>JAOXXN010000252.1:12746320-12778292 GCA_026770055.1 Myrmophylax atrothorax
CACAGACTGTTGTTTCTAGTCCTTAGTTTTAATCCTGGGTTTGACCAGAACTGCTCCTGCCTGGTGATAGGCACACCCAGAGTCCCACCTTGGTGGGACTGGTAAAGCAAGACCTCAGTTCACAAACTGGTTGGGGGTGTTCTCCCCCTAAACAGGTCAGAGGGTATCTTAGGCTGATCTACCAAGAAAATCATCCTCTTGTGATGGCTGTGAAATGAATTTTAAGACTATTAATAATAAATAATAAAATAACAAATAAATGGGAAAGTCCCTCTGCCTCACTGGAAGGTGTTCATTTGCTGCCAGGAGGAAGGACTCACTCACCGGCACCTTGGCGAGACTGTGCCAGGTGTATAATGCCCATTTCCCATCACAGTAAGTCAGATTCTTAGAGTAAAAGTTCATGCCACAAAGGTGCTCCAGCACAGGGAAGGGGCTTGGGAAGGGGCAGGTGTGGCTTTCAGATCCTGCCCCATGGAATGACAAGCCCAGAGCAAGAAGCCACTTCTTTGCCCAGTGAGCACATTTGCCCACAGAGGAATTTTTCCATGGTGAATTTATCAGTTCCCCTGCAGAGAGATGGATTGACTGAGAGGGCTGAGCTGAGGCAGTAGCAGGGAGTGTGTGAAACCACAGAGCAAACGGAGCTGGACAGCCTGGCCATGGGGTAACAACACTCCAGTCTCTGCTGATACCAAGCCCAGCTTGCAGGCTTTAACGTAAAACCAGATAACCCCAGATCAAAGCTCTAGAAAAAGCACAAGGTCAATGAAACAGCTCCCTTTTGCTCCTTAAACTCTACAAACCGCACATTTTTATCTACTGGCTGAAGTGTTTAACTGTTCCCAAATGCAGGTCGATGAGTACCAGCCAATCCATGTCCAGCCAATCAATGCATTGATCTCAGGAACAACCAACACCTCACACCTCTGTGAGAGCCACTGCAGGAGAAGAATTGCCAAACACCCTGCGAGTCTGAAGGGGTCCAATATTTCTCTCTATTATAGACACATTACATCAACACTTTACAAAGGAAGCCTGAAGGGAAGACTATTAATGCAAAGTTTTTGCTGGTTATATGATTAGGAGCACAAAGAAAAAGCAGGAGGTGAGAGTGTGAAGGAAAAGTAATAAAAGGAAACCAAATGATTCATTTAATTAAAGGGTTGATTAAACTTGAAGACTTGTTACATCTCACATTGTTCATTAGCAAACATTTCCTTTTTAGGGGATTTTTTTTCATTTTCTTTATTGAAGCTCTTCCAGATACAATTTACAGTGGGTGATTTATGGCCCCAACACTCCTTTTGAAATCCACAGGAATCTTCCCATTGATTAGAGAAGTCACTCGTTACACAGGCAAAACACAAATTTTTAATGAATTCTCACTTCAGCCACAGTTTTGTCAATTCCAAATGATTTTATGATGGAAGACTTTGGTGTCATAAAAATGTAGATTTTTTTTCTCTGTGATATTACTCAGATATAAATGATTTTAGGATCTACAGGCTGAGATTATAAATTACCTTTCCCACTGTTTTTTCAGGTTCTATGGATTGCAAACATTGGGCATAGTCATCTTACTGAGATATCTCTTAGAGAGTCATTTAATGTAACTGTGCCTTATTAGAGTAATGTTAGAAATAGTTGAGGTTGCTTTTAGTTGGTGCCAAGTAATTAAATACAATTTAATGAAGTGCTAAATACTTTGAGATTTGGCCTTTTAATACAGGATTTGTGTTGTGACGGAGTGCAAGATGGAGAAAGGAAGGGTCAAGCTTTTATGCTCCTGTCATTTAATTTTCAGCCATTCATTCACTGAAACAGGCTAATTTCAGATTTCATATATAGCTGAAAACTAGAGAAAGGAAACTGAAACTGCCCCAGAACCCTGGGGAGCTCACTCACCCAAAGTTTTAGTCAATTAAAGCTGTTAAAAATACAGTTAAAATTGTGTGTGCATGGTCGTGCAGCCACTCAGACAAATGAATTGCTGGGTGGAAAATGAACCTTCCCTCAGAGGCCCCTCTGCATACAGAATTGGAGACATCAAGGTCCACTTTCTAAGTGAATCTTCCCCCAAAATCTCTGCTCTGTAAAGTTTTGCAGAAAATCTGCATAATAGTCAAGCTATTTCTCTTTTCCAATTTTCTGACAGGCACAGCCCAAAGGCAAACTCCTTCCTGGTCCCCAGAGAGAGAAAATCAAATCCCTGGGATGGTCTAATTCCAGATCTGTGTCTGGTCTTTGGGTAAAAACTGGGAATTCAAAATAATTCATGTACTCTGTGCTCTGGACTGTTGTAAATTCTCTGCCTGTTCTTGGTTTGATATCTGACAAATACAATTTCCCCCTCCCAGCCAAACACCACTAATTATTGTGTGTGAACCAGGCAGCAATGCAGAGAATATGTGACATTTCACAGATTATCTTTCAAGGATAGATTTAAATCCTAACAGTTATGATTTCAACAAAGATTTTAACCCTGCTCAGATCCTGACTCCAGTATTTGGGAATAAAATGACTGTCATTCACTGCTTGTTAAAAGGAGTGAATCAGTGAAGAGTGATCAGTAGGCAAAAATGCACAGGTTACACGTGCAAAAATACACATATACAAGCAGATAGATGCCATATTGTTAAAATGTAAAAAACCACAGCATTTTATTGATAAAAACACTTACACTCCATCTCTGGGTTTCTCTTGGGAGCTTTAAACTCCAATGACTCTGATAAAATATGAAAGCTTGCATTGATTTATAGATAATAGCCAATAAATAAATTTAGGGGGGGAAAGGTATTTTGAGACATTATTGTCACTGAGGGACCAGCAATATCTTCACTTTCCATAGATCTGCACAGAAATCTGGTGGAAATCTCTTTTTGCTTGTTCATGGACCGGGTCATTCCAGTGGGGAATATTCATAAGCAAAGTTTTTCATTCCTTTACTGTCCTGATTAGTTTACAGGGAAATTTTCATCATCAGTATTTAGTCAACAGGTTAATATTAGAAATATTCTTCCTGCAATGAAACAAAAAGGATGCTTATACACATGCTTGAATAGGTGCAGAAAATAAATCAAGCTAAAACAACAGACCCAAGATCATTGGTGATTCTGTACAACATTCACTTTTTCATGTTTTTTAGGTTACTTAGTACACAGATTTCTGTTGTGCTTTTTTTTTTTAGGGTTACTTTGCTGTCTTTCCTTGTCCCTGTTCCCATTCCCACTGGTCCCCATGCAGAGTCCTCCAGTGCAGGGGTGTATCAACCCAGGGGGGCAGATCTTTACTGATCGGTTCTTCACTTCTGCCTGAGGCTGCTGCAAAGTTCCCCTTTGCCCAGGTCTGCTGAGGGATGCAACCAAAGAAAGGTTTAGTCAGAGCTTATCTACCACACACTATTAAAGCTCATCTCCTACAAACCCACCTGGATCATTTCCCTACTTTTTAATCAGGAGCCCTAACATCCTGGAATAACACCAGAGAAGAGCAACAGCCTAAGTCGAGTTGATTTCAAGTTTGTTTTGGTCTTCCCTGACTCTGGCACCTTTTAAAATGCCTTTTGGCATTGATGTGAATTTGAAGGGATCAAAATAACTTTGAATCTTTGGTCTTTCCTGTGGTGATGTCCCCATTTACTTATCTGTACATCAATAATGACTGTCTTTACCTTTGAGGGCTACACATCAAAGAGGTATTTTGAGATGATCCCTATGAAAAGTCATCCTTACAAACTCTCAAAGTTAAAGCTTATTCAGCCCAAACCAACTCCACATTAAATGTGATGTTATTGTGATTTATGCAATGCTGGTTTCTTTAGGAATTTCTTGGAAGGAACCTGTGTGCACCATGTGTAAATTCTCTGCCTCCTCAATGCCCAGTCAAACCCAAGTGTTCTTAATTCCATACAGCAGATCTGTTAGCCCATGGAAAGTGTGTCAGACTATTTTAATTTGTGTTATTCACAAGCATGTCCTGCACATGGGATAACCCAGAACAGTGACAACCTCACAGCAGGAGACATTCACTCAGCAGGTGGAAAAAATAACATCCCAAATGCCTCCAGAAGTCACTATTTCTCATTAAAAATTAATCAAAAAAGGTATGTCTTACATTTTGTGTGTGTCTTTGTACTTCCTGAAAAGCTGCAGCCCAGATGCTGCAGCTGGAGCTGCACAAGGTTTCCTTTTGCTTATTCTGATGTTAATACAGAAGGAACCAGGAATGGTTTGAACTGCTTGATTTGTTGACAGTGTTTCTGCCAGTGTGTTTGCCTTGATGGCAAAAAACCAATACACTACTCTGGACTTTTATTTTCCCTGTTCCTCCATTGCTTGGTTTATTGCTGGAGCATTTTAAAATATTTTTATTGCAGATTCTGTGCTCGACTTAGGGCTCAAAGTAAATATTATGCTCTACTATGCTACTAAAATAAAGCTTGTATTGTAGAACCTACTGGCAGCAGACTGTGACTTCTCTGTCATATTTCACAAATGTTATGAAGTCTTACTTAACAGAAAATCATGGTTCCACAGCCTAAAGCTTGTTATTTAAAATCATCATTTTTTTGCTAAATCAGGGCCAGCACTATATAGTAATAAATGTTTATCTCCAGCACCTCCATAATTCCCTACCCTTGCTGTGCTCTCCAAGTGCTGAATAACAACATGCTATTGAAATGCCACCCAGCTTTGCCAAACAGGAGGAAAATGCTTCAGAAAGCACTCCTCCTTTCTACTTACACAGCCTATAAATACAAAACACTGCAGAGATTTATGAGTTCAAAGGCAAAAGCAAAAAGCCTCTCTAACACTGTTGTAACTGAAGGCTTGTTCACAAAAATGGGATTTATGTCTCAGGCAACAACTCCCACCACACAGAATTCTTTCGTGGCTTTATCGTGCAGATTCACTGCTGAGGGTTTGGCCATCCCCCATTTAAACAAGATTATCATTCCCCTGGTCTGGACACCTGAGCTGTGATTAAATTCCATGGAATTCCAGGAACACAACCCCCTTGGCAGAGGTTCCTCAGCCTTTGTGCAGCTCTGGTGCTGGTGGAGGGCTCTGCCTTCCTCCTGCTTTGGGAGGGAGCCCGTGGGGTGAGCTGAGCTCCACCAGAGCAGCCCCAACACACTCACTGTGCCCTGCATGAGCGTCCTGGAGAGCAGAGCTCCTGTGCCTTCCATGGGGACCTCGTGGCAATGTGGTTAGAGGAAGTCACAAAGAGCAACAGCAATTTGCTTCATTAAGTGATCCAGAACTCTGGGAGAGGATTTATGGTTTCCACAGTCCCTTGCACTGATAAGCAAAGCCCAACATCCAATCCTTGAGCCTGTTTCCAGTGCCCTTCCTGCACTGGGGCAATCTATGGCCTTGGGTGGTGTATCTGGGTACCAGTTCAGGGAAATATTAAGTGGACCAATAAACTTGATAGCACTTTTGAAGAATACAGGGTGGTCCAGCCTCTAGTCTGGCTTAACAGTGAAACACATTTTCCCTCATAAACTTCAGATTTTTTCCCTACCTGGGTGTAGTTCAGTTGGAGACTTCTCACACTGTGCTGCTGAAATAAAATGACTTGATGTCTACCTTTAAACCAGGTCATTAATCTTCCATCATTCCCCTCCTGTAGTATGCCTTAGCTTACAGTTAATGGAATATTTAACTGCCTTAAGAGGAACAATAAACTGAAGTCACTGCTTCCCTTCAAGTTTTTTTACTTCTTTTAGAAAAAAGGAGATTGTGATAGAGAAGCCTCCAACAGCACGTTTTTTTTCTGCATAGAACACACTTAATTATTCCTTAGTACAGAAATCCTGCAAATGGAGTTGCCAACAGCAGCAACACCTCAGTCTGTGCCAGGGACTGGACTGTTTGGCACTGAAGCTCCTGCCCATGGTGAGCTGGTGGCTGGCCCCTCACCAGGGCTGAGTGGCCACCACGTTGCAGTTGGTATCTGCCCACTGCTGTGCCAGGGGCCTCAGCCAGCTCTGGGGATGCCAGAGCGATTTGTGCAGACACGTGCAAAGGGCACAGAAAGCCTCATTGCTTCTGCTGGCAACCTTTGCAGTCACAGATGTTCAGGAGAGGATGGAGCAGAGAGGGAGACTAACAGGAAAAAAGGGCAGGACGGCTCCCTAGGAATTGCTTTTCTCTGTCTCTAGTTCCTGTACATGGAAACACTTCAACTTTTAACACTAAACTCTGTTATTGTGGAGCCTCTTTTAGGCTTTACCAGAGAAAGCCTTACACCCTTTTAGAAAAGGAAAACCATAAACATGTACCCCAGGGATGCAACCTGACCTTTCCAAGGTGCTCTACCAATGATATAGACCAGCAAACTCCTCTATCCATTGGGATTAGGGTGGGCTTACTTAGCCCATGTTCTGGCATTAGACAGATGTGATGCCATGGCCCCAGTGCAGGAACTGGTTTAACTTCTGAAGACACAAAGAGCTTCACTGAAACCAGCTAAGCATGTGCCAAAATAAACTATGTACTTAAGTGGTTTGCTCAGACAGGGTTCCAGCTGTCAGAGGGACCACGAGCTAAGAGTCCAGCTGTTCCCAGCACAGCTGTGAGACATCCAGCCTGGAGGTGTGTAAGGACACAGGGAAGGGAAGAAGGGGTGAGGTGTTCAGGGCAGGCAAACAGAAAGAGAACAGAAGGCAGTGCTGGAGTTCAACCTGAAAGCAACACTTAACTGAGCAATGGCAGGCACAGGACTCTGTCACGATGTCTTAATTTCTCACTGACACAGATTTCAGTAGCATGTTCTCTGACAGGACTCAATTTGGGTCTCCTGACCTCCCAGCTGCAGCCACCAGGTGGAAGTTGCTCATCCCCTCTCACTGCAGGATTTATGGTCTGCTGAACACCCTTTATCCACCCACAGGCACCAAACTGACAGGCACCTTCAAAGCAACCTGGCAGAGCAGTCTGGGGGCAAAACAGCCATCTGGAGAGCAGAGAGCAAGAGCAAATCCTGCTCTTCCATCCAACAGGCAGTTCTGAGGGCCCTGTCACTGCCCTGGAGCTGCTGCAGCCCCACCCTGCAGAAGTGACCACAGATATGGCCAAGGAATGGTCACTTCTGCCAAGATGCTCCATTTCAACCACTTCATTGCAACATCTCTGACACCTCAGGAGCTCCACCCTGACCAATTCCTGCACTGATTTTAACAGACTCACAGTCCAAAGTACAAACTGTGTCTCAGAGAGGAGAAAAGTCCAGAGACTTTTGTTTTAAGGGTTGTAACAGTTCTGTTTCTCCTGCAGAGATTGCAGAGCAATTTCACCATCTCAGGTTTATATGGTGAATAGAAAATTCAGTTTCAATTGCTTGAGTTTAGGTTTCCAAGGAGCTGTTAAAAGAGAGCCCAAATATAATGGAACATTGCTGTCATCTGAGGCTCTTTGGTGTCCTTCATGAAAGGAGCTCAGTTCAAAGAGGAATGAGCTCCTACAACCTAAAATATCTCAGCACATTTGACAACCTCATTGAAAACCTCAGCAGAGAGGCCTGTTCTCAATTTTGCAGGTGACAATTGAGGCAGAAAATGTAGGCTTGGGAGGATGTTTCTCCCACTGATGATCACAACTTCCTTTGAAGAAGTCTTCGCCCAACAGTTTTGTTCACATGCCACATCTGCAAAGCATTTAGGAACACAGAGAACATTAACACTGGGATTTTTCTGATTAATTCTTTGCCAGTTCCTCACAGGATTCGCTGTCCCAAAAAGTACTGATGATCTGGGGCCTGAATTCCTGTAGAATGGGAAAGAAAGGAGCGAGTGAGTGAGAAAGAAAAAAAAGGCATGATTTTTTAAAATTTTTCTGATTCTGTTTTGTTGGCATCTCCTATGGCTCGTTGAAGTGCTCATTAGCACAGCCTGGCCTGCCCTGCAATCTATGGAGATAAATGCAACAAACATTTGCATATACCATGAAAAGGGTAAATGAAGCACCACCCTGAATGTCCTTCCTAGAAAAACCAGAATATTGTTGTCCCTCTTTGGTTATTTTATGCTAAGATTCAGCCACAAGTACCAGAAATGCTGTGTGGGATACGAGGAATTAATCAAAATACCCACGGTACCTACACGGTCCCAAGTGCCCAAATCTCACTGCATGAAAGGAGGTCTCTCACCAAAAAGACTCTATATGGAACCCTTTGCATCCATCACCTTCCCTTCTACATTTCTCTTTCCTCGCCCTCAGTGTTTTTGTTTGTGATCTGCTTCCAAGCCCCTCAATTCTCGAGCTAGGAAAGCACAAAATGGAATTTCCAGGTTAATCCCAGTGTCTCCCCTTCGTGTATATTTTATTTGACTGTTTTCATTTTTAGCTGCAGTGTAATTTTTTCCCTTCTCCCTTGAGAAATATTGCTCAGGAACAGACCTGAAACTTCACAGCTTTTATTTCCTTTCCCCCAACTGTCCTAATCTTTATAATACAAAATTTTGAATTCTTTGTGGTTATTGAACTTCCTCTCTCTTAATATTTAAACCATCTCACTGGCTGAGAAATAGACTGAAATATTGAGATTGAATAACAGTAAGGAAGGGAGTGAAATGATTGTCACTTAAAACTCACCAAACCAAATCTCTGTATGGTCAAAAAAAAGGTGGGTTTTTTTGTTTGTTTGTTTGTTTGTTTTTGGTTTTGTGTGTGGGGTTTTTTTGTGGTGGAACACTGGTGTGAAGGGAAAGCTGAACGGAACAAGCACAAAGAGAATGATTTGATTTCTAAGACAAAAATAATGGCAACACCAAAACATTTCAATTCAACGTATAAAAGAATGAGACAGCACTTGCATAATCAGAATTTCCCATTTTCCCTCCCATTTCTCTGACATTTCCTGATGGAGAAGGTTTTCCATAGAGCTCCTTAGGCAGATGAATCCTGAGTGCAGGTGTTTGCAAGTCAGATAGAGCAGCAGTTTGTAACAATCCTTCCAAAATGTGCTCACGTCCTTCCCCTCCTAATCAATAGCTAAAGCAACTGGCAGTAAAAGTCAAATAGGAAATTATGAAAGTATAAGAGGTAAAATTGCCCTAGAATGCCACTCTCAAAGTCTATAAGAGGCTGATTTCATTACGAGTTATTTCCCTGGGTTTGAGCTTTTCTCAGTCGCTGATGATTGATGTGGCAAATTTTATTTTCACATTTAACAGATTTTAATCTGTGAAACATTTCTGTATCAAAATGAATCTGGAGATGCTCCTTACAAGGTTTACCTCCCAATAAAGTTGTGTAGACTTCTCCCAAGCTGGCACCGAGCCTGTCACTCCAAGTTTAGCAGCAGATACTCAGGGACAGTTTGAAATGCTGTACCCTTGTGACAGCTTCACAGTGCAGTAATTTCACTTTGTCCATAACCTTGAAGAAGCTGAATTGCTCCCACATTGGAATGCACAGGTTTTCTTTCCTATATTGAGTCTACAGAGCCACAGGTGAGAAGAATTAAACTTAGTTAAGGTTTGGGAGCCCAGTGAAGCCCTACAGTGAGCCAGCCCAGCTTCTCTGACACACACAGCTCTGTGCAGCTCCTCAGCCACCAAAGTTGTTGTTCTTGAGACATAAAACTCTGTACAATAAAGTTTGGCAATTATTGAGACAATCTGTATACACTACAATGTTCCTTTAACCCCAAAACAGCAACACACACCCCTTATTTTCACTCCTGACAGAGCTTGACTGTGCTGGAACCACCACTGAACTAAATCTTCCAACATTGCCAACAAAAATAAGGAGTGTTTGCATCAACTCCAGGATGTTCTTTATCACTTCAGTCTGGAGAGTTCCACAGTGAAAGTTAGGGGTTTACTCTAAAAGCTGAGATTTACTCTCATTAAGAAACAAACAAACAAACAAACAAACAAACAAACCCAACCAAACAAAAAAACCTACCTGGAAACTGAACTTCTCTTTGAAAAAAAGAGTTTGGACATCAAAAAAAGTGGGAATTGTGAGCACAGCATTTTCTCTGGCTGCACAGAGTGAGGGAGTGGAAGGGTAGCTAGAATGTTAGAGCACAGAGAAGATTTCATCTGCATGTCTGTTTTCCAGAACTATGTGCATGCAGAGCCACTTGGAAAGGGGCAGGAGGATTTCAGGAATGCAACGTTTTTCAGTCTGGTGTTTTGGGAAACCAGCTACAACCTTGGCTTGTTACTGAGAGAGGAGCAATCTGCCTGCACCCCCTCTGTGTCCTGCTCAGAGCTCCCCAGAGGGGCAGCAAAGCTGCTGCATCAAACATTTAAAGAATTCCACATGCAATATATGTGAAGGTTTCTATGTAGAAATAAATCTCGTGCAAATAACACCAGGTGAGCACAATGTGCAAATATTTGCTTGGACAAGGCATAGGTGAAAAATGCAGTTAAAGACAGAGCTGTGAGAGCACAGAGAGCTTCACAAGCAGCCCTGGCATCCAGAGCTTGGAAAATGCAGGCATTGTTTGAAGCAGCAGCTCCAGCTCCTCTGTTACAAAGCTGATAAATAGAACTAACTTAGATCTGCCACTGTAAAATGAGAATTTGAAACCTCACAATTGATAACTCTCGTTATCTGACTTATCCTCAGCAGCCCTTACAGCAAGGGCAATATTCATACTCACCTTTGAGAGGTGTATTGCTCATTCCTGAAGATAAAAGCAAAAACCTGTCTGCAGAAAGTTGGCAACACAGCCCAATATGGGGGAAATGGTGGTTTAAATCACAAGTGCAACAGTTTTCATGGTTAATGCAAGTCTTAAAACTTGATTTAGGTAACATAAGCTTGTGTTACTGCAGCAGGCTTTGCTCTGAGGTAGAGAGGGCTTTGTTTGACTGAGGGCTTGTGGCTTTAAATGACAACAATTAAAATGTATTTGATGTTTGAAAACACACACACTCATTCTCTGTATTGACTTCCATAATCTGCCAAGCTGAGACTATTGAACCTGCCAATGGACTCGTGCAGTGATTATAGACAGGAACGCAGTGGCTTTATTTGGAAAATACATGTGAAATGCTCTTGTTCTGATAACTCAGGATCAATCCTGGTCAATTATTTAGTGTTTTATCCTTGCTGATGGTACAGACAGTCCCACTGTGTGCAACAGGTGGGTTTGGCAGGTACCACACACCAGAGTTCACATTCTTTAGGTAGCTTTGGACACATTTTAGAGACCACCCTGCCTCAGATGTTTAAGTTTACAGCCATTCCCACCAGGCCTCTCTGAACTGAAGGCTTGGGATGGGATGGGGGGGACCTCAACCTCATCACGACAAGGCACTGCCTCAGGCGTGGAGCAAGGCTGGGGAGCTGATGCCAGCAGCTCCTGCTTGTGCACCACATCTGCCCACAAATACACCCTTCTGGGCACCAGGGAGCCTTGAAGGAGCAGGGAGTGCATGGCCAGCCCACCCCCAGCTGTTGTCCCCTGTCACAGAGTGGATGCCCAGGAAACGCTGGGGGCTCTACCTTATACAGAAACCCCTCAGTCTCACCAGCTCGTGTCCAAACCCTACACATTTTATTTAGTCATAAGTCAATTTAATGTCAAAAACTTCTCCAAAAGAGGAGCCAGGAGTTCACACTCCATGGTGCTTGTGCTGCTGACACTCTCCTTGTTTCCCAGCATTTAGACTGTACTTGGAGTCTCCTCCCTGAGATCACTGCAGACACATCTTGAATAGAACACAAATCCGCAACAATGACCTCACAGCATTTTCTACAAGGAATCAGACTCCAAATTTGTGTAATTCACCCTGGGAATTCATTCCACTGTAAACCCTCCATCACTGAAAACACCCTAAAGATTATTACTGTTTCTTCATGGATTTTATGGATGATGGAATTATTGAAATGCTGTGGCTGAGGTCTGGAGCAGTCTTTTTCTCTCCCTTGGTTATCAGAAGCCACAAATTGTATAATTCATGTCTGTGCAGTGAATAAATACGGTCGTGTTGAACAGTAAATTGCAGTTAGGAATCAATACATTCTATCCAGGAGTGTTTATGGGGAGCACTTCCATCCCCTCTGGAATGATGGAACGTGGCTGCATTTCCCCTCTGTGCTCAGATTTACTGTGTTTGCTGCAGTTCCTTCTGGGCAACAGTTCTGCTGGAATTTGCTCAAGAAAATGAGCAAAGGGCTTTCCTTGCTCTGCTGCTGTTCTGGGCTGCTCCCAGAGAAATCCCAGAGCCAAGGAACTGAAGATGATTATAGATGTCAGTAATCTCTGCCTAGAGGCTCCCATATCCCTCCTATTAAACCACAATATCCACACAATTAATTGATTAGTAATGGAGGAAAAAAATCAGTCTTGCATTTCACTCAGTCTAACTTTTCTGATAAGTGCTTCACAAAGATTAAAATAGGAGGAAATCATTTTCTAGGTAAAAATCCTCCCATGCATTATTCTGGCAGCTATTATACCTGTGACTTTATGTTTTTGAAAATGAACACATTAAAAGCACAGTGTAAATTGGTGCCACGGGATATAGATTAGACAGAGCTACGGAATGAAAACAAACCAAAAAGTGCTTTGTCTTATCACCTGATCTTAGGAAATGGGGAGATATTTTGTCTTTGTAATACATCTTTTGAATACTGTTTTATATTAAATGATAATATAAAAATGTTGTAGAGCAGAGCAGAAGAAAAAGAGATGGAGTATATATGAAAAAGATGATTTAGTCAGAAAAACCTGCCCACTGAAATCATTGTGAATTCTGCAGCTTGTTTCAGAAAAACCAGGACTATCAGAGCCAATGCCATCTATGATGTAGGAAAAAACCAACCTCCTGACTTCAGCTGAGCTTTTCTAAAGGGAAAGTAACCCAGTTTTGACAGGGCCAAAAGAAATTGAGGTTAGAATTTGACAAATAAGGATAGTAAGTTAGGCAAGAGGTGATGAATGCAGTGCTTTGTGTCTAATTGCATGCCTGGAGTACAAAACCTTTTCTTCAGGAATAAAATGCCATGGTAGCTGCCAAGTCTGAAATCCATCAGTGCAGAGCATCCCCCAGAAACTTCCTGTTTAAGTCATCCAAACCTTCTGAAATAACTGTCAGGTTAAATGAATTATTAGCCCTAAGACAAGAAAGTTCTTTGCCTTTATTGCTCAAAAGAACTATTTCATCAGGTTTAAAGTGGTGTTTGTATCATGTGGCTCTCTGGGAACCTGTTTTACTCTATCTCTGTCACACTGAATTATTAATTTAAAATCTAAACACTTCCTTTTGGTTATTGTGGTTTTCTTCCTCACAGAATTTTCACTGCAAGTGATTTTCAGTTGCATCTTGAGTTCAAACAGCTCAGGTGAAACAAGAGCAAGATTAAATATTAGTTCTGGCTTAATTCTAGGGTTTACATTTGTAAGACCAATCCCCCGAGAAAGCTGGCTGCTTCTTGTCACTGCAATCTCTGCTTCAGGTCAATAATTAATTAGCAGATCTTTATTAACTTGCAGGACAAGAGATTACTTAAAATCACTACAGTATGAGGAGTGCCATGGCTTGTGGTGGAAGGATTGTGTGGGAATTTGATTGTAGGGATTTGTAGGAAGAACTAACTCAGTATGTGCAGTGTTTGAGTCCAAGGGCCGGAATTAGTGAAGGAATTCAGTGCCTGTTCCTGGGGCACTGCTGCACCTGACACTGAGCTCAGCCCAAACCTACAGGACCATGGACAGGGAAGGGAAATCCTTCCAAAGGGCCCTTCCAACCCCTGCAACTGGGCAAGAGGAAGCACTAAACTAAACCCAGGTCTCCAGGTCGATCAGTTAGCTGGACAGATTTATATTCCAGCTCTGTCCAGAGGTAAAAGTCAAGGATACAGTTATGAATTTCTGCTAAATCTATCCCAGGAAAAAAAAAGAAAATCACCATTTCTCAACCAAATCCTGCAGCAGGCAGGAGGTTTGTTCATTTCTACCTATTCAAATAACACCAACCTGCGTTTTACATCCTCAGAGACAAAAGGGGTTAAGTCTGAAACTGCTGATTATTTGCTGTCCCTTGCACATGTGCCCAGCCCTGATTTTCCCTGCAAAGATGGGCTGTGCCCCATTAAAAATGCATTGGAGCAGCATGGAAGGCTCCTCTGGACAGCTCTGCCTTCACTGACTGAGTGACAACTCCCTTTCTTTTTGTTTTCAGCTGCAAACTTTGTTCCCCACTGTTTCTGCTAAGCTTGCAAGCCTTTCAAACAATACCATTTTCAATAATTCACTAAATAATATCCAATGCCTTAAAACTTTTATGGCACTCTATGTTTGTAAGCTGGAAGAGTTTTTACAGCCTCTGAGGCTGCCACAAATCAGAGAATTCATTATACAGCAAAATACACTGTCAAATTGAGACTGTTCTTAAAAGCAAGCCTATTTTTTTCTGCAATGATAGCAGCAAAATAACTGGAGGTTTAAAGCCAAATGGACTCCTTCACCTATGAAAAAAGAAATGTTTGTGTCAAATCATTTTCCAGACAGACAGAGCAGTGCAGAAAGAGTTCCCAGTGCCCTCTTTCCCCGCAGTAACCAGGCTAAAATTCATTTTTAATCACGTAGGGAGAGGCTGGAAAGACTTCAGTACTGCAGAGCACGTTTGGACATGACTGGGTGACCCCTGCTAATCCTCTGGTGAACTATTCAGTAGAGAAAGAGTTTTGAGTTTGTTTTGCTATTTTGTTCTCCCCAAATCTTTAGTTTAGGGTGGGGGAGAGGCACTCATGCTCTGAAATATCAAAAGCAGAGTTCAATCACAATAAAAGCTGAAGAAATATAAATGGAAATGAAAAATAACCCTGGGCTTAATGCTGTTGGCTGCTCCCTCTTATCTTGGGCAGGATCATGAAGGGTGTGATTGCGTTTCTGGGCTCCAGCTGAGCTGATTCCAGCAAACAGCAGCAGCCAGAGGAAGGCACTGGCAGTGCCAGTCATTTGGGGCAGAGGCAGAATGGCAGCAGGTGTCATGTGGGAAAGCAGAGTGATAACAGTTCATTCTTTAATTTATAACAGAAACTGAAATAAGTTTTGGTTGTCTATAAAGCAAGCCCACAAAATGTCATGGAATCCTCTTGATTTTGCAGCTGCTCTGAAGAAAATAATTTTGTGTCTTCTTTACTATATACTGAACATGCACTGATTGCTCTTGGCCAAATCACATTAGCACAATCTCTCTGCATTACTTTGCTGTGTGGCTCTGCATTACAGGAGATCTATTGCCATTAAGAGAGGGAGAATAAAAAAGGCAGTAATTTGGTTTAAATTAGGGTAGGAGGCAAAACCACTTCATGTTGCTCACACAAACTCAATCTTGTTCTCTGGGAAACTTTCCCTTCTCTCCTGCTGAAGACAAATTGAGCTTTCTTGCTCTTTTACTAAGTCCTCAACAATCAAAAATCTAAATAACAGCATTGTTAAGTACACATGAGGAGCTAAATAATTTACTTACTGGAGAGTTTCCTAAGCAGAGCTTTTCCTGCCTGAAGATTTTGGACTGTCATTGTACTTCAAAACCTGGTGGTGTTCAAGCTCTCCCTTGCCAGGAATACATCATGAGTGCCTGTAAATGTTGAGCTTTAATTGCTTGCTGGAAAGTCTGCAGGAGAAATCTACAGCCCAGGTTCCTTATTTAAAGAACTTCCTGAACATCTTTATTAAGAAAAAAACCCCAAACCCCAAACCCTCACTTGATCTCTTGGCATTACTTTTTTATATGTTGCATCAAAGAAATCAGTTGTCTCTGTTGTCTTCCATTCCTCTTTATTATTCTACACTTCAGCTCTTACAAAAATTAGATGTATGGGTATAATTTTAAACACAAATACATATTGTCAAGCAAGTAATTTTGTACTATGACACACCTATGTGGTACCACTCACAGAAAAGGAAGAAGGAATTGAAATTTAAAGCCAAGCCTTAAAAAGTCTGAGAGAGCCTGCTTATTTTGCTCCTTTTCTGGGATTCATAAAGAGAACAGCCCAAGAGCATGTTTATAAATAAAATCCCCATGGAAATGCTAGTTAATATTCTATTGATATATGAAGAAAAGTATGGATTATTGAGTGAAGAGCAGGATTTGGGGAATAAACAAGAGATAGTTACAGGATGAAAAGCACTCCCTCGCTGCATTCTTAATTCTAGCTCTGAGTTTAATCCTGCTAAATCCTCACTAACATGAGTAAATCTTTAGTTGTGCTGTTGAGTAACATCATGTAATCAAATTAGTGCTCTGATGAGAGAGATCTGAGAGGCACCAAAAGCAAGTGCTGGAGCTGCTGTCTGTGTTTCCTCATTTCCATGGCTGCCTCTCCAAGGAGCAAAATGTGGCTTTAACACAAATAGCAGCTGGTGGCACTGACTTTGGAAAGCGGAATGGGCTGAGGACCAAAACATCTGCCCACTGTGTTCACCTGCTGCTCTTCAAGATGCTCTCGGGGTCAGGAACCTCTGGGGTTGTGCCTCAGCTCTCAGGGTTTACCTGTCCATGGGACATCACAGCTCCTTCTCTGTAGCAGCCAAGTGCACTGGCCATACTTTATTTCAGAAGAATTAGGCTTAAAAGCCTTTATGGATGAACTAATTTCGCAGAAGGGCCCATCCCTCAGGCAGCCTAAGGCACCTGCAGGAGCCAGCAGCTTCCCTGGCACCTCTGCAGGCTGAGGAGCTGGGCTGTCCCCATGGGGACAGAGCTGGGATGGAACACTCTCCCTAAATTTCATTTCTTCTAAAAGGAAAGTCTAAGGTTACTTCACCTACAGCAGGTTTATTTTGCCTTTTGGCTCTGTCAGGATGTGCAAACCCAGAACACATTTCATCAGCATCACTCCCACCCTCCAAATTAGAGTATTTTACTTAAATCTCAAATCATCCAAGCCCACATGACTCCAACATACAGCCTAGCAGAGATTTTAAAAATCAGGATGAAAAGAATTCCTGACCCCATGGCCTGTTTTTGTGACCCTGGGCAGGATGTGAGCAGGGAAAGCAGGTAGGAGAGGCAGCAATGAAAGGCTTCCCAGGGCCCACTGAGCCGCTGGCAGCAGATTTTGGGGGGCAGTGCTCAGAGTGGATGTGCTGGCACAACAAAACCTGCTCCCACAACAAAACCTGCTCCCACAGCGACAGCAGCTCAGCACTACCTTTTTTCCCCTCTGCAGACAGCAGGGATGTGTTTCATGGCTCAATCACTATGGGCTGATGCTCTTCCATAAAGCAGATTATTATCTCTGTGTTGTCAAAGGGAAAATGTAAGTGAGATTTTTTAATTTTTTTAAAAAATGAGAATAGATCCAGACACAGAGCAAAGATTTGTTCCAGTGGATTGCACTGGAATACAATATCCCAGGGCTCATGCAAAGGCAGGACAATGCACGAGGGACGGTGGGAAGGGGCTGATTCAGCTCCCTGAGCATCAGGTTCCAGTTGCTGTTGCATTATAAGCTGGAGAGACACATCCCGAGATTATCACTGAGCAAATAGCAATGGAGAGATGCCTGTGCTGGTCTCTGAAGACTCAAAATAAGGCACATTTTGAATGCCTAATTTAGCAGGAAGTATTGCAAATAAGAGGGACAGAGAAAGAATCAATGAAATGTAACTTTGTGCTGCCAGAGTTGGGGATGAGACAGGCCAGGAGTGGGTGCTGCAAAAGGAGCAGGAGATGATGAGAAAGCAATTTGAGGGGCAGATGATAAACTAAAATATGAAGAAACAACACGAAAAACTAATAAACCCACAAGGTGTGAGTGTTTGATGATAATCAGAGAGTCAGGACCTGCCTCTGGAAGCTCTGCCAGGGTATTGCACTCCCTGGCTGCTCCATCGTGGGGCTGAACTGGGCATTCCCAGGGGCAGGTGCTTTGGGTGGGCTGAGGGGTGCCCTGCAGATGGCCCTGTATCTCCACTGCCTTCCTGAGGACCAAGTTTAAAGCTATTGGACTTGAAGTGATTGCCTGAAGCTTTGTGGGAGAAGGAGCATCAGGGCTAAAGAGCGGTGATGGAGAAAGTTTTATCCCAGGACTCATTAAGGTAATAACTACTGCAAATTGTCCAGGAAGGACCCACTGCAAGAACAGATGATCAGGATGCCCAGGAAGGAGCACTCAGGATGCCCAGGAATGTGCACTCAGGGCTATGATAATTAACCCAACAGTTTTAACTTTAGGAGTACAGGCTACATTTTATATTGTTCTATAGTAGGGTACAGTTTTGATGCCTGGGCACTGAGCTCTCCAATTCTTGATGCAAGAAGCTGAATTTCTTAGAAAACATCCACCTGCCCTCACTTCATTTCATTGTTTTCTTTTTAAAAATCAATGTTAGTCAATGTTTAGAACAATAATATTGGAAATTTCACTCAGTGCTTTGAAAATGGGGTGAAAAAAAGGCCCATCAACTGTAAACATTGTCTCCCACTCACTATAACAAAACCAATTACATTTATTGAAGGTGAAGATGTGCCCTAAATGAAAAGGAACACCAGACTTCTATTGTAGCAATAAAGACCTTCATCAAATGATCTCTAAGATATTATTTCACCATTTGAGTTCTGAGCACACTCTGCAGGACAGCTGCAGAGCAAAACATCCCCACAGCAAACCCCCAGCTCTTCAGGACTCCTAGTGAAGTTTGGATTTCATTATCTTGTAGTAAACCAAGCACTGCTTTAACAGCAAAATTGCCTAATATTAAAAAAAAAATAAAATCTTCAGCAGCTCTCCTAACAGCTTTTGTTCTATTAATGAGTGGTCTCTCCTGTATTGTTTCAGGTTTGTATTTGTTCAGGTGTTTCTGCTGAGACTTCTTAGAGAGGTGGCTCAAAGCTCCAGCTGAATTTGGCTTTGCATTGGGCAGTACAACTCCTCACATCGGAACTTGCAGCAGGGAAATAACAATCTGAGTGCTCATTTATTGTTCTCCATCTGTGCCACTTGGTTAAAACACAGACCTTTGCCTCCCAGTCCGAAATGAGCTTTGCATTTTAAGGGATTCACGTTCAGGGCTGAGAAGGAACAGCTCATTTGTTTCAATATTTACCATATCCCTTCAGAGGGGGTTTACGTTATGGCCGATTAGCAGTTAATTGGGATCCATAATCCAGACATTTGCTGGCTATTTGGAAATGCGGGAACTGGACAGCACAATCTTCTCCCTGCACAGCTCCAGCCTTTCCCTGAGAGACAACTTGGGCCAGTCATGGGGTGGTGCTGCAAGAACTGGCCAAACCTGGTGTGTGGAAACCTTGGGAGCAGAGGGACAGGGAGATGTGCCCAAAGCTGGACACCTGCTTGCAGGGAAGAGACAGGACAAGAGGAATGGCTGCAGACTGCCAGAGGGCAGGGATAGATGGGATATTTGGAGGGAATTCCTCTCTGTGAGGATGGGCAGGCCCTGGCACAGGGTGCCCAGAGAAGCTGTGGCTGCCCCATACTTGGAAGTGTCCAAGGCCAGGTTGGACAGGGCTTGGAGCACCCTGGGCTGGTGGAAGGTGTCCCTGTTCATGACAGGGGGTGAAAGGAGACCTTCGTGGTCCTTTCCAACCCAAACCATTCCATGATCCTGTGACTGATACCTTAAGATTTGTAGCATATAGAATTTTAATATAATACAGTTTTAACACTTTAAAACAGCAGTTCACAGTAACTAAACCCTCTTAGACTGTATATCAAATTTTCAAAATTCTTGAGATTTTGTTTGATGTTCTTTTCAAGGAGAAATATTTTAGCAAGGACTTCTTGTTTGGGACACGTACATAGAAGGACATAATAAGATATTGCAGTCAAAGCAGAAGGCTCAGAAACCTTGGAGAGGCTCCAAAGAAGGCATGTGACATGAGGGTGAGGATGGGGAGGAAGTAGGAGGATTCAATTCTGGGTGTACATGCAAAGGGGCAGAGCTGGGGGAGGTTCTGAGGGCAGACAATTCTCAGGTGGGATGTATGCAGTGGATATGATAATTAATTAGTGTTATAAATTTGTAAGAACCTCAGACTGTGTGTACACTTCTGTGTCTTGCACCTAAAAGCACTTTTAATTGAAGGACCTGCTCTCTGTTTTATCCATACTAATATTGCCTGGAAAGTTCTCTCTCCCATTTTAGGCATCATGAAACACTTCAGGAGAAAAGAAAATTTAAAATCTTTTAATTTGGCTGATTTTCAGAGGCATTGCTCTCAGGATACAAGGAGAGACATTGCATAAAGGGTACAGATATCCAGCAAATCCAGAAAGAACATTCCTAGTTTCAAAAACAGCTCAGAAAACAAGAAATTTGTAGACAAGAAAACAAGTATTTGTAGACAAACTGGGTGCAGCAACACCTGCCAGGTGTCCTCCACTGCACCATGGCCAGTGTGGCCTCTGAGAGGAGGCAGCTTTTGTTAATAATTCTCCAAAAAGACATTTCTCCCAAGCTCCACGTGTGACTTTGCTGTTTGCTGCTGCAGAGTTTGGGGATTGAATTTTCAGAAAAATCAGTCTCTCAAATGGAAAAAAATCTGAATAATGAGAGATTGAACTGCACCCAGGTTGTTCTTTCCTTTGCTGTCTTACTCATCTCCTGCTTCTGTTCTTCTCTCTCTGTGCCTGTTTATTATTTTCAGAGCTGTTTCATCTGGAAAAAAGGATTTCCAGAAATGTGCCCTCAGTACCAGGACCCCAACAACTTCAGCAAGGGCAGCTGCTCATCTACAGTTTAATTGGTGCTCAGACTTTTTGACTTTCTCTTAATAAAGGCTGTTCCAATCAACTCAAACCACTTTAAGTGCTTAAAAATATATATAAAAATCATCACTCGAGGATGTAGCCACTGAGGGATCATTATTTTAATTACACTTTTCAAGAGACAAGGCTGAGAAGCTGAATTTGTCCCAGAGCTTCATGTCTAGAGGAGGGGATTATTCAGGGATGATGGTTTTACCCTTAAGACATGGAGTCACTTGTGGACTTGTCCTGTGTCAACCACCAAATTACAGCATTTATGGGAAATATCCAGCCAGAAAGGCTTTTATAGTCAGGGGTATCTCTTTGCATTAACACTGCACCTTGATGCCTGCACGATTTGTGTATAATACACTATTTTAAATGCATCTAATCTGTGGGATCTCAGTTTTCTGCAATGTATGTGTATTTAATAGGGATTTCCTGCCCTTTCTTTAAAAAGGCATGAATTTTAGGCAGTCTCCACTGAAAAAACCTAAAATTTAAAGAGCATTTAATTCCAATCCCCCTCATCCCAACTCTTTTCTGTCATTTCTTTATTTATGCATAATAACAGAAGAGTAGAGATAAAAATTGTGAGTCATCTCTCCCCTGGCTGGTCTGTGCAGCTCTGACCATAAAGGATTTCAAAAGCAAGTGGAAATTTGTCCATCTTAAAACAAAAATTGGTGAGTAAACAGGAATACCCGACACTCTTTAAATAAAACCCATTCATGTGAAATTATGACATTAATGGTAATTTCTCTCTTTCTCTTTTTTGTTTCCTGTGGTTTTCCTTTCAGTTTTAGCAAATTAGGAGGGAAAAAAGAACAGTGAAATTGTTGCTAAATGACCAAATGTTTGATTTAATGCCATTTCCTTTGCAGAACAGGAGTCATTTGTTCTGCCCGTGCATAGAAATAATTTAATTTAACAACATAATAAACATTTAGAAAAGCATGAATATTTGAGTAGCAAGTGGTGTTATTATACCAGTGCCACTTCTTTAAAAAAAAATATTGGCTTTAAAAAAGTATAGATTAAACATCTCAAGGATAAAGTGTAAGCAGTAGTTGAAACCCCTTAAAATGGATCACAGAGAGGGATGGCTTATTGGTCCTTAAATTAGTCCATACCCTGGATTTTAACAGGAACAAGGAAAGCTTTAAAATGAATCAGGGAGCTGCCTGGTAGTAGTTCAGTTTTCGTGTGTAAAGAAGGAGGATTTGGATGTGAGGAAAGAGAACAGAATAGCAAATTAAAGCCACAAAGTGGAACAGCACCAGTGAGAAATACAGAGACAGAGTTTGCTGGGAGAGGCAACAACCTGATGGGCAGCACTTGCTCCAAGGTTTAGTTTCCAAAATTCAACAGGGAGCTGATTGCAGAAACTTTAGTCTTAGCTTTAATCAGCAGCTATTCTAGATTAGGTTTCAATCTCATTTTTGGGAAGAAACACCAACCATTTAGTTGTCACCTTCTGTTCCTCATCCTCCTCAGAAAATTCATTGGTAGGGACAAATTGGAAGAATTAGGAAGAACATATTTCATAGAAAACTTTGGTCCAGACAAACTGATTTGCCAAATTTCTTTCTATAAAGATCCTTAAGGATCCAGGAAGATCAGCCTCCCTGCAGTGCAGTAGATGGAGCTGCTCCCTTCGAACTCCTGCCCTGGAGGCATCATCTGTGGCTCCCAGCACAGCAGGAGGTTTCCATCCCTCTCAGACCTCTGTGGTCCCTTTACAGCTCTCCTGAGCCTCTTGCTTCTCTATCAAACTGGTAATTTACAGTTTTTCCCTGATTTAATGTTCTTGAATTTCTTCCCTGTTATTCCTGGCCTTGGTTTTGGTACCAGTCTCTCATTCCAGCTATGGAAGATGCTTCTATTTAGGGTCAGCACAGACCAAACAAAAATAACTGAGAGTTTTCCTATTAAACTCTATTTAGTTTCCCACCTGATGTGCAAAGAGGAAGCACAGAGAGCACAAAATTCAAGGCAGATCTGTCCTCACAAGGAAGTTCCCAACATTAAACCCTCCAATCCACTGCCTTGTTGAATATGGATTTTTTCTTATCCCTTAAAAAAATATTCTTTCTATGCAGCAAAACTATTATACATAACTCAGACCTTAAGAACATCAGAAAAAAAACCCCAAAAACCAAAGAGCACAACAGACTTCCAAAGAGTGTCTTAGTCACAAAGGTTCTGCCAGTGGGGGATCTGAAGTCACATTCTTTTCTCACATTCTCATTCTCTTCTTTCTTTCCATTAGCTCTGCACACATTTTCAAATAGACAATAGGGGAAAAGTATTTTCAGTATATTTATTGAGAAGCACTTGGCACTCTTTGTTCCTCTCCCTCGAAGGGTAACATGACTTTTTATAACACAGAGGATCTTCTGAGTCTCCTGAAATGGTAAAATCAGATCATTTACATGTGGGAATTGCCAGCTGGGGAGGAGAAAACATACGCTTGTGTTCAAGAAAAAATTCACATGACGTTAAAAGAAACCATCTGCTTTTTCTTTTTTGTTCTTGTTTAAGAACAGCTTGTGTTTGCAGATCACAATTTAACACAAGGCAATAACCTACAGGACTTTGTGAAGCGTGGATCTTGTTCTACTGCACTCATAAAAAAGCATACAAGGTTGTGAAGAAGAACATTTACTTCTGATCACTGTTTTTTTGCGCTGGGTGATGTTTCCACAGTGGCTGGAATGCTGCAGTAAAACCCAAGTGATGGGGGTAAAATGTAATGCAAGGCAGAGAAATTAATTTATACCATGTGCCCAAGAGGAGCTGAGATTTTCTTTGTGTGCACATCTCCCTGTTCCTGATCACCACAGGCAAACAAACAATTCATCTACTTGGGGTGGAGCCTGAAGTTTCATCAGTGTGAGCAACTTAAGCTGGGCTGGTGATAAAAGGATCCCTGGGAGGCAATCGAGCTGCTTCGAGGGATTCCTGGAGGGAGTGCTCTGGAAAGAGCATTTCAGGGGCTGTCTCCCTGGATGGAGCTCTGGCAGTGCCTGCAAGAGAGGACACTGTGGCACTGAGTGATGGTGGTCCCTGCTCAGCACAACCCTCACACCCACCACCCCTTCTCCTGTTTGCTCATCTGCTCTGTGGTGTTTCCCTCCAAGCCAGGGCACAGAGATGATCCTGAACAAAATGCCAGCTTTCCAGGGGGATTTTAATTTCCTTGGCTGTAAACAATTCACCTTTGTTTCATGTTTAAGTAGGGCTTTCTTATCTTTCCTTAAGCCCCTTCACGACTCCATAAGTCAGGGAAGGGTTCAAAGGGCACAGCCCAAGGTAGGGATCTGTTGTGCCATTTATCCAGGATTTTCAGCAGAACACCCTGCAGTAATATATGAACATCTGATTTAAGGGTCATGTCTTGGCTCACTGGTTTGGAGTCTACCTTTTATTGGGTTTTACATTTAAATATCTTTTCAGACTTTTTAGTTCTTGTGACTGTCTGCCAAAAAACCAGCAGAGTGAAGGACTAACAGCAGTTACTGAGCTTGAACCACGTATTTTTCTCAGGATTGCAAGTCTGCCTGAATCTCTGGTTGAAATAATACACTTCAATGAGACTTAACCAAGGTAGGAAATTGTTGAGGGCATCTCCCCTCCCTGTGCTGCTCCTTGGCTCCCTTCTGTACCCCTTAGAAGATCTGATGATTTGGCCTGGCACATAAACCATCCCATATGCCCCATTGTGATACCAGACATCTGCTACCCATCAAGATGTCAGCTTAATTTGAAAAGAAGGCAGCTACAAACACATACAGAGGCAGCAGCCAGAATGCTTTCTGACCTTTGCTTATTTACTTTAAGAAATTAAATGCGTATCAGATAAAATCAGAATTCTGATAAGTATGAAAAGACATGGTGTGAGTTTGTTCCCTTTGGGGGAATTGGGAATTAAGGGACATTTTATTTTTATTCTTTTGCCACAAAGGGGAAAGTGACCTTCTGCTGACATCAAAAATGACCCCAGGATTGCAGAGCCTTCAGTTTGCCCCACGATGCTGTTGTGGAAGGGAAAACCTCCCGTAGATCCATTGTGTGTAATGTACCACCCACTGACATGGGATCACAGAATCATTTGGGTTGGAAAAGACCTCCAAGATCATGAAGTACAACCTTTAACCACCTTGGACACCTCCATTTATGAGAAAGAAAACAAATACATTGAAGTCTAGAATTGGATGAACCTTTAATTCAATAGTAGAAAATTTCCTTTTCTTGCATTCCTTTCCCTTTAGATGCCTTTTAAATCGAAGTAGTTATCTGTATAAATATGCTAATGATCAGAAAAAACATTCTGAACCTTGCTTAGAACTTTTATAAGTTCTTCAAGCTTTTAAACCTTGTTTAAATCCCACCATTACACAAACACCCCATTTTAAGAAATTTGCAACTGTCAAATCCATGAGGCGGATCTTGATCAGATCAACCAACATCAAAGTGCTCAAGAGTGGGGACCCACCTGCTGCAGCCAGAGGAATGTCATCCTTTCCAGCTCAGATTTCCCTGGAGATGTTTGATGTCCCTCCCTCCTCACTGAGCCAAGAGCAGAGACAAGCTCTGAGTTAAAGAAATGTGGTTTAAAAAAGCTCAGCTTTAAAGGGATCACATGTAAGGGAATTTCCCAGGGCTACAGAGACCCTGAACGTTTGTCACAATAAATGACATGCCCTGGCCAGCTCCATGCAGGCTCCTGTTCCTCTGAGCAGCAGTGACAACAGTGACCTCCCTGGAGTCACTTCCTTGATGTGAATGAATTTAACTTGGTGACCTTTCACAACTGTCAGACCATAGGATTTTCAGCTTTCCTGATGGTCTCTGCACCCCTTGAAGGGCAGTAGGGATGAAGGCTCTCACATGGTATCATGGATATACTGGAGCCTGAGAGGTTCCCTGATGAACTGCAGGGCCAAGGAAAAGGACACTTTACAGTAAAATGACATATTTTTGTTCTGAGGTGTCTCTTAGGCCCTTTCAAAGTGAACAGTCACCACTCTGAAATGCCCTGCGCAGAAATGTATTTTAGAACCCCACTGGATTGTAGTTATTACCAAAATACACGCAGGAATTAGACTATGAAAGCAGATAAAAGACATTATTTCAACAGCTTCATACTTTTTGCTACACAGATTATGCCATTAAAATCTGACAAGTTGGCAATCAAAATAAAACACTGGCTTTGTTCAAAAGTAATAAAGATTCAGCCTCTGCAACTGTGATGAACAGCTCCAGGAGAGAAAGGAATAGTCTGAACATTTTGTTCCTGCTCTTACGGTTTCTGTGGTCTCTCTAGGCACAGGTGCCTAAGACTGCTCTGATTTTTATTTCACAGATACACTGAATCCAACACAAGCTGTATGTGCAAATTAACCCATCTCATTTTGTTATCCATGGTAAAACACATCTGTCCAGACAGGTCTGCTCAAGTTCATAAAGGCAGAATTTTCAGTGAGCATTTGCTGGCAAGTGGGTTCAGAGCTGAGCTGCTGAACAGAAAGAGCCTCATAAAAGTCAGAAAAACTCTTGAAAATGAACTTACAGAAAACAGGAGAAGCTTTTTAGGGACTTGAGGCAACAGCAACTTGTATGAGCTGATTGGCAATTCGGTGCCTCGTTTTGACCTTTAATTCCCAGTGTGCATGTTCAACTCAGCTCACTGTATTTGCAAGTAAGTCCTGCTGGTTATTTATACTCATTTCTGCTCAGCTCCTCTGCTGTCATGGTTACTTTGCACTGGATATCTGTAACTGCTGGGTACAGAAATATTGTAAAATTGGAAAAGGTATTCAATTTTGTCTTCTCTTTCATGTCGTGTTGATTTAACTACCTGCAAATCAGCTCCTCTGGTGACCTGGGCTGAACTTACCCTTCCCTTTCTCGTTTGAAGCTCTTGAGTATAAACCATCCTGGTGCAGATGTGTCAGGATCATGGAATGGTTTGAGTTGGAAGGACTTCAATGATAAACCCTTCCCACCCCCTGCCCTGGGCAGGGACACCTTCCACCAGCTCAGGGTGCTCCAAGCCTTGTCCAACCTGGCCTTGGACACTTCCAGGGATGGGGCAGCCACAGCTTCTCTGGGCAACCTATGCCAGGGCCTGCCCACCCTCACAGGGAACAATTTCTCCCCAGTATCCCATCCAACCCTGTCCTCTGGCAGTGGGAAGCCATTCCCCCTTGGCCTGTCCCTCCAGCCCTTGTAATTAGTGTGTCTCCATCTCTCCTGTCAGCTCCTTCAGGTATTGGAAGGCCACAATTAGGTCACCCCAAAGCCTCTTTTCCAGGCTGAACAATCCCAATTCTCTCAGCTCTTCTCCTTTTCTCCGAGTTCCCCACACAAGCCCGGGAGCAGCTGGCACAGGGGGGCACATTCTTCCATCGAGGCTCCTTGTCTTTCCAAAATGAGAATATAAATAGCCAGTCCTGTAACGAAGCCACTACCCAGCAAACCCATTTCCCCACAGCAGCCAATTTATTCCCGACCCCGGCAGGGTCAGACACCGTCAGGGAAGCGAATGCTAATTAATAGCACAGTGCAAAGCAGCCTGGCCGTGTAATTAGCGAGCAAACTGCCCCCGCCCCGGCGCTGGGGATGTGGGAAGGGGCGATGGGGCAGCTCCTGCGAGGGACTCGCTGCAGCTCCGGGTTGTAACTCAGGGTGAGGCGCTAATTGTGTCGGGGACATGCGTGTCACGCTGCCATCAGCGAGACGGCGACACTGCGCGTGTTTCCCCGCGTGCCTTCCATCCCTGCATCCCTCTCCCTGCTCCATCCGTCGAGGAGGGGACGTGCTCCCTCTGCCCCGGCGTTTTGCAGGTAAACGTGACATTTCCTGGGGCCAGGAGAGCTGCTCAGCAATATCCAAACTCCCGGTGATGGGGCTGCAGAGCCCAGGGAGGAATCGTGTGCTAATGCCCTTCCAGCGCTGCCGTGGTGAGTCATCCCGGCCCTCCGAGGATCCCGGCTGCGCTTGGATACCGAGAAGGTGGAAGCACAAGGCGGGAGGGAGGAAAAATCGCTCTGCTCGGAAGATATCTTGGTTACAGCAAGGAATAAAAATTGTCCCCCTGGCACCCACCCCCCCCAGCTCGGGTCCCAGAGCCACGGGGAGGAGGCTGGGCAAGGGGAGGCTCATTTAGTGGGGAAATGGGAACACTTAGCCTGGGAACATTCAAGTCTATAATGTTATTATTAGTGGTTTTCTTCCCTTTGCCTGGGGGAGGATGGGGTCTCTTCATCAGGCTGGTGGGGAAAATCCATCCTGGGGTTGGCAATCAGGGTGGAGCATCACCCTGAAGTGGTTATGGCCAGGCAACGTCTCCCTTCACCCATCTGGCATCACTGCTCTGGTGCTCCCAGTCGCTCAGCCACATCCATATGGATGTGTGTTCCTGCTTCCATGGGGACAGGAGGGTCCCCAGCGACCACGGCCACCCCTGACCAAACTTTGCCATGGGATGCATCTTCTCAGCCAAAAAGGATGAGTTAAACCCCCAAATATTAAAAAAAAAAATCCTCTAAATCAACAGCATTTCAGCTAAGCCAACAGCTCCCCGAGACACAAACCGGGCAGCGGGAAGGGATTTACACATCAAACATCCTCTCCCCCAAAGTGCTACAGCCAAAGCCTTGGGAGAGGGGAAAAAAATCTCTTTCCAGCTGTTTTCCTCTCCCTGTAAATAAGTATCTATCGGCAGAGCATTTCCCTCAGCCTCAGGCTTTGGTTGGACATCAGTCATTTAATATTGCTCTTTTAAACCCTCGTGTTTGGCTCTCAGCCGCTTCTCCCAGCTCAGAGCAGGATGTTGGCACTTTGTGTTTAGAAAATATTTATCTATATTTAGATAGGGAGACAGATAGCTGTGGAGAAAGAGCTGTTCCAATCATTAAACCACCGCTTTCAATTTTTCCTTATTACTATTCTTCATTTAACCACAGGCTGGGCTGGGCAAGTGCTCCCCAGGGACAGCCCAGCTGAGCCTGGTGGGTTTGCAGCTCTAAAAGGGGTCTCCAGAAAAAAAAAAACTACCCCCAGTGTGAGGAAATCTTCCCTGAAAATGTCTTCCCAAGGCAGAAGCATTCTGGGTGGGGATGGGGATGTGGCTGGAGTCTGTCCCTGGCTTCGGGCTGGGCTGGGAAGGCTTCAGGGAGGAAGAGTGGGAGCAGGTGGGAGGAAGATGCAGCATGTTTGAGAGATGCAGGGGGGTAAAAGGAGGGGGTTTTCTGCCTTTCAGGAGAAGAAAGAAAAGAGGGAGAGAAATCACCTTCTCTGATCAGCTGTCGGAGGTTCTGCAGGCTGGAGAGGCTGGAGGAGGGGGAGCTGCCTTTGAAGCTGGGAGAGGCACAAACAGGGGATGGCTGAGCACAGCAGCCTTGGCTGGCACTTCTCCTCGTCCTCCAGCTCCTTCCTGCTCCCTGCCCTCCTCCCAGGCTGGCAGCCCACCCTCGGGATGGCCAAAACACCAGGTCAGGGGTGCCCAACATCCCACCAGGGTCTCAATGTTGCTCACACACCAGGGCTCTCCCAGAGCCAGGGATTTCCTCCAAGACCCCAGCACTGATGGGATTCAACTCCTTTTCCTCCCTTTCCCCTGGATAACCAGAGCTGTCAGCCTTCTGGTCTCCCAGTGCTGGCTGATGGACAGGGAACACCAGCAGCCCTGGCAGTGGCGAGGGAAGCAGGTGGCAGTCTTGGAAAAGTGAAGCTTTGGGCACCACCATCTGTGTCCCTGTGGATGGAGGAGGTGCTGCTCTCCCTGAGTTCTCTCCTGAGACCACCAGGACCAGCCAGGACAGATGGGAACAGGCACCTGATGGTATCAGGCTGGGAACTGAAGCAAAGCAAAACCCCCAGTACTGGCAAAGGGCTGTGGGAGGAACCCATGGAGGCAGCTGTGGCATCACCAGGGATGTGCATCACCAACCAGCAAGGGATGCTGTTGGCTCTTCTGCTGCAGATGCAGCTCAGACAAGCCAGGGATGAGCAGGAAAGTGGGTGGCTGGTGATCAGAGAGCTTTGTTTGGTCTCTGGCCAAGCCTGTGTCCAGTCTGGCTCTGCCTGATCCAAGCTCCTGAGCCTTTCAGAGCTCAGTCAGTGTCCAGGAAGAATCCTGAGCTTTGCTGAGGTTTCTGGGGTAAGCCCTGCCCTGGCATTAAGCCACCCCTCACCCCTGTGACATCCAGAACCGAAGCCATGCAGGTGAGGGACACTGCAGCCAGATTCCCTGCAAAGTCCTGCCCTCAGGACCTGCTGAGTATCCTCAAAACTTCCCAGGATTCTCCCTTCATCCCTTCAGGAGCTGCTGCCTGTGAGCCCACACTGTGATGGGGACACAGGTCCCTGTGCTGCCCCCTGGCCAGGCAGCCCCCCTGCCCAGACCTGGCACTGGCTCTGACATAACTGGGAAAAGAGCCTTAACCACACATCTAGAACACCCTGTAATCACCACTGCTCAACTCCTGCCTTCACTTCCCTGGCCTCCACACCTTGGCTCCTGGCAGGGACTGACTGGCATGAAAACAAAGAGCTGGTGGGAATTCTTTCTGCAGCCTCTGGTGCCTCCAGGTCTAAACCACCCAAATCTCCATCCTTCAGCCTCAAACCAAACCTTAACCAGCCCTCCTGTGCTTTTCCACCAGGTTTCCACTGAAAAGAGTTTTCCTGTCCCCTCCCAACCCCAAACCAACTCATCCCATGGACTTCTGCAGGAGCATGAACAAGTGGAGGGAAGAGCCAGGCTCTGTGTCCAGAGCAAGAGGCACCAAAGCTGCTCTCTGAGATTTGGCACAGTTAGAGAGCAGCAGGATTGCAGCTGGGGCAGCACTGACCTGGATTCCCAACATCAAAGACAATACCAGCTTCTTCCCCAGCATCCTTGGAGCCCTCAGAGGAGGTGAATCAATAGGCTGAACACCCACATGTCCACCCCACCCTGGCACTGGCACTCAGGATGGTGGGGGATGGCAGGAGCACTCCCCCTGCACTGCAGCATGGAGCTAAAAATCTGCAGAAAATGTAAATACTTCCATCTGCTGAGAAAGAAAACTGCCTCCCCCATGATCAAGGTGGTCAAAGGTGGCCCAGGGGACGTAAGCCAAGTCTGGCCTGGGTCTGACCCCCTTCCTGCTGGTACAGGAACAGGTGCTGGCAAACCTCCTGTCAGGCTTGTGGAGGTGGACAAACAGATCTTATTCCTTAGGAAACCTGGCCCTAAGAGTCCTCCCTGCCCCTTGGTAGTGCCACTTGTGCATAAGCACACAGGGTCACTGTGCCCCCAGGATGTCACAACACTGGCACCAGGGCACACAGTCCCGGTGTCACAGCCAGCCCCGGGCACCAGAACACACAGTCCCCATGCCCAAATCTCACAGAACCCCCTCCCTGCCCAGCAAACCCACCCCCAGCCCCTCGGGCAGCCCAGGGGTCACATTGACACCAACTCGCTCCACCGGCAGCAAAAAGCTTTGTTTTCCCAGCCCGGCTCCGTCTGGGAGCAGCATCCCGGCCTGGATTCCCGCTCCCCACGCTGGTTCATCTCTGAGATGACTCACAGGTTGTTAATTCTCCCGACGCGCTTGGGATGGAAGCGGCGCTGCCACCTCCGAGCGCCAGCCGGGGGGGCACAGCCCGGGCTCCCGGCGCCCCCAAATCCAAGGGAGACGCTGCCAGTTCCCAATCACTGCTCCATTGTCAGCACAGAGCGGGGCGCTGGGGTGGTGAAAACACCTAAATAAGCAACAATCAGGGAAAACAAAGGCTCCTGCGGGGATTGAGGCCCCGGGGGGTGATGCGCGTCCTTCGCTGCCAGCGTGGCTCGGTGCCCACGAGACATTTGCTGTCCCCATCCCTGTCACTGTCACGGGGCCGGGCACCAACCTGGGTGAAGGAAAAGGGTTCCGTAGCTTCTCCAATAAAACAATCACTTTGGAGGTATTTTTCAGGGAAAAAGGATGAACTGGCTGATGTACCTGCCCCATGTTTGGAAGAACCCCGGCAAGGAGCCCGAGCCTGGCAAGGGGCCAGTCGCCATCATGTCCCCAGAACACCTCAGGGATTCTGGTGGCATCACCCTCGGGACACCACCGACCTCCAGGAGAGGGATTGTTGCCTTTAAGGTGCCAAGCAGAGATTTCCCATCCCATCTCCAGACCCGACTCCGACAATCCCGGTGGGCAAACACCCCGCCCTTGGGGGCAGCTTCCCCCCACCAAACGCCGAGGGAACAAGGCTGCAACCCC
>JAOXXN010000252.1:12778392-12804052 GCA_026770055.1 Myrmophylax atrothorax
TGAGATCCCACTAGAAACCAGAACTTTGGAAAGTCGAGCCTCATTGAAAACTAATAATTGGACAACACACTGCAGGAATAAGTGTCAATCAATCTACTACTCTGTGGTGCTGCTGGACTATCCTGGGGTTAAGGAAGGAAAGATTTGTTCCCAGGTGTTCACAAACTGGTGGGTAATTTCTCTTAGGGCTTCATTATATTATCCAGCAGCCAGAGTAGTTCCTTGGTCTGAAATCACACACACAGACACACAGACACACATCCCACCTACCTACCTACCTACCTATCTATCATATCATATCATATCTATCTATCTATCTATCTATCTATCTATCTATCTATCTATCTATCTATCTATCTATCTATCTATAATACAGACAGGGAATAATAACCAATGGGAAGAGGCTGCCTGGGACCACCCAGAGCTTGTAACCATCAAAGTAGCAATAAAGCCCATTAGAAGCTAAACTGCACCAGTCCTGAAATCACACAGTCAAACTAAAAGTGATGTTTTTTTAAAGCAATAAATAGTAGTTGTGTCACTGCTCAGAAGTTTCTGAGCACCCTGCTGTGCCTGGTTCTCACCTCAGAAAGCCTTGGAAGGAAACATTAACACAAACCAAACCTGTGTTTTCAGCTGCTGTGGAGCTTCAGGTCAATTGTCTCTGGAAATGTTGTGATTTTCTCTTCCTGTAATAGTGACATAAAGTTTTTCATTGAATTTAATCTTTTACTTATCTACAGAAATAAAGGGAATTCATAAGCATATCAAAAACAAAGAGAAAATGGTATAAAAGGAAGAGGAAAGACTCAAGGAAAGGATCTAAAGAGCATTTTCCAATGTGTGTGGCACAAGGAATGCTGTAGCTTGTGCCCTTCAGTTGGCATTCTCTTGCAGAATTTTCCTTTTCATCCTATCCTGATAAGAAAAGAGAAGAAAATAAAAATGAAAAACCGTAATGTTGGATTTTCAGGCACAGCAAGAGGTGATTTGGGAAGCATGTGCCTGATTATCTCTTTCTTTGAAGAGCACTTCTGAGTTAGCAAATATGAGCTTCCCCAAGCTATAGGTTGCTTACTTGCAACCTCATTATTGCTCCACTTAATGAGATTACTTATAATCAAAATTAGTCCATCAGGCAAATAAAAAGGCCATTAAAAATGTCCTTGCTTCTGCACCTTCCTTCTGACACTAAAAAGTTACTACCCCAACTCATTTTTCACCATAGACAATCCTTACTTAAAAAACAACTATTCCCCAAGCCCAGAAATAATCAAAACAAAGGAAAAATCCCCGAGGAATGGAACTCAGTATTATGATCTATACCACAGTGTCTTTTTCTTTTAGATAGAGTTAGCAGGAAGGTCTGAAGAGAAGATCACACAACTAAATCACCCAGAAAATGATGCTCTAAAAGCATCCTGAACTCTACACTGCTCACCAGAGTCATAAACATTCTTATACTGGGCGAATAAGTGAAATGCTCTCCACTCCCAAAAGATCCAGGCACAAAAATAAGATGGACTTGCTCTTGTTGAGTAGAAGTTAAAAGGAAATGAAGAGTATTTGGCCTTGCCCTGCTCTGTGCTTGACTGGAGGGGTCACCCTGCTGAGTGCTCATCACTCAGTGAGGTGAGCTGGGAAGGAACTGGGCACAGAGCTGACCAAAACCTGTGTGAAAAGCCTCATCACTGAAAAAAGGCAATTTGTAGATCTGTGAAACAAAAAATAGCTTTTGAAATGGCAGGTAAAAGTTTTGCAGATGGTTTTCTGACAACAGATGTGAAAATGTGCTACCTGCATTTTGGCTTAAAACCTCTGTGCTTGTTTTCAGTGGGCACCAAGAAGCTTCATTTTCCCAGGACTGAGCAGGAAGACCTTCCACTAGAGCAGATTGTTCCAGCCTGGCACTGGACACTTCCAGGGATGGGGTAGGCACAGCTTCTCTGGGCAATCCCTGCCAGGGCCTCCCCAACCTTACATGGAAGAGATTCTCAGTAATATCTAATTTAACTTTCAGTCTGAAGCCATTCCCCCTTTTCCTGTCACTCCAGTTCCTGGTGAACAGCCCCCCTCCACCTTCCTTGTAGCCCCTTCAGGTCCTGGAAGGGGCTCTGATGTCTCCCCACAACCTTCTCCTCTCCAGGCTGAGCAGCCCCAACTCTCCCAGCCTGTCTCCACAGGGAAGGTGCTCCAGTTCCCTCAACAGCTTCATGGCCTCCTATGGACTTGCTGGTTCCATCCGCCCCTGACAGAGTCCATGCCACGAAGAGCAAATAGAATTTTCTCCCCCAAGTCATGTTCTTTTTTGTTCTCCATGGTTTGTTGCCCTCACTATCTGTTTTGCAATTCTCCTTTTCTGTTTTAAAGGCCTTTTTTCACTTAGGAAAAACTCAGCAAAGAATTCCCTGTCCTGCTCTGTCAGCTGGCAGTGATTAATGCACTGAACTTTTGGAAAACTCCCAACAAAGCTCTCTGGCACTGCTGCTTTGCCACTACAGGTGTTCTTGACTTTGTTTCTTCGTACACAGCTGCTTTATTCTCTTTAATTTTCTCCTGTAGAATAAAGACCTCAGAACTGCATTAATTTAAGAACATTTCAGGCCACACTCCTGCCAGGCCAGAACACAGAGAATTCATTGCAATCACAGCAGTTCATTTGCTTACACCAAATAAATTTTAAAAACAAGTGTATAGGAATTATAGGTTTGAGTTTGAGCTCCCATGACTGAGGTAAACCTTTTGGGGCCCAGTTTTTAGAGTTGCACCAGAAGAACAGCACTTCAGTTTAAGAGAGTGAGATTCCCCAGCAGGGATGGCAGCCTCTGGAATAAATTCCTGACAATTTTCTAGTGAGGAGCCAAGGAAGCCAGAAACAAGGATACCTTTGGAAGACCATTGAATAATGTTGCTGGCAAGAGTTTTGAGATTTTAAAGATTAAATGAATTTTCATGGTTACAAGAAATATCTCCCTCCTCTCCAAACCAGTATCATTTTAGTGATTGATGTTTTTGGCAAGTTTCTCCCATCTTATTCATTATTAGTAGGCTGGGAAGGTGGTTGTGATGGGAAAAAGTGGAAGACAATGAATTCTTTGCCTTCCAGTAACTCTAAAGCCAAAAGGTGTGTAGCAGATCATGGTTGTAAAATACCAAGTTCACATCCAGCAATGCAGCAGTAACAGAAACTGGGAGTGCCTTGGATGGGAAGGTGCTGTAGAATATTGACCAGGGAAGAGATTTCTGAGTGCTTACAGAAAATCCCTCCAGCTGCCTGCTAAGAGCAGAGGCTCAGGGCAGGAAAGCAAGCAGGACACACCAAGCTGCCTGAGGAATGCCAATGAGGGTGGGCAGAGCTGCTACTCCCTGCTCTCAGTATTCCCAGGGAGCTGCATCCAGCAAATGCTCACCAAGAGAGCAGGAGGCCATTCCTGAATGGATAATGCAGCCTGGGAAAGGCTAAGCTGGGAAAGGGAATGGGCAAAGATATATCTGTTTCCCCTTGGGAAGAAGTGGAGATGAGAGCAATGAGAGCAGATGAAATGATACCAAACAGGAGGGGGGACAACACTTCATAAAATGTACCTGGGATTGATGGACAGACCTAGAAATTCAGCTCCACACTGATCACCAGAATAAAGGGGTACAGGGAACAGACAACCCTGGCCACAAGTTCAAATCTGGCAGTACAAGTTCAAATGTCAGCTGGTTTCTGCTCCTCTTATGTAAGATTCTAAACTCACTACAACTGCTCCTTTTTCAGCCTGTGAAACACATTCAATTTTCAAAGCACACAAAAACATTAAAAAGTTCTTCTCAGGACTAGGACAGCACAAATGTAAAGGAAAAAAATTGTATTTAATTTATAAATTGATAAAAGCAATACTCAAAAAGTCTTCAGAAGGCAACAATACAGAGAGGAACTGGTCTCAGGGGGAAGTCAGCTCCCACTGCAGCTGGGCATCAGTTACAAACCTGAAGGAACACAGTCATAAATAAGCCAAACCAGGACTAGGCCTTATCTTACATTTTTCATGAGAAGATTTACATCAGTCTTGGCTTGTAGCTGGGGCTCCTGAGCCCTCAGGCTGTTTCCTCACTGGTGTGAGAGCAGCTTTGCTATTCATTCACTGTGTGGAACCCGGGCAGGGATGCACAGCCAGGTGTGCAGCAGCCAAAGCAGGGCTGCCAGGGCAGAGCTGGGGTTGGCCCTCCCAGGGCTCAAAGGCCAGACTGAACTCAGGATGGCAAGCATGGCTGAGCCTAGAAAGGGATAATCAGCATGACCTCGACCTCCACATTTCACTTGTGACCTCATTATGATTATTAGGCTTGAAATGTGCAGAAAGGGCATAAAGTGAATTTTTGGCTGTGGTTGTTTGCAAGGAGCTTTGTGCATTCCCCTCTTTCTCTGTCCATGTGTATCTCCTCTGTTTATCTGCCTGTACAAGGTGTCTCTCGAGCCTGTCTGGCTCTTCCCAGCACAGGCACCCCCCAGCAGCAGCACACGTGGCTTTCCAGCCAGCAGCAGGCTCTTGTGAAAGGAATTCCAGCAGAAACAGGGTGTGGAAAATAAAATTAAGGGTGATTTGAATAAAAGGAAAAGAAAGACATGTTGAGGATGCCAAGTTCCAGATTCCAGCTCCAGAGTACAAATATATAAGGGCACAATACCTTCTGCAGGGGGTTCATGACTGCATTGAAAAGGATGTAACTGAGGTGCACAGTTAAGAAAAAATGATGCTGTCATGAAAATCCCAGTTAAAAATCAGACAGCATTTAAGTTAAATATGTCTTGTTCTGTGGTCTGAGGTGGAACTAAAGTGCTGCCTTTAGGTTGGATTTACATAATTCATTTATTTATTTGGATTAATTTCAGGGCAAGGAAGTGCATTTACCCAAAGGTGTTAAGCCTGATAGGAGTTTCAAGAACGAAAATAAAATTAAATTTGGTTATGTCTGTGACATGCAGCCAATAAACTCCACTCCCTCAACAGGCAGAGGTACTTAAACATTTTGTATCATCAAAGCTCTCAGTATTAAGTTGATGAAGACAGAAATGTGACACCACTATTCCTTTTATTTGTTAGTGAGCTTGCAATTATTCCCAGGCCCCCAAGGACACGGCCTGACAGATGATGTTTCAGGCAAACAAAATACAAGTTTGATTATTCTCAGCACCTTTTGCATCCTAATGAGCCTGGGCAGAGGGAAGGTGATGCTCAGGCAGAAGTGCACAACGTTTGCCTCTGCAGGAAATCTGAACTCACAATTACACTGTTTGTTACTGGAAAAATGAGAGAGAGAAATTAGACAAATGCCCTTAAAATCACCAGCTCTTTGTAATATATGCTTTCTAATTTAGTTTGGCAAAAGTGGTTTGGAACAGTGTGAGAACATATTAAAGAAGCAGCAATTAGGCACCCAAACAAGCATGAAGACAGCTTTTTAGTAAATGCTTTAGCTTTTCATTTTGAACCACCAGGTCCTACTGAGAACAGAGCCTGAGAACTGTAATTTTGTGCAATGTGTTCTCGGCAATTAATTAAAAGCTTCTCTCTTTTTTTTTTCTTTTTTCTGGGCTCCTGTTTGCAGAGGTGGATGTGTGATGAACACCACTGTCTCCCAAACAGTTTGCAACAGGTCAGGTACAAACTGCAGGTTCTGTTTGGCTTTTGTTTGTAGTCACTTTATCCTCAGTTGCCCATGGGAAGAGCCCCTGAGCTGGGCCTAACTCACTGTACAACTGAAGTGCCTCTGCTCTTCAAAACTGTGGCACTTCTTTCTTATTTTCCCCAACTAACCTGAAGGCCCCAGAAAAAAACCCCAATCAAACACCACCATTTCTTTTGGGAAAAATCTTAACTGAAGGTGGGTCTAGTGAGCCTGGAAAGGCACAGAAAGAAGGAACATGGAATCTGCTCTTGGCTCCATCCCACTCCTGGTTTGTGTCCTTGGGCACATCCCTGAATATCTCATTCCATTTCTCCCTGTACTCGCTTTTCCCAGACAGTGTGCAAAATGCACTATTCCAGTAGCTGGGTGTGCCAGTGTGTTAGAGGATCATTGGGAATTGGGAGATGGAAACTCCCTTTGGGTTTCTATGAATGGCATGCAGGGAAACGGGAATTCCAATTTCACCTCCAGGCACTCGACTGGATTTTAACTTCAAAAATCAACCAGCAGTTGCATTAAAAGCTTTCAACTCTTTCCCCACCTCTTTCCAAACTATCAGTGAGGATTTTAAGTATCTGTTTAACAGAAATCCATCCACACAATTTCATCATGTCAGAACAGAAATGCCAGAGGCACTGGTACATCCCAGGTCGTGGTGAATAAACATTCCTGGCCTTGTGCCACAGTCCTTGTAGCACTGGAGAGTCACATTCCGTGCTCTGCCTCATCACTGGGGACAGCCAAGTGCACCTGGGAGAAGGTGGACCTGGAGAAGCAGCACGAGACATGAGATGACCCTCCTTAAACTAGGCCTCCACTTCAAAAACCAACAGGTTTTCCAGAAAAACAGCACCAGGGGTTTTGTTCTTCTCCTCTGTTTTCCAGCAGTTCAGAAGCTTTTCCTGGCATGGAAGCGAATTCCAGCCTCTGAGCGGTTCCATCAGACTCACATCCCTCCCAAGGTGCACAAGCAGGCAGAGTCCAAACTGCTCATGGAAAGCAGAACAGGCCACTGTGACATTTCACTGGATTTATTTGATAAGTACCCAGAGTGTGGGAGGAAACATCTTAACTTTTAGAAACCTCTGCAGAAGAGAATCAGAGACCATTCAGTTAAAGAAGAAAGGTAAGAGGGAGACTCAGCTGGATTCAGGGATAAATCCCGGTGTTTCCAGCCTTGCTGTTCTGCCACAGGGACCAGGATGAAGCAAACCCCACAGAGAAATGCAGCTAAGGAACTAGCAGGAAGTGTATTTGCTGCAAACACACATCAGTCAATCGTGGCTTTTATCCCTCAGCTCTGCCATCACACACAGCTGATGGTAAATGTACTTACCTCTGGTTTCTTTACCACCTAACTGAGCTAAAGTGCTGCTGCTGCTCTCACTTGGCTCCCTGATAGATGTGATGGAGCAAACCTCATAATTGCTTTCTGATCTAACCTGCTCAGAGATTATTTCCCATTCTGCTCTTCAAATTCCAGTGTTCACATGATCTGAATTGCTGCAAATTAGAAAAAATGTCAGTTCTCTGCCATCATTTTCAATGATTGCCCATGATCCCAATAAATACTGTGTGGCACTGAGAAAGGGATATTAAGACCTAGAAGAGCAGCCAATATGTTTCCTACACATACTATGATGTTTGGAAGTAATTCATTACAATGTTATAAATGAAAATTCTGCTTAAATATGAAAGCAAACCAGTGCAACACTTACAGCAGCAAAACAGTAATTTTCATGTATGAAGAATGCCAGTTCAAGCTGAGCTTTTCTCCTGTTCTTTCTGATTTTATGCATTAGGCTGGCATGGTTTCATATAACAAACTACCTGGATTGTCTGACACAAGCTACTTCAGCACTGCAAACTATCCCAAATTAGTATTAAACAACATTTTGGAACATATATTGCACATATTGTAACAGAAGGAGAAATAAAACCTTTAAAACATGGTAAAATGAGTAATAATAATAAAACCTGAATGGCAAATGAGTTCCAGTAACTGAACCCCAATTCTGAGCAAACCTAGCAATAATGATTATGCATGTGCTGATTCTCCTGTTATAGATTCAAGCATTAACTTGCAAGAAATGATCTCTGCATGGATATAGGATTAAGCAGATATTTCTTTATAGATGAAAAAAAGGTAAGCAATGCAAACATCAAAGTATAATGGATTCCTGGAGAACTCTCCACTGTATTGCAACAACAGACAATAAAACCCTCACGTGTGAAAACTTCATCTGCTTCAGGAGTAAATTGGCAATGAGTTTGATTTTCTGGGTTTAATATCTCCTCAGGCAATGCTGCAGAAGTGTTCTGAGAACAGACTCAAAAACACTTAAATACTGAATGCAGAGATAACATTTAAATGGGGAAAAGGGAAGGGAAAGGAGAAAGGGAAGGGATATGGTATCATAGAAACTTTCTTTCTAAACCTCGATTTGTGAGCTGCATGATGTAAAATACATTGATTTCCCCCCAGGATTTACAGATCAGAACTACCTTGCAGGTTCAGTGCTCATTTTCAGTCCGACTCCATTAACTAGAATCCAATACTTGATGTGCTTTTTATTTAAACAGGAGACACTTATCAAATGCCATGTATTGCTCAGCACACGTGTGGAGATCTGCACTTCTTTACAATTTGTGTTCACAATATGTAGGTTTGGCAGGTTGTGTTCTGCCCCTCAGTGTCTCCCACCACCCAAGGAAGGAGGAGTGCAGGACTGCAGGGCTGGGATTAGATCTGTTCACAAAGGTTTCCAGCTGTGTTATGTGGCTTTTGTTGCTGACAGGACAGGAACTAGAGACCCACTGAATCCTCAGGCATGAGCTCCTTGGAATAAATTGTACTTGCAGCCTTTGTTCTCCATTTCTGGTCAGAGCTTTGTCTCTCTGACACCTGCATTTATTCTAAAGCCTCTCTTCAAAGGAAAACAAATCAAGGAGAAATCAGAACATCAGAATTTGATGTTTTCTGTGATAAAAGAATTGTTCACTGTGGCAGAGCATTTCCAAGAGCAATTTAAAGAAACTGGGTAGCTCTTCTCATTAAGGGCAGAGGATTATTCCTGACTGTGCAAGGGGTGCCCCTTCAGAAAGGGGCTGAACAGCAAAAAGGCACATGCAATGTGGGGACCTGAGACTGCACATGCAGGCTTGGAATTAAAGATTAGATTTTTCCTTCAGGATAGACAGAAGAAAAATCTCCTGATGCTCCTTGATTTTTCCTACAAATTGATGGACCCCAAGAATCCCTTGCAGCTGAGGGAGCAGCAGCCTCAGCCAGCCTCAGGGACCAGGTTTGGGTGAGCCAGGCTGGCAGTTCTACCTGGGTTAAACTTTCAGGTGAAAAAGGCTTTAAGGAAGAGGCCAAGCCAGACATTTGCAGCAGGGAGCTGGAGCAAATCCATATTCCTCTTTGTTGCAACAATTCAGGGATGCTCCCCCTCAGGTAAGGCTGTAGCCTACAGCCAAGGGACACTGAATTCCCAACATCCTGCAGCTCCTTTGCATGTGAAAATGTAGCTCTGTCCAAAAGAGCTTATATTGGAAAACAAGCTGCAAACCATCAATGTGCATCTTTTTTAAAATAAAGCAAAGATCTCTTTTTTCCCCCCAGAGAGAAGCTTGGAAAGAAAAATAATACTAATTTTAGTCCTTGTGTATCAACTGTCAGAGTGTGCAATACAAACTGTGCTGGCAGAACTGCATCCCCTCAGCACAGCCTGCTGGGGTGAAAGTTGTACAAAGAGTCCTGCCTGGTACTGCCTTTACTTCAGTGCCCACTTTGATTTCCAAATCAGGGGTGAAACAGCAGCAATTTTGCCCAGGAAATTGGGTTAAGAAGTGAGGAAGTGAAGAACACAAGTGGAGCTGAGCTGGCTGCACACAGAATGTGAGATGGACACGTCCAGACACACCAGTGCAGCTGAACTGGGCACACATCAAACCCTCTGGTTTCCTTCTACCACCCCCTTATTGCATGTGAACTTCCCATGGAAAACACCTTTCTTTGCTGGAGAGTCTTTAAGACTCAAACATTGTTTCGATCCAGACACTGAAAAAGGCAGAGACTGTGTGAAAAATATAGCATGGTCTGTAATTAGTTGTGGCATTTTTCTGGGAGAGGGAGAAAGACCAAAGTGAAATTGCAGTGGCATTTTTATGCTGGCATTTCCTCACTTTTGCAAGATTGTTTTTGGCACTCTTCCTAATGTTATTCCAACAAAAGATGCAATTTTGTAGTAATGCCACAGGTTTAGAGAACAAGCAATGTGGGAGAAAACACCACCTCAGCACACAGGAATGTCACCCATGTAACTCATCATTGCCTTTGTATCTGCTTTGAAAACCTCAGAAACCACCTATTTTTGCTGTCTTCTATTGCAGTTTAGCATCACCATCTCAAGAGCGAGCTCTGATGGGCCAAAAGCTTTGTCAGGCTTTTAGAAAATGCTGAAAGGCTCACTCAGCCTCTTACTAACCTGTTTTCCCGAACTCTCTGCCTCCTCACAGGAGTCTCTTGGGACAAAGAAGTTGCCAGAAGTATTCAAAACAAGGTGGGCAGGCAACTACAGGCCACTGCTCACAGGAATTAGGAAAGAACTGCTGCAACACAGACTTGAAAATCAGGCAAATAATAAAAGTCTATTTGGGAAACTTTTACCTAGTTTGAAGTTCCCACTTGGAGTGGCAAAGTTTTTAACTTTTCTTTTTAGTCTTTCATAAACTCATTATGGATAACAAGTCAGGAAAAGGCTCCTCTGGCTGCTGACACTTAGTCCAAGGTTTGATTCCTTTACTGGGGAAGTCAGTGGAGGCTTTCCACACTGAATTTTGTGTTCACAGCTCCAACATTAACTTGTTTACTGGTTACAATTTATTTCCCCTTTCCCTCCATTTGGAGGATGTTTTAGCTACACTCCAAAGCTTTACCTTAACAAGGAATTGATGCTCTAATGAAGCTGCACACCTTGGACACTCCTAAATAACTCTGGTTTGGCTTTTTACAACAAGATGATGTTTTTAAGCAAGTTTTTTCCTCTAAAGTATTTCCCAGGTCCCCAAGCTACAGCTCAGAAGTCTCTTAATGCTGAGGGAAAACAGAACCCTCAGAGAGTGGTTTATGCCAAAGGAAATACTGAGACCCAAACTGCTAATTCAGAATATTTGACAAGGGCACAACTTCTTCATCAGAAAATCAAGCTAACCCTGAAGCAAGGAGTTTCTGGTGGCTTTTAAAGTGGTGTCTCCCTCAATGAGTCCCTTCAGGCTCCAGTGATGTCCCTCTCCTCCACAATTTCTTGGATGAATGGTCTCACTCTTCCCACTGCCCAGCTGGCAGAGCAGAGCATCACACAGCTCCAAGCTGCCACTGTCCTCTGGGAAGGGTTTTCCTGGTGGCTTTTTTTGGCCTAATATATCCCAAACTCTAAAAAAAAAAATCTACAATTTTATATTTGAATAAAATTTACATGGAGGACATGAATTTTATTCCAGACCCCCATTGCCACTTTGCCAGAAAATCGTTGCCCAGAGGAAGAAAACCTGAAAAATGCAGTTGCAGATTTATTTCTGTTGACACAGGTGGAAGAAAAAGCACTGTTTATTTTTTTCCTAAGGACAACAAGTGCTTGGGAAACTTCCAAGGCACTTGAAGAGCTCTACAAAAAAATTAGAAATTCAGCTCAGTCTGCTTTTCCCTTTACATACTACAAGCAGTGTTTAGTGGTAGGAAAAGGTTTAAAAAGTGAAAGGGAATATGTGCTTCCCAATCTGTGTTGCTCAGCTGTGATACTCACACCACGCAGGCACAGAGATTCCCACTGTTCCCAAAGGGACTAGAAGTACAGATGGATAACCTGATACAGGAAGATATGACAAACCATGCAAACCACTGCCAAGAAGAACATGAAACAGTAGGAAAATGGTCTCTAAAGGAACAGATAATTCTCCTTAGTGGAGCTGTTGCATCTCAGATCTTGAAATAAAAGAGTGCCTGACAGGAGAAAGAATTTATCATTGTCCCTGTGTGGTTGTTTGACTAAGGGGTGCTGGCAGCTGAAAATAAACCACTTCCCAGGGATCCCTTGCTGTGTGCATTCTGAATCCAGTTTAATTAATTACAACTGACCAAACTTTCCCTATTTTGGCTCTAAGCATCACTATTGCTTATGAATAAAGTCCAGACTATCTGCTGGAAAAGCTAATCCAAGGATGGATGCTTGCTTGTAAACAAATCTAGGTCCCAACCCAATATTGCCAGGGCTCAGAGCAGATACAGATTGTTACAATATTTTTTAGGAGACTATTTGGCTGGAAAAAAAAAATCCCAAGTTTTGTTGTGTTTGATGTAAAAAAAATCCCAAACAAATCCTGCTGAGCCTGTTTCATAAACACTGAATTTGTAAGGATGAAAGGCAAGTGAGAGAAAGGTCATTGCTATTAATTTCAATCCTTGTGCAAACCCAACATATTCTGGACATGCCTTGTAAGAGTTGTGGCATTTGGGGAAATACATTTGTATTCCTTTAATGCTATTAATAGTATCCATGCTCTGCATTGCTAAATATACTGCAAGGGGTATCTTTGTGCAATTCTAATACTCTTCAGCTAAATGCAAGCATGATACTTTCTGTCTATAATTCACTATTTCCATCACATTACCTCCCTCCCTCTAACTTGGTGAAATCCTTCATACTTTGACAGTCTGTCGAGAGCATTGGACGTTTTTATGCTTTCTTTTATGATTTTTTACCTTGACATCATAATAATCTGTCAAAGCCCTGTGATATTTGAACAATTAGAACTGAATGGGCAAAACTGGAGCAGGGCTGGCCATCCCCATCCCATTAGCACAGCTCTTTGTGACTCATGTCCAAGCCACACCATGGAGAGATGCACTTCTTATCCCACTGACACCCCTCTTCACATCTTCACTCACATCTACATTCAGCCCCCCAGTGATAAACATTTCCTTTCTGTACAGGAAGAAAAAAAGCCTTCTTTCATCTTAGAAAAAAAACAAGTCCCTTGTAAGCTTCTCTGGGAATGCAAGAAGAAGAGAAAGCCTACCCCAGTCTGCCATCAGCATATTCATCTAAAGAACATGGAAACCAGGGGTCAACTTTGGTGTCACTCACAGAGAGAGGAGAGTGTCTGGCCAACACATGCAGAGTATTTTCCCTCTGCATTTCCTCACTGGTTTTGGCAAGAGATCAATCCTGGGTCTAAGACAGTTTGTTCCACAGAGATAAAGGAGTCTCATGTTTGTGGCAGCAGAGGAGCTGAGGAGGAAGGAAGCAGGAGGAGGTGCCTGTGGGACGAGTGTGGGCACTCCTGGGCTGTCAGGTAACAGAGACCAGCAAACATCTTCAGGGCTTCCAAGCACGTTGTGAGGGGTGAAGACACCACAACAAGGTCGTGCTGGCAGTGGAATGAGGAACGTGGGGAGGTAAGAATCATAAATAATTGATAAGGGCTCTGTGGAGCTCTGTGGCTCCATCGCACACAGCAAGGCACAGATTTGTCATCTCACTCTCCCTGACAAGTTCATTGCTGATGAGATAAGTGTCCGATTGCTCAGCAGAAAAGCCAGAGTTTGTATTACAGGATGGCAGACACTGGATACAGTCAGGCTGGGAAGGAGCTCAATGAGAAGATTAAAAGGTAATTAAGAGTGGTTGTACAACACTAATCTTTTAAGTGGGCACAGATGAGTCAGTTCTCGTCAGTTGTGTTTACACTATGTTGATGAGGAGTGTTTTGTGCTTTGCCTGCATCAGGACTCACTAGTGAAGACTATATTAGTAAATGAAGGTGAAATGAGAGCTCAGGCAGGAGCTGCTGGGGCTCTGGATCAGCTCTGCAGACAACACAGTGCAGTGAACTTTTGGTGATGGGGAATGGGCTGATTGGCACGAGAAGGAGGAGCTGAACGGAGCACTGAAATGGAAATTGGAACACTATTGCAAAACTCCCTGACATAACAGTAGCAAGAGCAATTTTCTGTTCTATCTTAATTTACTAAACACCAAGGCCACATTCATTAATCAGGGATCTGATCCAACCAGCAACACAAACAGGGAGCACTTTGACTTGTGTGAGGATACCCATTGATTTCAATGTCATATGGCCCTGTGCTTGCAGAGTTGGACACCAGATGCAGGACACAACCTGGGTATAACACCCAGTCCTATAAAAAACATTCCCTACCTGGAGAAAATCTCCCAAGATCAAAAGCAGCTCGGTTCTGCTGAAGGAAAATCTATGTGCATATGGATCCAGATCTGTTTATGTATTATCTCATTTCATATTGATTTTTTCAGAATGAGCTTGCAACTATTTACAGGTTCTCAGTTCAGGTCTGGAGACAGGGATTGGAATTGGTAAAATTGTGACAGGTTTGGTTCTACATTATAAATCCAAAGTGACTATGAATTAAACATTCCTGTTCTTATAGCTTTACTGACTGTCCCATGAGTGAATCTGCTTCCAAATCAATCAGTTTTCAGAGATGATTTGCCTTCCCCATTCCCACAACCACATATCCCACCCCTGCCAGGAGCTGCAACCGTATTAATTCATGCCACACAGTCCCACTCAATGGTGCACAATTTACACATTTAAATTCTTCTGAAGGAGGAAGGTATAATGAAGGAATAAATCTACAAAGATCATTTGCAGATGAATAAATCACTTGCTGGTGTCTCATCAAGAAAAGCAGACATATACCCTAAACATAGTTCTTGGGATTGATGCTGATTAGGAACCAGAGCTGGGGCAGATTTGCAAGAGAAATTCTCTCAGTGAAGGTCCCACACATGGAGCCACTTGTGCAGGTGATTTGTGCCTCTGGCTCATCTTCTGATGGCACATTTTGTGACTGCAGGTTCTTCTTCTACAGAAGACTTTCACTTCTGCAACACACTGAGCTGGAGAAGGGCCTTGGTTTCATTAGAAATGATATTTGACACTTGTAAATACATAATTTTTAGAGCCAAGGCTGTGAGGAATATGGGATATGAAATCCAGGTACTCTTTCCAACCCAGCCTTTGCTTGAAGATCTTGTTCTGTGAGACCAGATTTGGGGATTATCCTTTAGGCTGCTCTGAGGCTGCTGCCCAAGTGCCCCAGAAACAGCTCAGACATTGTTGTGGCACCCAAAACTCGGCTGTGGGAAGGATGTTTGGTGCACAACCCGGGGCTTGTGGTGGCTCCTGGCTTGGGAATTCTACTCAAGGGCTCCGTGTCTTGCTTTACCCACATGAAAAATTAGCATTTTCATTAAGATGATCTTTTTTGATTAAATCAGTGAACCTGCAGACAGGCTTTATCATGAAGACTCTTCTATAATAGAACTGCTTCAATAGGTTGTGCTTCACTGAAAATTAATTTTTTCCAGGGGAAAAGGCTGTTTTAATTACATGTATTTCAATTTTTTTCCAGCATATTTTAAGCCTCTTGGTCTTACTGCTATGCTACATTTTCCCCCTCCCAATTTTTTGGTGCTATTTTCTCCAGTTGATATGCTCACTTTTTCTTCAACAATGAAGATTAGAAGGAAGCCCAAGGCAGCTCACCAAAACCAAGCCAAGGAATCTGGCTTTTAATCTGGTAAATCTAAAGTCCTGAAATCGTCCAGTTTAATGGCTTTGATCTCTTAGCTGTAGTTTTTCTATATAAACCTGTTCGACTTTGTGACCAAAATGAAGAAAACTTTCTTTTAACCTTATTTTTACAAAGGCATGAGGAGGATTTTATTACCATTGTAATACAAATATATTTACATGTTCTCATTGTAACTTCCAAAACACTTCTTCCTCCATGTTTGTACCCCATCAAATGTGACAGAATTATCTTAAATTATTAAGTTCATTGGAACTTTGCCTGGCACACCTGCCCTGGACACAGCCTGCCTGCTTTCAGCAGGAGCCAAAACCAGACCAAAGTAAAGAAAGATTGAAAGAGAATCATCAAATAATTTAATAACTTGATTCCATTTTCAAAACAGAATCAGGAGCTTAATTGTCATAGACTTCCATATAGAGATTTCTATCCCCATATGCCTATTTTTAGTTTTCAGAAGCACCTGATCCCATTAGTTTTCAATGTAATTTAGGCTCCTAAATCACCACAACATTTTTTAAAAAATCTATTTTAATTTCTCTCAGCTCACCAGCTCCCACTTTCAGCCCAGAATGCAGGTCTGGAAATGACTGACAAGCTCCCAAGTCAGCTGGGAATAGCCAAGTTAACAATTATCTACTCAGCACCTCTACTTTACTATTTCATTACACATTTGATACACAATGATCCTGAGAATAGCTTGCTCAAAATCCCCTGAGGAAACCTGGGAGGGATGGTCCTGGCAGGGAAATTAAATCCCAGGAAGTAAAGGAGTGTTATTTTACCTCCTGCAAATCAATCAAAAGTCCTGTTTAAAAGGTCATTTGTATGTAAGTGGAGATTTTTAATGTCCCTGTTTAAAGGCATTAACTATTATATGCAGAAGTATAAATCCATGGAACTCTGAAATAGCAGAAAAAATGCTCGGAGGCTCCTCAGAAAGAACCAATTACCTACTAATTCACAAAATTTTAATGAATTATTAAAGAAAATCAAAGATTGATGGGATCTACTTCCCCCCATTTGAATTGGCAATAAAAGTACACAGTTTCCCTTTCCAGGAATATTTCAGAACCTGAATTTTTTAAATCTGAAGTCACACATGCCTGGAAGATCTGGGTCTAGTCACTGTAATATGGTTTAATTGCAATAAAACACAGCCAAAATGTAATTATCATGAAGAAAAAGAATGCAATTTTCATGCAGAAAAGAACAACTTTGTACATTATCAGTGGCCATATGTTTAATGAAAAGAGGTAGCAATGGCTACTGCACTGGTTTTCCTTTTAATTGTGCAATAAAAGATATTTAGTATGAAGCACAGCAGTGATGAGGAGGCCACATGCAAATCAGGAGCCTGGAGACTGAATGCGCACCAGGACAAAGTTCTCCCAAAATATTCTTGTCTTCCCCATGGAATGCCCTGAACTTCTACCCTGCTCTTGTTAAACTGTCAAGGCAGTGAATTCCTTCAAGGCCAGAGGGGATAAATCACATAAAACTATGAATTTCCAGCTCTATTTAAGTACATGTTGTACATATTCACATGTTTGTGGCAACTGAAATGCCTCTGAGGAGCACAGGATTGCTGTTCCTCAACTCAGAATGACACACAGAGTCATTTGGGTTGGAAAGACCTTGGAGATCAGAGCCCACCCTGTGCCCGATGCCCACCCTGTGCCCCAGCCCAGAGCACTGAGTGCCATGGCCAGTCCTTCCTTGGGCACCTCCAGGGGTGGGGAATCCAAATCTCCTGGACAGCCCCTTCCAATGCCTGACCACCCTTTCCATGGAGAAATATGCCCAGTATATTAACCTGCCTTTTAAAACCATTATGAAAACTTGAAACCATTAGTAAAACTTCTGGTAACTCACATAAAGAAGGTGGCTCAGTCTTTGCAGTATCTGTCATTACTCATTAATGTCTACACACTTCTATACTTTTCTTCCTATTGAACTAATTTAAAAACCTTAAATAGTTTCCTGAGATCAGCTAAATGTCCTTTCTATAGTAACTGCTTTTCTTTATTAAAATTCACTCCCATCTTGTCTCATCTCATGTCTGAATTAGATCCCACCTTTTTATACATCTCTCTGATCCAGATTTTCCCTTCAACAATTTTACTCTTATTTTTTTGTAAAGAAAACCTTCTTTTACTAGCATCTTGGTTTTCCTTTTGATTAATTTCCTTGCTCTTTTCTGCATAAAATTTTATTCCTCTTACCAACTAAAGCTCTTTCTCTCTACAGGGTCAGAGCACACTGCCTTGCTCTGTGTGCACAATTCTAGATGCTGTAATGGGAATTCTGTGTGCAGGTCTCAGTCAGGGGTATTCCAGAGGGTCAAAACCCTGAGTAATTTGCCAAATGTTGTGCCTAAATTAAAGACTTAATGGAGGACAAACAGAAGATAATTCACCTTTGGATCTGCTGTTAAGGTTCTCTGGGGTCAACATGGGGTTTTACTGGGACAATGTGAAAAAAAAGCCCAGTGGAGAAGTATGAAAACATTCACAAAAATAAGGAAAGAGCTACATTTTACCCAGAACCAAAGGCACTTGTGTTTAGGGCTCCTGGAGAAGCCAACACTTATATCCTGGAGAAGCCAACATTTATATCCTGGAGATGCCAACATTTATATCCTGACCAAAACACCAGAAGAGTAATAAACAATGAGCCTGGTAAGCCCCATTCTACTCTTCCCAGAGAACATTCCTGCACAGGAACCGGGAGCTCAGCCCAACTGTGAAACATCCAAGCCAGGAGATGTGTGATGTGAGCAAAGCAACAGGAAATTAATTACAGCAGACACCTCTGGTGTGCAAACAAAGGAGTTTGGAGTGTGTTTGCTCTCAGCAGGAAAGCAAAGAGCTGCTGCTTTGGTGCAGAAATTACTAAGGGACACTTCACATCTTTTCTTTTGCTGGAGATCAAACTGCAGTTTCAAGATTATTTTAATGTTCATTTGTTTGCATTTCCCTGGGCTCTCTCTATGCATTTTAGGACCTGGTGGTACTCTCACATTCATTAATGCAGAAAAAGCAGCTCTGCTAAACATCAAACCTACAACAGGAATAAAAGGAATGCTGTGAAGAGCAAGGATTCCTTCTTCTCTGGAGCAGTGGAAGGTCTTAGACAAAAAGGAATCACAGGGTCAAGCTGGGATGAAGTTTAGAGGTGTTCCTAAAGGAGCACAGCTCCGAGTGCACGATGCACAGAGAATCTGAGGCACTGGGACAGAGTGAGGAAGGGCTGAGAACAGAATGAGTTTTTCTCTTTCTTGGAAAGAATGGGTGCAACAGAAAAGATCACAGAAAAATTCTAATCATGTTCTGCCATCTGGGAAAAAGAAATCCTTCCCCCACTTCTAAAGCCAGTGCCTGTGCCATAAACTGCCAGAAAAGACCTAGGCCTTGATGGAAAGTGGGAGGATTAAGCATCTCTGCTCCAAGGCAAAGTCGGTCCTGCCGAGCACATCCTGCCTTCCCCACCTCTCCCTGCCACACTGAGCTGCTCTGGGTCCTTCACAGGCCCAGAGAACTTTCATCCACATACAAGACACAATTACTGCGAGCAGAAGATCACAAGCAATTCGAGTTTGATCACTGATGCTGCAACTGGGATGGGAAATTTTGCCCAAATACACAGTCAGGGTGTAAAAGGCTTCTGAAACCACTCAGTTCTGTGCCAAATAGAGGTGCACGTTTATAGAGGCTTTGGAAAGCTGGGGAGGGTGATAGGAAAAGGAGTTTCTTTTGAGCTCTGCACTAGATTATTTGCATTATTTTATACTTGTGCAAACCCAGCAAAATATAGGATTGACCCTGAAGGAAATGTCTCAGCTGCAAATTCAGGGTAAAATTTATTTTTGAAGGATGCAGCGTTTACCTGAGGAGCATTTTAGCCCTGTTTAATATGAGCTCCTTTATTGCTAAATCTCTCTCAAAGATTGAACAGCCTTTTCAAAGGAGAGAAGAGGCAATTTTGTTGATATTTAGACCAAATTCAGCTTCACGTGGCATGGAGGGTCAAGTATCCTAGAGGAGGAAAAATAGTTTTCATCTCTTTAGTAACCAAAGCCCTCTAATGGCAATATCAGTTCTAACATACTTGTCTGTTTTACCTCTTTTGAGTCCAACCAGTGCAGAGTGTGTGTTCCTAAAGTGATGTTTATTCTCAGTATTCACAGACTGAGTCAAGAGCTGGTGCTGCATTCCTGGGACATTCCCCACTCACACTTCCAAAACTAGAAGTTTTGACTCACAAGTTGAGTTTCCTGCTGATGCCTTCAGGAATTGCCTGTTCTAGAAATCTCTTTTTAATAATTTACAGAGCTAAGGGGGGGGGAAAAGAGGCTGATTTCCCACTCTATTATTCACCTGGTTTAAAAAGTGGCAAAGATGCACCTTGGTCTGGGCACTCACCACTCAAAGGTAACAACTGGTCTATTTTACCTTCAGTCTGGCAGGATTTTATAGGAACTTCAATGACTTCTCACAAGGCCAAAATCTTGAGATTCTTCATGTTTAAAGGGGCTCTATACTACTACTTTACAAAAAAATGAATGAAAATTGAGAAAATACTGATTTTTTTCTCTCAGGAGCAATTAAATAGTGAGTGATACTATCCATAGCATCCTAGAAGAAAACCCCAGTAATTAAACATTAAAAACCCCTTTCAGGGACCAAATTTAGACAAGGTTATAAGTATGTATTAAATGCAAAAATATAAGCAGAAGGGTTTGCTTTTTCATTCTTTTCTGTGAAAAAAGCTTATTCTCAAATACTTGGGGTTTTTAAAGTTTTCTTTGAAGGTGGGCATAGAATAGCCATGAACTGTGTTCTAGAAATTTGAGGAACAGTGCTTGAAAATGAAATATAAGGGATATAAAGAAGGTAAAACTCAGAAAAAAACCTGTATAAAACCAAGCAATTTTTACATTCCTAAGAAATAACCATCACAAACATATCTGCCACCAGCCTTCCCACCCTTCCTTCCCCTCTATCTCCAACATAAAGGCTAATTTTTAAGTTCAAGCAATGATTTATGAAAAACACCTTATTAAAAGGGGGTTTAACCTACCAGCTTGCTCCTTGGTGGAGCCATATGACAGGATTTTTAATTTGAGAAAAACAAAACTACCCTTTTCAGTGCTTTGGAAGAAGCACTAAAATTCCAACTGAAATTGCATGGGCTGAAGTGATGAAGAAATTTTAGAGGACTTCAGTGGACATTAAGCTGAAGGAGAAAGCACCTAAAAATACTGCAGCTTGACAAAAGAATATTATTTCTTCAGTTAGAAAATTGTCCTTAAACCAGAACATATCTCAGCACGTAGCAAGGAAGCAGCTTGGCCATACGTTGAGGGGACAAAAGAGTCCCAGAGCTGCATTACCTTATGGAACAGCACTCAGGGCAGGGATTCAGGCTGTCTGAGAAGAAACCCTGAGGACCCTGAAGAAGTGATGGCTGAAAAATTCATCAAAACTTTTCAAGAAACTTTCACAAAGAGAAATAAAAGGAAATGTTCAACTTCACGATGAAGAACATCTGTTAAGTACAGAAGCAACTTCTCTTTTTATCTTCTCATAAAGAAATTCTTTGTCAGCCTTGCATTACGTCTGTCTATAAGAAATGAGGAGGAGAAAAATATATGTGATAATTTTCATGCAATAGGAAAACTAGAAAAAGAGCTCTAATCAATTCAGACCAACTGTAATATTGAGCCATATGTAGCACACTTTTTCTTAATGGAATAGAGGGGGAAAAAAGCAAACTAGAATTTGATTCACAAAATGAGCTTGGGTAATCTAAACTAAATTATATGGCAGTGGAGCAGGCACAGATAAAGCACACAAAAGTATGAAATCACAGGAAACTTTGCAGTGTGGATGAGCAGCCCCAATGGGGGGGATGATAAGCTACACTTTGTTATGCTTCAGAAACGCAACATCTCAACAGTTCTGCTCCAAATGTTGTGTTGGGTTTTGGAGCAACACACAGTATCTACTGAACTTTCAGGAAATGGCATAAAATCAAATATTGAGCTCTGCTGAAATGTGCTGTTTCCATTTGTGAATTGCTCTTTTGGATATTTCAAAGTGTTGTTTCAACCCTGACACCACACGACTCGGCAATTTTTTCACACACAGGCAGATGGTATTTTAGTTGGGAAAAAAATGCAGTTTCTCTTCAGGCCATTTCATTTGTAAATATGAAAGGAGGCAGAAGAAAATTCTTCTCCAGAGTCAGCCCATCTTTAACTTGTGTTTGGATAGGGTGAAAGTGGGCACAAGAAAGGTGTATGTTGAAGTGCTGTGCGTGGCTGGTTTGCACACTCACAGAGCACCCCTCGGGCCACACGAGTCTCAGATCACCATCCCTGAAAAGCTTCTGGAGCCACTGCAACCTCCCAGGTCCTGCAAAGGCACCTCCACAGAATCATAAACCTTGGAAAAGACGCTGAGATCATCAAGTCCAATCGTCAACCAAGTACCATCATTCCCATCAAGCCATATTGCAAACCACCACATCAGCTCATTTTTGGAGCCCTTCCAGGGATGGTGACTCCATCACTTCCATGTGGAACAAGGGAGCCTCTTCCAGTGCTTAACTACCCTTTCAGTGAAGAGATTTTCCTAATATCCAACCTGAACCTGCCCTGGAGCAACATGAAGTGATTTCCCCTTGTCCCATCCAGGCCTGACATCTACAGAGCTCTGGACCTGCACAAAGCCTGATGGTCCACCCCTCTTCCTTTTGTGACCTGGACCAAGAGGACTCATAATCCTCCTGGGAAGAGCAGCTGGAGGAAAGAAATCGAATTTCCACATGTCCTTTTCAGCCTTTTCATTTCTTTCTCCTCTTTTACTCTTAGCAGTTAATTTGTGCTTTGAAATCCATGGGAAGTATTCCACTCCAAAATCCAAGTTCTAGTCAGGCTTTAGGGAAACATTAAGCTGGACTAATCAAAGGCACCAACAATAAAGCTTCCCACTCATTTTGTATCATGATATTATGAATAGATACAAGTAATTCCACATAAATATGGATACACACCCCCATTAACTGTAAATGTAGACAAACATATCAGAAACCACTTTTAAAATCCTTCCTGTTTTTGAAAAAATTTTGAGAAAACATCACAACTGGGTTTCATTTTACTTTTGGATGATTCCATCCTGTCAGAGATTTTTTCTGCCATGCATTCACATTATTTTTTCAGATGATAGGAGAGGGAGCATTTATCTTCCCCACCCCTGCTGAAAGGCAAGCAACATGAACCCATCTATCTGCTCAGTGAAAGCAGAACTGTTGCTGTTTTATTTATTCCTGTAAAACTCATTCCATCTCTCCATTTTAGCTTGTCTCTGAAAGGAAGCTACCCAGGAAAACTGCTGTATCCAGATAGATGAGGACAATTTCACAGTGCACATTTCCACAGATGTCATTTTTCATCACTTAATTGGAGACAGTTATGTCCCAGTGCTCAGATGGCTTCGTGTTGACGGTAAAAAATAGCGACGGCATCACAAAGCTCTGTGACAAACTGCATCATGTACCAATTAGCAAGTCTTACCCTGTTTCTGGTAGGAAGGAAATGAGAGATCCAGATAGAAATGATCCACTTTCTTTTGGGGACGTGGTTGTAAAGATGCTTTTCCCGCCCTATGAAGCTGTAACTGAGCCCTAAAAATGCCTGTAATGAGGCCTCGCAGGGACCACTTTCTTCTTGAGCCTTATCATCATGTAGGGCCTGGGCATCCTGTGCTCCTTCTGCATTGGAGCCCTGGTTGGGCTGCACAGGAGCTGGAGGGCAGAGCAGGGACACTTTGCCAGACACTTCAACACTAATGAAATCAGGATTTATAGGAGCAGCAATCCCTGCCCATCCTAAATCTTAGGCTAAACAAATTGGGAAGGCAATGCAGAGCCAGCGATGGGTTGGGAAGGTGCTGCTGAGGGTGAGAGTGATGAACAGGCTGGTTCAGTGTGGGCAGTGATTTAAAATATCAACCCAGGAGAAAGGAAAGCATTTCTGTACAAAGAGAGACAAAATATCTCCAAAAATACCTCCTCTGTGTGTGTGGGGGGGCGGTCCTATTTCAGCCTAAAGAGCCAAAGAACACAGAATTGGAGGCAACAGAGATCTCAGCAAAGCAGCTGAGGGGGTGTGCAGGTTCCAAATGGAGCTGAAAAGCTCCTGCTCAGTGTTTATACCACGTCACTGGAGTGAATCACAAAATTACTGTCTGGATTTGATTGCTTTAGTAATCAACAATGTACTGCTCAAAATACCCAGACACACACAAATGTGTCCTGGCAAATAACCATGATCAGAACTGCATGGGCTGATTTCAGCTGAAGGGGAGCTGATCCATGAACTCCTTGGTGATGCTCTGGGTCAATTTGAGAGCAGAATGAAATGGGGACAGGCCATAGAGCAAACAGACTTTCCCTCAAGGAACTTCTAACAGGAAGGTAGTGAACCAAGTTCTCATTGCTGCTCCCAGTTAAATCAATGATTTCTACTCTTTTATCGAGGATGAAGAGCCATAACCACCCTGGTTGTTCAATGATAAATAGGCTGAGGGGCACTGAATGATGAATGTGACCCTGGCTTGAGGATAACTGGAAAAAGGCTGTTTAAAGCCAGCAGAGAAGCATTTTATCACTTGGTTTCCCAGCTCATTTCCATTTCCTTTGCTTCCTGTGGCTGGGGCAGGGTATTGACAGGGCAAGCTCCTGTTTTGTGCTCACTGGCTCTGCTCCCACTGCAGCCACCTGAGCCCTCCCTCAGCCCCCAGGAAAAGGCTCCTCTGCCTTCTCCACAGCTTTGTGATCTGGAGGATGAAGAGTGCCATTGCTCAGGGATGCTGGAATAGGGATCAAAAAAAGTTTTCCAAGAACAAATTAGGAAAAAAATAAGTCAAAATAATTTCTGTATCTATGCAGGGATTCTCCAGTTTTTCACAGCAAAGTGAAAGGGGCTTAAAAGCCAATGAAACAAGACAGGGAAAAAAAATGGGCTCGTTTCCACCTTCCAAGGAAGGGAACAGCCACAGCCACTTCATTTTCTTTCACAATTCTCTCTCTCTTTTTTATAAACATCATGCTACAAAGTTGATTATGTTACAAATACTTCTTCCCAGGATTTGGGGTTCATCCCACAGTACTTCTGTTGTTAGCTGTGTGCACATTCTGCTTGGGTGCCCAATATTCCTGCGCAAAAAACCAATCTCCTAAAATATGGTTTTCTTCTCCTGCAAAGCCACATCCCTCTTCTCTTCCTGTTTGCAGAGCTGCACATGAGTTTATGGCCTTTATGGAAGTTGCTTTGTATTACAGCTTTGGTGTCTTGCCCATTTTCTTCCTTGCCCTCCTAGAAAAAATAAAAAATAAAATAAATGAAATCTCCTATCCAAAGGCTTTTCCTATCCAAAACTGATTTGAGTGAAATGGGTTTTATATGTCTGGGCTTGTGTAATCCTTGCTAAATGTCTTTACATGTTGGTGAGCTAAAACTCATGGCCCAGATCCCAAGTTTCTTAATTATGTCTTCATTCTGCAAACACCATCAGTATCAAAGAGACTTTGCCTGACCACAAGGCCTTGGTTTCTCCCAGGAGAGCAAACAGTGCTCAAGTTCAGAGTAAGAGCTGAACCCTTTAACATTTTGCTTGCTGATATTGATTTCTTTGCACCCAAAGACATTTTTCTGCTCTGCATTAGAGAGTGAATCATTGCTAACTAATGATTAGTGGAAAGGCACCATCAGAGTTTCTACCAAGCCTCCAGTGATCCCTGCAAGGGGGATGGGAAGGGTTTGCCTACTCCTTTGTGTTAAACTGGAGTAGCAATGCAGCATCTACTGGAGGTTGAGCCCTACAATGTATTGTATTGCAGCTACTTGTGAGTAACTGCAGTCAGCTGCCATTGATTTTGTTTCCTTCCTCGAGGCCTATCCACACTTATTGTGCAGAACTTGATCTTTCTAATAGGAAATAAAATCATGGAAACCCCTATCTCCTCTTTAACGTGCCACTTCCATATTGATTTGAATTGAGTTACTGAGTTTCCAGCAGTGGCAGGAGAAAAGGCAGATCTGCAAGAAGCCAAACACTTTATGAACAACAGATACATAAAAATAATACAGAACAGTCCAGCCATTCCATCTCCAAACTGCCTCACACAGGAAAAAGGAAAAAAAAAAAGAAATTGAGGCTTTTTTCATAATACACTGGCTGTACTCTGCAAACATCACTGAATTCTATCTCTCTCCCCAGAGCTGTTTCATGGATATAAAGATACCTTTTTCTGCCTGGCTTTGATCATTTTTAACCCAAAATT
>JAOXXN010000252.1:12804062-12859081 GCA_026770055.1 Myrmophylax atrothorax
TTCTGTCACTTGAAATGGGCCAAATATTTCCCTGCCTGTGGGAAAAGGAGACTTTCACACAACTAATTTGTTGCCAACAGAAGGGACCACAGTCTGGATGACCAAATTAACCCCAGCCTTGAAGAAGTTGTAGCATCTGAGGTGTCAGGCAGCAATTCATTCCATTGTCTCCTCCTTTTTCCCTCTGTTGTCAGTGAAAGCCTCCAATTCTCCACCCTCCAAAATTACAGACAAATACAAATAACAGCTGCTGGTTTTGTGCTCTGAATAATTCATGGCAGCTCAGTTTCAGGTTTGTAATGTTATTTAAATCCTGCAACACACAGAGAAGGACAATTCCACTGGAGGATTCCTTGATTTTCAACACGCAGAATGGAAAGACATTTTTGAAATTATTTTTTCTTATGAGGAGCGTTTGAACTCATGCTGAGATATACAGTCAGGAAACATTCCCTGGAAAGACTTCAGCTGACAGAGGATTTGTATGTAATGCATATTTTAAAACATTAAAACCCCAGCAAACTGATTTCGGGCTTATTAGAAAGCCTGGGGATGGTAACCTGGCAGTTCCCTGGGGCTGGGACAGCCTGTCTGGGCGGTGATTCCTCCCCCTTGTTCTGAAGCTGATGAAAAAATGCATCAAAATTACAGCCAGCTAAAATTTTTTCAATTAATTATATTTACTGTATGAAAATTGAAAGTGTTCATAGGACTATGACAGTTTTCACAATTTCTCTACATTTCAATATTGTCAAACTGAAACTAATCTGCTTCTAGCCAAAAAAGAACTTTACATCGTTTGTTAAAATTAGGTTAAAGAAAGGGAAAAACTAAAATATAATGCACTGAAATGTTTCTTAATTTCTCAGTGATACTGAGTCTTGAATTTTCACACTGATCAGGGATGATGTTTCCTTTTTTCCCCTGAGAACTCAAAATTTTTCTTATATTGGCTAAACAGTTCTGTGCAGTGATATAAATGCTGCAATGCTGATGCAATGAGACACTTGTAGAAATACACAGGAGCTGAGAAACTGGAATAAGTGACAACAGTGACAGGGAAACTGCTCATTCTTGCACCCTGCTGTCCCTGGGGAAGCCCTACAGAAAGGTTTTAGAATCATGGAATCACTGGGGTTGGAAAAGCCCTCCAAGATCACCAAGTCCACCCTGTGACCCATCCCCACCTTGTCACTCAGTCCAGAGAACTCAGTGCCACCTCCAGTCATTCCTTGGACACCTCCAGGGGTGGGAACCCACATCCCTTCCACTTCCTGACCACCATTTAATAAATTATTTAAATGACAATTAAAAGGAAAAATATTTTTTAAATGGAAATTAGATCCATTTTAAATACCACGTACAGAAAAAACAACCTCACCAGCTTGGAGTGACTCTTAATTTTTCTCCTGAGCATTGTGTTTAAATGGAGAAATCTTTTAGACCAAACTCCAGGCTCTGGTAAGGGTGTGTTCCAGGGATGGAAGTTCCTCAGGCTACGGAGTTGGAGGCCGTTTACCCAAGGCCTCCCTTCTAGCCAGAAGTCCTCCAGGGTGTGGAGGAGCCATCAGAGCAGATGATCCCAAAGGGAGAGGAGATGAAGAAGCTAAAGTGGCTTCATGACATCCAAACCCAGCACATGCAGGCTTCAAACCACCTTGCTTCTGCTCCATCAGGAGCACAGGGGACAAATGGTATTTCTCATCTTTGATGTCCATGCCAAAACAGATTCTTGCTCCTGCAAAGCTCCAGTCCTTCTTCTCTGCAAAGCTCTACCCAGAGTGCAGAGTCAATGTTTTAGTCCCTCCTTTTTTCCCTTCCCACCTGGCAGCTGGTGCACCAGACAGCAACTGAGTCCAGCACAAACAAAATTGCAAATTAAAAATAATGAGCAGCATGTGTGTAACTCATTTTGGGTCTCAGTTAATTGTCCCTAATTTATGCAGCTGAAGTGCCTTGGAGTTTCCTCTGATTAAAGGCTACTGCGTTTAACTTGTCAGGGAATTCATTTGATACAGGTAGAAAACAGCTATAAAGTATTCCTGAATAATATGAGAGCTTTTCTGCTTAAATTGTTCAATAAAGAATGAAATACACCTGATGTGAGGACAGTTTAAGGGCTTTAACATGAATAAGAAATTAACCATATCAGATATATTGTTCTTAAAATACAAAATATGTTTGCACATCCACAGCTAGTGTGCTGAGGGAGTGCATGCAGAGAACCACTGCTTTATTCAAGGTGCAAATCTGGCTCTTCAAAGTCAGCAGAAAAACCACCAAATAAATCTCAATCAAAACAAAGTTATTGTGAAATACGACAGAAAAATCAAAAAAGAGCAACTCAGGCCTCATTTTCCAGCAGCTCCTTTTTGTCAACATCAAGTGATTCAGAAAATCACTTCAAGCAGAACATTTGCCTTCCAGCACGTGCTCGGGCACCTTTCTTGCCAGATGTTTTTTGCTGAATCCATGGAGTTAAGGAGCCACACCCTGAGATGTGCAAAGGGATGGAATCAGGGAAAGGTCCAAATCAACACATTCTATTTTTAGTTCAGGTCCCTAGAAAACACAGGAAGAACCAATCACATGCCTATGTCCTCATTCTGTTATTGTGAAATATTCCCTTTATCCTTTCTCAGCTCATTACAACCAAATTTGACCGCATTAATTTGTTCAATTCATTAATTACAGCCAAATGTCTCTGAACATCTTCAAAGGCATTGAGGCCACGCTGGTTCCAATGGGCAGGTTGGGACATCAGAGCTTCCCCTCTTGGTCCTCTTTCCATCAGAGCTCAAAGGGTTGAAAACGCACAGGAAATCAAACTTCCTTAGCTCCAAGCACTCAGGGAGCAAAGTCTTTCCTTTAGAACTTGAGGTGGAGCGGGGAGAGGTAATTCCTCTCTTTGTACTCTGTTGGTGAAAGGCAAGTGCATCTCATCACAGCATGAAAAGGAGCTTCTGTAGAGGAACCAAGCAAAGCTGCTTTTGGATAACCAATACGCTGTTCAGAGCCTGAGTGCAACATGTTCTTACAGCTCCTCAGATGGTCTTGACACAGGCAACCAACTTCCCTGGCATGGGAGGGAGGCTGTTGGATCAGGAGATGTGCAGGGAAGAATTTTGACTGAGAGTACAGGGATGATAATTAAATTACCAGTGATCAAATAACAATGAGCCATCTCACCTGGTAGTTTGGTTTGTTTAAAATCAATACATCAATAAATAAATAAGCTGTGCACTTATGCTGGAATGAAACACCTACAGATGTTTCTTATTTCAGTCTATTTTCTTTTAACTATCTCTGTTTGCAGGTTGGGATGATTTCAGACTGTGTTCCAGGAAAAAAAATCCAAACCTCATAAATAAGAAAATAAATTAATCATTTTTCCATTTAGTTTCTACCCATTTGCAATCTCTGTCTCTTTTTTTTTTCCTCTTCCTTTTCCAGTAGATTTTCTACCCCAAGACCTTTGCTCTTCTACAAACCCAGGAAACATCAGGTTTGGGTGCCAAGGTGGGCATCGGGCACAGGTTGACCTTGATGGGTTAGGAGGGCTTTTCTGTGATTCTGTGGGGTCCTGCTGGCCACAAACTCCTTTCCCCTTTGCAAGGAAAAGCTCCTTACACAGCCTTAATTTGTTCAGGATTTTTTCCCTCTCTCTTGCAGAGGTGAGAAGCAGCAGCCAGTTTGCAGGGGTTTGTCACATCCCCATCCCCGATCAGACCTTGTGTGTGCCACCAGCCAACCCTGAGAGCCCAGTGAGCGCTGCTTGGGCATGTTCTTCCATGATCAGCTCATTGCCCTTTGGTTCTGAGGTCAGGGAGGGAGAACACGATCCTTGTTCTGTCTCTGAGCTCATAAAATGACCCAAACTCCCCTCAAGGGCAGAAACGGGGTGACTGAAATGATCCCGTCACAGGAACAATCTGCACATGACATTTGGTTGTGTCAGTGAGTCACCAATCAGCCACCAGAGAAGGGAAAATGAACATGATTTCCCTCACTTGCTCCTGGCTCACGTAAGTGAGGGCTGGCATTTTCTGGGGGGTTCTGAAGTTCAGACATAAAGTGCCAGCCCCAGTTTGCCCACAGCGCTCTGGGCAGCTGTAAATAAACTCTCCTATTCCAATGGATAAAATCTCATTTTAAAATGTCAGTTTTCCTGCTAAAGTACATCCTTTCTTTGCTTAGTTTTTCTGTTAAATACACCAATCCAAAGACTTACAAAATGGAATAATTAGCAGTTTGTTTTCACCAAAAATAGTGCTAGGAGAGGAAAGTGAAGAAAATGAAATGTATTTCCTTTTCTTGATATTAGATAATGAAAATTTTTACTATACCTTTGAAATGCACAGCCTTCTTATTTAAAAATTAAAACAAATAAAGTCAGGCCATCTATTGAACTGTTTCACCCCTGATAGCAGCTTCACTGGGCAAACTACTGTATAAGTAAATTTTTTTCCTTGTAAGGAAAGCAATGAACCAAGTTTATAAAAATGAAAAAAACAAATCATTACACAAATCCTTTTCAAAATCCTGGCTGTGAAAAAGGGTGCTTTCATGCATGATCACAGCAAATATTCATGTCTTGGTTGCTGGTTAACCCGTTTCTGAGGGACACTTATTTATAATTGAAAAAGAATGGATTGAAATCTAATTTAATAAAGCCACTTATTAAGGAAACAAGCAGCTATAAAGAGAGAAGCCCTCCTGAATGTAATTAAAGGCTTATTGAGGGAGGTTCAGCTGATTATCCACATGCAAGAAAACAACTGGAAAAATTCAGCTCAAGTTCTGTGTGTGGTCAGTGCAACAGAGGACAGAACGAGCCTGAAAGGTGAAGCTCAGAGAGATGAACAGAGAAATCAGGCAAGAGACTTCAGAACTCTCACTGCTGTTGAGAAATACATCATTCTGTGCACACCAACCCCCCAGGGCTGCTTCTGCCTCGTACTCATCAGGATGAAAACGCCTCTCATAATGTTGCCAGAGGCTGTTCATCCTCCTGGTGCCAGCTGGGAATGCCTGGCATTGGTTTTTCCTGGTTGGGAGGTAGGGAAGGACTTTGTGCCTACCCCAGAAATTCTCACCTTCTACCTGAGCTTGGTGGGATCTGGGGGGACCCTGCACACCCTGCCTTGGCTCAGCCTTCATCCTTCTGAAGGGATAAAGCACCTGGAGCTCCCTGGTTTCATCCCAGGTCACCAAGTCCAACTTTTGAGCACTCCCCACCTCCTCTCCCCGACAGATAGTTCTGTTACTGTCTGGATACAGCACAGGATGGACGTCCCTTGAACTGCATCAGTGAAGAATGAAAAACCTAAACAGAATTACCAAGACAGATTATTTCTAAGGACTCAGATATTGTTTAAAAAGACAGGATTTTGTTTTGGCAAAATTACAGCTTATTGTAAATTATAGATCAAATAGGGCCTTTTATCACCTTGATTATATAGACAAAAGTAATGCCAAGTAGAAAGGGAATTTTGGCAGTATTGCTACTTGGAAATCTTGGTATTTTCAAGAGCTCAAATCCTGTTCTGAAGTCCATGATTGAAGGCCACAGAACTGATGAAAAAATTAAATAAATAAGTCACATCATTTACAGTCTTAGAAGCTGAATTTAGGAGAGACACAAGACATGACCTGATCACTGATCTCACCAATTCCTGGAAATAAATTGGAGAGTGGAGAACTTTCAGCTTTGCTGACAAAGATTTAAGTAGCTCTGTGAAGAGAGAAGGCAAATTTATTGCAGAGATCAGGTGTATTTTTAAAAGTATCCTCCAAGGCAATTCTGAATCCTAAAGCGTTTTGTTGGAGGAAATGAAGGGCTGACTGATCATTGCAAATTATGAGTGGCAATAGTAAATATTTAGAGAACACATGCTTGGAGCAATCAGAATCACTCAGTTCTTTGAGCATGGAAAATCATTTTGACAAGGAAATGAATTTTCAGGGGATGTTTTATTTTGACTTTTTCTAAATGAAGTGTTTTGACTTTTCATTTAAAATTACAGGTGTTTCTCTTTGAATTAATCATTTTTTCAAAGAGAGGTAATACAATAACAAATATGTCATGTTGAAGAAACTTTTTCAACAATTTTCCATGTTATTTTGCCAGAAGCAAAAGTAAAATTAAATTATAAAACCCAAGTCAGCATGAAATCAGTTCACCCTTTGCCCCCTTTGCCACAATCCCTGGCACACTCACATACCCAAGGACAAGAAATGTGTAATGAGAATATTTTCAAGAAATATCATGATTTCATATTTGCAAAATGGTGGTAGAAATAAGGTAAAGATGGATGATTTGCTGGCATTTCATGGCCTGAACGATGTCCAAGCCAAAGCACTGGTACCTCTGACACAGTTTAGAGGAGAAACCCACACCATGGTTTGGGTTTTATCCTCTCCTTAGGCTGAGAATGTGTAAAAGGGGCAAGTTCAGAGTCCAGGGACTGACAATTCCAGGTCATCCCTGTAGGACAACAAAGATGCTAAAGGTGAAAATCATAGTAATATTTACTTGTAGAGTTTGGTGTGTGGGGGGTTTACTGTTATTTCTTTTTTGTGAAAGCATTGTCCAAAAGGAGCTAATCCCTACACATCCCATTTTTGGGTCAAACCCACTGACCCTTGTAGGTTTTGACTCGCCAGAGCTGCTGAGTCAGAGGGGCAATTCTGCCACCCTTCTCTTTGTAACCTTGCAGTGGTTCCAACCCCAAATTTGTCAGAGTTAAAACTAAATAGATGTTGCCTAATCCTAAAATAATCAATGGCATTAAAATCTGCTTCCCAAATACTTCAGATTTCAGAGGTCAGGACCCCATCCCCGTACAAAGTTCATTCTAAACAAACCCCTCAGAATGTTTTACTCCACCTGCTGTGATCTTCATTCACCTTACTTTGTCCTAGTGGTAATTTTTCCTTTCAGCCCACAAACAAGGGAGTTTTGACCTTTGCTGTAGCACAATAAATTCACATTTCTGTGTTCTTGCTCGAGCTGTGTGTGCACTGAATTTCTCCTTTGACACTGGTCTGATCACCATCAGAAATGTAAAGAATAACTGTCTGTTTTTCTCATGGCTGGCAAGGGTATAAATGAGAGTCTTAAAAAAAAAAAAGCTAAACAACAAACCTGGAAAATAGCAGTTTTAGTGCTGAACCATCAAACAGCAACTTGGAAAGGGACAGGAGTGAAGAATGGCAGGCTCTTTATTGCCTGAGTGAAGTTATTACTTGGTTAATATTTGGCTCTCAGTTATTTAACCTCTCCTAAAGAGCAGCTTGGCTTTACTCATTGCTCTCTTGTGCTGGCAGAAGGAAACATGAGGCAATGAAATACTGCTTTATGTTAGCAATAAAGAAAAAGGATGTTTGTTTACATCACATATACCTTAAAACTCTCTCCTGCAAATACCTACACAGGTGTCTAAATTCAAGTCTCTGAGCAGTTCCACTGATTTTAATTTTACAGCTCAAAACCAAAAGTTTCCTGTCATTAATGTTGGGAGAATTGGACACAAACATAAAAAATCTCATCTTAAATAATCTCTAAATTCTGCCTAGATCTAGAATGTGCCTTAAAAGTGAAAGAAAAGAGATAGAAAACCTTTTTGAAAGCAGTACATGTTTTCCTCTCTTCCCCGGATTAATTTAGCACCAGCAGAGGCTTTTCATCCACTGAGTGCAAACACCTCCACACACTCGAGGAAATGGTGTTGTTTCCTCAGACCACTCAGATCTGCCAGTCCTGGCACGAAGGTTTCAGCTTTGATTGAGCACTAAATGCCACAGACAACTGACAGCAATCTCGGGATGAAAAAAGAGAAGTTTATTTGGGCTTTTTCCCCCCAGTCATGCTCACTTCTGACTCACATTGCAGTGTGTGGGCTGTGCAGTGTCTGTGCCCTGCCCAGAGTCCCTGCAGGTGCTGGAGCAGCAGCAGCCTGGGCTCAATCACTTATTGATCAGGGTTCTGGCTCCTCTGAAGTGGCACCTTGTAGGCACAACACAGACTGGAGCTGCACCAGGAGAGGAATGAGCTGTTCTGCTGCCCCATCACATCCCCACCACCTCCTGAAGCTCCAAAGCCCTGGCTTGTGGCTGCCCTGAGCCTTGGGCCAAGCTCTGTCAGGGTTTGTGTGGGGATTCAGGTTCTGCAAAGATAAATTCAGTAATAAATACACATGTAAATAGCCCTGGACCGTTACCTGATCTCACAGCTCAGGTCACATGAGCTGCAAAGATTCATTAAAGGAAATGTGTTTTGTCCACTCTGCACAGAGACAAAAAAGAAATAGAGTACCTGAAGTTTTCCTTAACTATTTAGTAGGACTTTTTTCACCAGAGGCAGATTCCTTGTTAAAAGAAAAACAAAACAAAAAACACTCCATAATTTCCTAAGAATTTTGGAGACATCATTACTCTGGAAATATTTCTTGTTGCATATTTCATTAGCAAAAGAAAATAATACCCTCCATTATGTCAAACACATTTTGAAATCTTTCTAGAGCAGCTTTTCTGCTACTCCTTTCAACAATGAATTGTCCTTTTGGTAGGGGACTCACCACTCTCCTGAAATGTCTCTTTTTTGAAATGATAAACTCTGCCCAGACTTGTGGAACAATGAAAGGGCAAAGGCATGTTCGAATCTGACTGTGTCCCATTCCACCCACACAGGGCACAGAAGAGAAGCCAGAAGGTATTTCCATTTTGACACATTCCCCTCCTTTTCTGCCCCAAAACCTTGAGAGGAGGGTGAGGGATCTAAGCAGAGCAGGGTAAGAAAAATGGACTTTACTTGGGTGAAACACCAAACACACACTCAGGTAACTCCTGATGGAGTTGGTGCTTAAGCAGCACGTCTGCAGTTGGTTCTACAGAACAACACCCCTGGGGCAGACACTGAGAGGTAAAAGAGGGGAAAGAAGTATTTAAAAAGTTCCAGTTCTTTAAAAAATACTGCTTGAATATTCAAATACAAAACAATACAACATCCTTGTGAGATAAAGCAAATCAGGATAATTTTCTTAGGCTGGTTAATTACAAACATATGAGACTGTGAAAGAGAAAAGCAAAATTAAGTTTTAATTAAAGATATGAGGCAGCTGATGATATTCAGTGATAAAAATTGATAATTAAATAATGCTGTAATAATTATTAATTGCCTCCCTGACTGTTCTTCTCTATCTGATCCTTTCATTGAACCCTTCAGGATCTGTTTTTCTCTTTAGTCTGTCTGTTCATCGTGGTCTTTGAAGCCTTCCTGATGTTCTCAGTTTCTTCAGTAAAACTCAGGAGCAAAACTCAGCCTTAATAAAAATCCAATGAAGCAAAATTTAATTACATTTCACTGGTGCCAACAGCATGAAAATGGAGATGAAATTTCACATTCAAATCATCAGCTGAACAAAGCTCATGCACAAGTTGGAATTTACACACCAAAGGTCCTTCAGATTTTCCTGTAGGACCAGCAAGAAAAGGCTGCAATAAATCAAGGCCTGGATGAAAGCAGGGTGGAAACAGAAGCTTGTGCTTCTTTCCCTTGGGAAAAAATAAGGGCTTCTCTTAATTTTATCAATGGCTCCCTGAAGATTTTAATGCTGATTGCTGAGAATATAATTTCTGAATCTTATGAACCTGAGGTTTAGGGTAGTAACACCCTTCATTGTGTGGTATCATGTTGATAAAAATCCCATAAATTGATAAATACAGAATAATTCCAATTAGACAGGCACTGCCTCATTTACCACACCAGTACACATGAGTCAAGGACAGCTACAAAAAGGAAAAAGGGAAGCCAAGAGGAGCCTAAAAATTCTTGCAGGAAAATTATTCTTGGATCCAAATCAAACCCACAATCAGCACCACACATACACACATGGATGTGGAGATCCCAGATGAGCAGTTTAGGTTAAATTTTGTAATTATGTCCAGAAAAAAATGAGTCCTTACACCCCTGTGTTCCTTTGTTTGTGCCTCTCTTCCATACTGGAACAATCCCACAAGTCCATGTGTGCTACAAATCCACTTCTCATGGTTTGCCCATAAAAACAAAGCACTGGTTGTGGTTTGTACTGTTTCTCCTCCCCAAGACAAAACCAAATGCAAACAGCCAGAGAGTTTTGAACCACAAGCTCCCAGTATATTTCTCACTTCATAAAACCACTTCCCTGAGGTTACAAAGCACAAACAGCTTGAGGAAAACCACATTGTGTTTTATTTGGAGCACTTTTCTTCTTAACAAAATTAGTAGCAGATTTCATGTCATTTTGTATCAGGGGAAAACAAAATTCATTTGGCACCATTCAACCATTGCCTGTTGTAAAGCAGAGAACAGTCTGGCAATCTGTATTTAATCAGTCTTATTGAATTTGCTTTACATTGAAATCAGTTTGTTATTGTCATTCTCCAGGAGGGTGGCTCTGCTCATGAAAGGTATTTAACCATCCATAACCTCCTGGCACAGTTGATTGCCAGAAACACTGTCAAGTGATGCCAAGAGTCATCTTGGCTGTGCAGGGCATGGTAAGTAGGTTATTACATTTGATTGTATCTCAGGAGGTGCCATCAGTACCCATAATAACACTCCTGCTTTCCGTAATGAATATAAAATAACTGGTGCCATCGTTTTGGCTGGGATACTCATCTGCTCTGAGTTAGTCACTGCGAGGACAGAGATGGCTCAGCAAATCAAGCCCACCTGAAACTAAACCAGCAGGGAGCAGGTTCAGAGTGGCTTTACCAGTGGCAAGGAAACATGGGTGGATTTGGCCATTTGATGAGTAGTTTGTCTGAGACCGCCCAGGGCAGAGAGGGGCTGCCCAAGCTGGCAGCTCCCAAGTTCTGCTGGAAGGCAGTGCTGGCCCCAGGACAGGCCTGATGGCTGGGATGGTTCCTCACAGGGAGCTCCTCATCTTTTTCTACAATGCCAGTTTGTTAAACTCTTGAGAGAGGAGACACCTGGATTAAAGAGATAACCAGGAGAGGATTCTCCTGCTGGTCTCTGCCTGGTTAGTCTGGGTGTCCAGCAAGACCATTTCATGTGATCTGGCTTAGCAAGTCCTTCCTCTGCATTACCACATTCTCAACCAACCACTGACACAACTCGAACAAAAACATGCAAAGCAACCCTTTTCAAATCCCCTTCCTTTTTAAGAAATGCATTGAGACATCACACTCAGAGCTTCCATGGTCCAGCTTTATGAGGAACAATCACAGGATCATAGAATGGACACATCCTGCTCTGAGCTGGCAATGTTTGTCTTACTGTGGCACACTTTGGCTTTCCCTGTTAAATTAAACAGGGCAAAAAGCAACTTTAAAGAAGCTCTCCTCACTACCAGCAGCAATATCAAGGTGGGCTGTGGGCTCACATTCTGTGCCCACATCTGTACCCAGTGCTTGCAGTGGGCACAGCTCAAAGCCCTCAGCACTAACCAGACCTCTCAAGGGGGAGGATTCCCCACTGATGACAAGAGGAAGAAGCTGTTTCAAATCCAGTATTTGCAACTCTAAAGAGCAGCTGAGCTCTTTTCAAAGCATCTTCCCAGCTCTTTGGCTTCTCCACAACACTCAGACTGTCAATAGGTCTCTGCCACAACTCATCCTGAGGAGCTACTCCTGCCAGCAACAGAATTAGATTCTTAATATTTAAATACAGGAAGAGCAGAGGGTGTTTCTTTGGGCAGCAATCACATGCTGAAATTCAAGCTGTCGAGGCTTCTTGGCTGACTGAAATATTACCCCCATGTGCTGCTGTGGCTTGTTCTAATCAGTCAGAACAGAAGAAAATGTGGAATTGATGCTAAAACCTGTTAAAGTCTCCCTGCCACTCCTTGGCTGTGTTTTCGTTGAACACACAAAGTGAACAGGAAACGTTTCAGTGCCATGACCATGAAGCCAAACAGCAGCAGTGGCTCTGGTTCAGCTGCTGGCTGGGACACGGAGAAGCTGCTGCTGCCAATGGCTTCATTTTTCTTTCTGTGCTCCAGCTTTGGGTAATTCCAATGGAAATGGTGAGGAAATCCAGTTTCAGATTCCTGTGTGCCAAATAGCACTGCTAATGCTCTGGCTGCAAAATGCAATCCTTGCCCCATTTCAGGAGGAGGGGGATGCATTGGGGAAGAGGTTGCAGCACAGTGACAGTCATTAAGTTTTGCCTCTGACTTGTGTGCTTGGCAAAATTAGAAATCAGTCTGCCCAAAAGGCTGCTCTGGGGTTCTTTATGGATTTGCAGAAGTTCTTAGATACTTTCCTTTGCCTTTGTATTCTGAGGTGAATATGACACATTAAAGGTCGAGGCAGTGATTCAGTTCATCAGTTTGGTGTTCTATCTGCTTGAAGTGATTTGGTTCTGACCAAACTCTCTGAGAGTAACCAGGTAAAGCATGATAGTTTTAAACTTCCCAAGGTCAAGGAAAAAAATCGATTCATAGAATAGAATCACAGAATCATTTAGGTTGGAAAAGCCCTCCAAGATGGAGCCCAGCCTGTGGAGGAGGTGGGACAAGGGTGCTGGGGCTGAGAGGTGGCACCCCAGGCTGGGGAGGAGGGAGGGCTCATCCCTAAAAAGCTCCTATGACCTTAAAGTGGACAAAAATAGACTGACATTTCCACTGGCCATCTGTACCCATCTCTTTTGTTCCCAAAGGTTCCTTCTGCTTTTGTGCTTGGAAAGGGATTCCCTCTCCTGTCCCTCTCCTGAAGTGCCAAGGCATGTCCCATCAGCAGAGAGACCTTTGTCTCAAAGCCCTCAACACCACAAATTTATTTCCTATATCACACTTCTTAGCACTCGATTGACCTTTTCCCATCAAGGCAAGGCAAGAATTATTTTGCCTTGCTGGATATTAAAAAAGAAAACAAAACACAAAACCAATAAAAATCACCAGGCAAATATAAGCAACAAGGGGAGAAATCAGAAGAGCGTGTAATACAAATCATTCCTTTCAAAGAAATATGTGCCTTTCTTAGAACAAGACATTTCTATGCCATAAATTAGCTGAGGATTGGCAGCTGAAGCCTTGTTTAGTGGCAGCTTTACATGACAACCACAGTTAATGGCCTGAAAGAAATGACTGAGCTAAGCAGAATTTTCTGAGCAAATCGATCAAATTGAACATTTGCTACCGTGCGTTTTAAGACAGGTAAAATTAAAAAATAAAACAAAAAAAAAATCAAACCCCCACCAACCCTGAGACATCTCAAGGTGTCCCATGGCTCCAACAGAGAGAACTAAAGTCATGGGATTCCTAGCAGAGTAAATGTGCTGAGGTCTCACTGCAGTCAAGTTATAGCACAGATTTAGTCCCCCCAAAGGGACTGGAGCTAAACTGGTCCTTACTTAGGTAAAGTGGCCCCAGAGCAGTGATTCTGATAAGGAATGAAATGTGTTGATAAGCATCTCTCCTCTGCCTCTGTGCCCCTTCTCTTCCTGCTTTCTATCTGTCTCTGGCTAATTCTCTCTCAGCCAATCTGGCAAAGCTGATCCATTTTTGATAGGTGCTCAATTTACCATCAAACTAGTTTCCTTCTCCCAACAGGTAATTGCTTTTTAGCAGAATGAATTTTCCCCCCATGAAAATGATGACAGTTTCCTCTGAAAATATATTTTTCATAACCAACTTTATGTATGTATGAAAAAGCCTGCCTGCTTCAGATCTGCGAGGTTTTCAAAGATGAAAATGAACATCTCCTTATATTAATATTAATTTCTTCAGTGGAAAGATCAGGGTCATTTTCTGCACCAGCTGCTTTGCAATATAAATACATTTTTTTCCAGAGAAAAATCTGAAACTTGTTTCTGGACACTGCCATAGAAGTTTTTCTGAGAGAGGAGAAAAAAAAAATCTGTTGTGTATTTTTTTTTATAATTTGCACAGAAGCAGCTCTGAGAACCCAACTGTTACTGAAGAGGCATTTTAACAGTCATGTCTCATGATCTGCCTTAGCCTGAATGATTTTTAATTACAGAAATTATACCTGATGTCTCAACTAGATGAAAGAAAATTACTTGTTTAAAAACTTATGGAATAGTCTGACCTGGAGGTGTCCAAGGAACAAGTGGACGTGGCACTCAGGGCTGGGGGACAAGGTGGGCATCGGGCACAGGGTGGACTTCATGATCTTGGAGGGCTTTTCCAAATTTCTATGTGAAATTTTGGACGACTGCTGAGGTTTATATGCAGAGTTTTGACAGCACCAAGCTTAAATTAAACTGGCATATCAACACTTCTCAAATTTCAGGAGGCTGCTTTTCCTTTCTCTGCAGTACATGTGCCAGAACTTAATATCCTAAAGTCAAGTTGTTTAAAAAAAAATCCATGAAGAGTTGGCAAAATATGACTTTTAGACCAACATCAAAGGTTTCTAAGTGCTCTAATTTTTGAGATTTCAAAGCACTCATCTGATACAAATTTACCAGCTGATTTCTAAGTGTGTTTGCAAATTTGCACAGTTCTTTCAGGCTGCAGAGGTCCAACAGCCTAATTTAAGTCTATGCTTTCAAATCTACACTTTTCCCTGTGCTCTGGTGTGGAACTGAGAGGACAAGGGAAGAATATGGGTGGTGTAAATGAGGGGGGTTCTGAGTGAAAGACTACACTTAGGAGGGAAAAAATCCACATCTAGAACAGCAGCTCTGGACTTATAAAAGATGACATGTGCTACCTACTGAGGGAATTGCGAACATTTTTCATCATCAATCAACTCCTTTTTTTATTCTCTCTCAGTGTTTTCTCAGAAAAAAATCTCCGCTCCCCAGTCCAGCATTATCTGTGATGTTACAGGAACCCAAACCCTCCCAGTTTGGAGTCAATATTGTTGCCAAGGAGTCCCTGCCAATAACAGACACAATAACTCCTTCTCCCTTACGCACTCTGCTGCAGGCAACTACCAATGTTATTCTTATTTTCAGTCCGGGTTCTGCAACAGGAGAGGAGTTTGGAGTTTAGCCAGGAAAGTACAGAGTAGAGAAATTCCCGAGATGAAGTGGGAGGACACTGTCCATGGGTCTGGATGGATAAATAGCCTGTTTTCCAGAGGGGTGAGATCCACCTGTATTTATGCACAGGGGTCAGTACACTTGATCCATGACACTCCTCTGACCACCCCATCTCCACCAGTGGTCAGAGCAGCTCTCCAGGAGGGACAGATACCTCATTGTGTGCCTGCTGTGTCACTCTCCAGTTGTCAAGGGCAAGTTTATTCCTGAACTGAGACTTTTAGCATTCCACCTAAAGTCTTTCTTCATCAGTTATAGCTCCTGACAGGCCTGTTATCCATTTATTTGCCCCAGTTTTGGTCTTCAGGGAATTTCTGTGCCAGTTAGTTCCACGGCTTAATTACTCAGTGTGATGGGATGTTCCTCCAAGGCACTCCTGGATGTTTTCTCCGCAGCAATTGCTGGCAGGTGACTTTATACACTCCCAGACCATCAATCACAGCCAGGGGACAGTGTCTGAGTATGCAAAACTACACAGAAAATCAAAGGCTGGCCTATAAATACCTGGCCTGGGCTATTTTCTGTCATCCATCTCTCTTGTACTGCAGGATTTTGGTTGCCTCAATGTCACCAGTTTCTCTCTGTATTTATGACATTCCTTGGAATGTTATTTCACGGCCCTTCCCCACGAAACCCCTGCTGTTTCAGTGACTGGGAAGTCCTCTCCTCCTTGCAGGAAGTTTCCTTCCTAGACAAGGGGTTAATTGAGGAGATCTGCACACAACACTTGCCCCAGTCTGTTCTACATTCCAGTAATTAACCTTGGGCTCAGGACAGCACATATGAGCAATTTGTTTGCATGTGATTCTTCAACTAAGAGTCTTATTCCTCAGTGTCTGACAATCATTGAGAATTGCTCCTTAAATCCTAGAAGAGAATACTTGCTTTTCAGAAATCATATTTTTATACATCCTCTTTTTTTTTTTCTTAAAGGTAAAAGCTGCTCAAACATTTAAAAGCTAGTATATAAATAGCTAGAGAAAGAATGGGAAAATATGATAAACAAAGTATGTGGCAGCATTCTATTAAAAATGTAAAATTCCCACCTATATTCCAATCCAGTTTCAAGGGCCCAGAGTGATATAATGGGATTTAAAAGGCCCCATGACCAGGCAGATGACTCTGCTGATGCAAACACAAGTAGTTTTCTTCCTAAAGGTCTCTGGCAATTTGTGGCATTGGGAAGAGAAACAGGAGTGAGAAGGGAGCACATGAAGTGTTGGGGTGAACTGGCGATTGGAGCCAGACTGGGGTCACCCCTGAGGAGCTCCATGATGCTGCAGTAATTTAGCCAGGAAATAAAAAGAAGAGCCCAATTCTCTCCCCCATTGTTGAGAAACCAGCAAAACTCAGCCAAGAAACCCCCGAAATGCACAGGGAGTGTTTGACCTGCACAGGAGTTTAATGGAAGGGTTGTAGGGAGAAGGGAGGCTCTTCATACAACATTCCTGATTGCTTGCTAAACCAACACAAGTGCCTAAATGCTTGTAAAAGCTCTGTTTTTCAGAGATTCTCTGAAAATAGACTATCATCTACTGAGAGCTGACCAGTATCTCACCTGTAGGAAAGAGAAAGGAAAAGAGGCCAACCTTCTCCTGAGGGAGCTGCTCTCTTCGCCTTTTGGTACTGAAAGCTCAACACTGCCCTGACCTTTCCAGCCCCACCAACCTGAGTGAGCCTTGTCCTCCAACAACGGCACAAGAGTGTAAAAATGAAAGCTGTTTGGGTCTAAAGGGGCCACTTGGCTAATCAAGGATAATCCCCTGTACACACTGAGAAAACACAGGACATGGTTAGTCTGATTCTGATGTCTCTGCACACCAGAGATGAGTACAGAAACCAGAAGGAACAGAGGGGATTGAGGATGTTGATGCTGGAGGGGTGGATTTGACAAGTGAAAATGTCCTAAGGTATCAGGATGGGGAATAAAACCAGCTGGAAGGCCAGTCTGGTGGGAGCTTCACTCCACACCCACAACCAGTGCACCTCTGGGAAGCAGCAAACAACTCTGCATGACCTTCTGAGGCACCAAGTCACACAGGACTCATCCCATCATCATGTCCTAACTTCCATAAATGCTGCATGGAGGTGTGTGAAACACCTTGCACATGGGGAGGATGGAAAAACAGATAGAAAAGAAGCCTCTATAATTATAAGCCTCCAGTTAGATGGCTTTAAAAATGTGGTGAATTAAACTCTGAATATCCCCAGTGACCTGATTACAAATTACAGGGTACATTTGCTGCAATTAGGAGCACACACAGGCAAATCAAACAGCTCAAGTGGCTGAGAAGTCCAAAAATATAGAGGGAAACAGCATCCAACCTCAACCTACAGGCAAGGCTTGAGGGGGAAGGGGAACAGGGTGTCATTGCCAGAACATGGCCCAAGGACATCTCTAGGACAGGTGTCCTGATACAAGATGCCAGGAGAGCAAACTCAAGGAATTCTAGTCCTCCTTGTCCCCAGAGCTGGAATACAATATGGGAGAAGATTGCCTCCCTTTTTTACAGTGTTCAATTGAGATACTTCAATTGAAACAAGAGCAGCCAGACTTTGGCAGATGCTGTGCCAAAATTGTCATGGGTGGTTATTCCTTACACAAATTCTGCAAGCAGCTATTTTACTAAAATTTTTACCATTCTGTCCTTCATATGCTGGTGGCAGAACTGCTTGAGGGTTTTTTGATGAATCAGTGCAGTACTCAAAAAAAAAAGCCAAAACCCAACAACCCAAAAAACCTAACAAAACAATCCCATTTCTTTAACAAATGTATTATTCAGAAGAATATTTGTTAAATTACCTATTCATCTCCATAACAAAATGAATAACTTTGAAATCCTTGTTCAACTACTTATTTAAAAATACCACAAAAGTCCAGCTAATCCATTATTTGATGATAATTACTCTCCTAGCTGTAGATGAAAGCAACAAAAGAAAGCCACAGTTCTTTGACAGCTTAATTCTCATGTCTCGGTACCATCCTCAGTCTAAAGCTCAAAGATACCAAAGTAATGCAAAGCACAGTGTGAATTCTTATCATGTCCAACACATCCTTTGAAAGAAGGCACTTTTTATCATCAGCCAGAAAAACTACCCCATGGTTTACTCCACCTTGCAAGGCTAAAATTTCAGGGTGGATTTTAAAAGGGATTTGTATTTCAGATCAGAGAAAGAATTAATTCATTTTTTGTTAGGGTAATTGTTACATTCATCTTAGATTTCTTGTCAGATGAGACTAATTCCAAAAGGTGTGCATTTATTAGTCTGTCTGTGCTACAGCCTCTGGCTGCTTTTATTTTATTTAGATGAAACCCAAATAAGACAGAAGGAAATATGTATTAAGGACAGCTTATGCTATGAACAAATTAAGGAGTTTCAAAGAACCATATTGCACCTGAGTTTATAACTGGATGTTTTAAAGTGAGTCTTCATATTATTAAAAATTATTCTTCATATTCTTTATAATATCTAGAAAATTAACTCAGCTATTGATGCTGTAGCTTTTATGCTTTGATAGTTTAATTCACTGCCTGAAAGGAACCCAGAATTCTGATGGCACCTTGTAACAGAACACAGCAAAGTGGCTGTACTATCATTGTCAGTGATTGCAGAGCACGTTCCAAAAGGGATTGAGAAGTAATTTTGAATTTAATATACCAGAAATGTAATTAAATTATTATTATTATTGTACCCCATGGGCAATTCCTATGAATTGTTCAATGCGGTTGTAAAGCCGTATTGGTGGTTCCCATGATCTCTCTCAGGACATCAAGGCAGTTTCAGCAATTCATAGCTCTCAAGATAAACTTGTGTGCTAATTCCAGTCCACAGACAGCCCTGTTAATCAGGTTCAGAACACCTCAGAGATTTTGGAATCTTGCCCTGATTGCGAAATCAATGGCAATACTGTCTGTCTGTCAAACCCAGGACACACTTGGTCAATATTACAGTCAACAAAGCAGCAAATGGAATAAACCTCCACTTTTCATTCTGGCTTAACCATAGGAAAAGCCTGACTGGATTTAAGTGAGGCTTTGCGTGGCACGTGGCACTTGGCTCTCGTCACCCAGAACCAGCTCCAGCAGGTTCCACACACAGTTATGGGACTGAGTAACCTGAGCCTGTTGTACAGGTCAGGGGGACAATTGCACCTCTTATGCCCTGAGATTTTGTGCCTGTTCCACACCAAACCCATTTCCTCACCGTGAGACACTCTGCCCTTAACACCTGAGCAAAGCCAGAGGCTTTGGGAGAGCCACTGAGGTGCCTGGAAACAGGATGTGCCTGACACGGGTCCAGAGGAGACTGCACGTGATGCTTGGACTGGTTTTTAAGTGGTTGGGTGGTCCTTGGGCTCCTCCTCCTCTCTCTTTATTCCTTCTCTCCTTCTGGTACAACAGAAACATTTGTCTGTGTAATTGTAACACTGAAAGGCTGAACATTCTGAAAGGGAAAGTGAGTAGATGTGTTTCTGAGATAATTGTTTTAAGTGCTCCCCTTTGTATGATGTAGTGGAGTAATTTCATGGGAAGGTCAGTGAGGAAAGAAAAAGGAAGACAAACACAAAGAGAAAACTATCAGCACAGGGGTTTGAAACTGCTACTAATGGAATATTGAGAGAGAGAAAGGGAGAGAGAAATTTTACATATTGGCTCTGATAGAGACTGGAGAACAAACAGGATGAAATTGTCTCCATTTCAAGTGAGTACCACTCCATTTTCATACAAATGCCTGCTAAGGAGGTATTACAAGTTTACAGATTTCCAGCAGGTTTTGCACTTGAATACAAAATAATAACATTTACAACCAGCCAGCCCCAATAGCAAAATAATACCATTACACATGGATCAGTCCTAGGTACTGCTTTTCTCTTTTAATCCTTGGAACACAAGTTTGCATCTATTTTGTTAATGGACAGACATGTTTCTCTCAGCACAGATCTCCACCTCTGAGCCCTTTAACTGAGAGTGTTCAGTGCCCTCTTGGTTGGGAGTTCAGGCTCCTGCAGCCCCTGGAGATGTGGTGATGCAGGAGCTCCCAGTGCAACCCAAATTCAGAGCCAGAAAAGCTTTGCCATGGGTGGTCCAGCTCCATCTCCCTGGTTTTGGACAGGTATAAACACGGTGATATGATCAAAACCAAGTGAAAGCTGTTTTGGGGAAGGAACAGTCACTCTCAGTCTTTCTTTTTAGGAGGCAACTATGACTGACAAGTCACCTGCATGTGTCACACAACAGAACAGGTTCCTCTGACTGAACAAACCCCCAGGGGCTTTTCCAGAGACTGAAAGGTCTTTTAAGTTGAGGAAAACACCTTTTGGAATCCATACAACCACATCACTGGCTCCTTTCATCATGTAAATCAAGGTCTTTACATTCAAGCCAATTGCTCTCAAAATAGATGTTTATTGCAATTGTTGCCATGGCTTTTCATGTCACTGTTTTTACCTTTTTCTGCCATAAATGCCAAAATAAACACTATCTGCAATTGCTTATGAAAAGAACATTCCATAAACTACTAATTTCTGCTTCTTTAGCTGCAACAAACAGAAAGAGCTCAAATAAATTCTCCAGCAAGGAGAAATGAGAAAATAATCACCTCAATGTAAAAAGTAATAGCAGTTTGTAATTCCAGTCCCTGAGATCTAATAATGCAGCTTGGAATAGAAAAATTATTACCTCAAATTCCCATTTAATCAAATGAAATTTCTGCATTTTAGGTCTTGCAATTGTGTATGAATAAGCCTCCATGTTGTAGATGCTGTAGAAAATGAGGATTCTGAGAAAATGTACAATATGGGGCAAGACATGGGCATGAGCAAAAGTGCACCTTGAACCAGGTAAGTGCCCATGAGCCCAAAGCTCTCAAAGATTTACAGGGTGTTATGTGGTGGAAATGGTCAGACAAAGCCAAGAAGTTCAGTTATGGCTAAAATAGCCCATAAGTGGATAGAAAATAACCAAATTAATTTTTTAAGCATTACCCTAAGAGTTCAATTTTGATAGCTATTAGAGTAGAATAAATGGAATTTTTTTATCAGTAACCATTCAGAGAATCAGAAAATTTCTGGAAAGCAAATCTGTTGGGTTTTTTTTCATTAATTCAGGTGTGCTCTGTGTATTTACCATCTCTGCACAAATGCAGAAAGCTCTTCAGCCTTCTGTACAAGGGCTAAATACATATATTTTTTAAAGAAATCTCATGCCAACACTGTTCAGATAAACACCTAATTGACTGACAGTTAGTAGGTGTCACCTTCTAATTTAAAACCCAACTTAAATTTAACCGTCATATTGTTGAAGAAAAGTATTACCTTTCATTCAATAATTACACTTAATTGGCTTGAAGATTTAAATGCTACATTGGCTACAAACATTTCAAGCTGTGCATGATGTCTCAGCCTCCTCAAAGACTTCAGTTACTGCAGAGTTTGAGCCTCCTACTAAACTTATCATAGAAATAAAAAACAACAACTTTTTCCTTCCCTTTGCCTTATTAGTTGATGCAAACAAATGGCTCCACAGTCTGGACTGGGGGAGGAAGGAATAAATCAACTTACTTTAAGGACCATCTCACTTGTGTCTGCCAGAACAGTGAGAAGTTCGGAATTTTCACCCAAATTTTAGTGGTGTGCAGGGAGGAGACAAAAAGCAGCCTGTAGCCCATTGAAGAGGCTGCTCTGGGTTTAGATCAGCTTCAGTACCCAGTTGAGCTAAGCCTAGTCACTGCGAGCCTTTGAAGACTATTTGTGTTACTACTCAGCCCTTGGCTTTATTCCTTCCTGTTCCAAGCCCTGCTTTGAACCCTTTTACTTGCACGGTTTGGGTTCACCACTTGTTCCTTCAAGAGCTCTTTTATGTTGCAACTTTCTTCATTGCAGGTTTGGAAAGTACCTCACAGAATTCAGCCTCCTCCATATCAACAGCTTTATTGCTCATAGAATTCTCCACAGCCACGTCCAGTCCTTTCTTGGACACCTCCAGGGGTGGGGACTCCCCCACTGCCCTTCCAGTGCCTGACCGCCCTTTCCATGGAGAAATTCCTCCTGATGTCCAACCTGCCCCTGCCCTGGCCCAGCCTGAGGCTGTTCCCTCTCCTCCTGTCCCTGTGCCCTGGAGCAGAGCCCAACCCCCCCAGCTCTCCCCTCCTGACAGGGATTGCAAAGAGTCACAAGGTCCTCCCTGAGACCTTGTCATACAAGAACAGAAAATCATCACCTGTTTTATTCTCCACCATAAGCAAACATGAGAGTGACTCAGAATTTTACTCTCAGTGTACATTGAGCTCCCTCAATCCCCAGCCAAGCCAATGAAGGGGTCCAGGCCCCCCACCAAGACTCATGCAAAGGGTAACACCTTCACACCCCCCTGCCTGCTGCTTTAGGGCTGGTTTATAACACCCCTGTGGCTCTCCTGGCAACTCTGCTTGAGTTGGAGGCAGACCTGAGGATGAAGAACTCCTGCTCAGTGTGCATCCCCCCAAAGGAATGGAGAAAACCTCAGGAAATAAGTGGCTGCAAAAATCAATAGAGACAACTATCCACCAGAATGAAGTATTTGTCATTAAAATAAGAGCAAGCACATCAGGCCAGAGAGGAAAGACTTGAGCTGAAGGGAACATAACCAAAATGAGTTTGGGTCTGCCTGACAGTTTCTATCAGGGTGCCACGGGAGAGAAAGGCAGCAGGGACACAAAAGAGAAAGGCAGGAGACTGGAGATGAAAAATAGATACTGCTACAGAGAGGGGGGAAAATCTGTGCTACTCCAAAAATTCTTCAAACTGGCTGGAAACTTCCTTCAGAAAAAAAAAATGTGGAAATCTAATGATTTAGCTGTATTTATATAACACAGTCAAGTCAAGAGGATGTTACCCAACCCCAAAGTTCCTAATCAAAGATGACAGCCCCCATCAGAGGGTCAGCAGATGGGGGGGGTGACAGCCAAAAGAAACGACTCTGAAAAGCCCACATGTCCCTTCTTGCCAAGAAAGAGCAAATGTCCTTTTCCACCAGGAGGATGCACCAGAAAGAGGAGACAAAACTGAGTGCACCGTAGCTGCTTGAAGGCTTTGGTTTCACAGCTAGTGAAACCACCCAGGAGGCTCCCCAGAGCGAGAGGAAAGAGGTCTTGCTCCCCTCTGCTCGTCTCTCTACCTCTTTACAAAAAACAAGTCCCCCCTCTCAGCTGAGGGCTCCTGCTAGAAAAGTGTGCCAGTGCCTGCCCTCACTGCAGAGGGGAAATATGGAATGGAGTTTGGATCAAGATAGGCCATTTGCAGCCTGGAAACACTAAGAGGAACACTGAGATCAGGAACAGTTAAAAACACTCCCAAGTTTCCATAAAATATTGGGAAATTCTTTTTTTTCCTCTGCTCTAGCCAGAAAAATCAAACTGGTGCTTGTTAATTAGGAGAGCACTAACAGAGGATGATGTTAGAGATGAACAAAGATTTTATTAATAAATCTTTCACTGTCAAGCAGCAGCATCTTGCTCCCCTTTGTCATGGGAGAAAATCTTTCACAGCAGTGGAGAACTGCTTTGTGAGAGATGAATTCAGTGCATTTGAAGTTCTGCTCCCCATTTCATTACAGTAACATTTCATCCAGAGACTAAATATCAAACAGAACTCCAATCTTCTGAAAACATTCTGAGGTAAAAGGAGCACAGCTTTTGGCTGGAGATTTTTCATGCCACTTCAGAATATTCATCCTTTTCTCATTATTTTAATTTGTCAGGAGTCCAGAGATCTCATTCATTTGCTCTTGGAGAGGTAAAATGGGTGACAGGTGAGAATTGGTAGTGCCAGCAGTTCACTAAAGCCCAAAGTTACCCTATTTTGGGTCACTCATTTGTTATCAGCCCATGTAGACTGGCCTTGCTTTGAGCAGGATGAGGAAATAATAAGCAAAGGCACTCAATCATCTGCCCCTGGTTCTCTTAAAATGGTACCTGAGGAACACAGGAGTGCCAAGCAAAATGTTTAAATCCTTGGAGAGAAGCCTAATTTTGCAGCAAAACCTGATTGCATTTAATAGACTGGGGAAAAAAACCTCCAAACTCCATTCACCTCTATGAAAAAGGAGACACTTAATATTGCCAAGGGCAGCGAGTCCTTGCACATTCCATGTAGGCACCAGGCTGGGAAATGAGAAATCAGAATGTGTCCAGGCAGAGACCAACTAAGGACTGAATGTTGGGTGTATAAAATATTGTTGGTTCAAACTTGATCATCTTCAACTTCCCTCCCAACCCAAACTTTTCCGTGATTCTATTTTAGGATTAAGAACATGAGAAAGACACTTGTTGTTTGCATGCTGTGATTCTGGGTTTGTACTGGCCTGAAACAAGGCAGAATGCACACACATCACTAACCAGAAAATGCAATCTTCAAATTGGCAATTCCAGCACTTTTCTTACTCACTTTTCATAGAACTCCCTTTCTAATAATTTGATTTCAACATTGATAAATAAATAGAATATCCATTACATGTGTCTTAAAATAGGTAAAATTTACTTTTGCTTTGTGCTCACTCACAGGAGAATTTTCTATGAGTCTGAAATTTTGTTTAGGACCCTTAAGAAACACAATTTCATGCTTAAGTCACTCAGATGGACATGTTTCATTTAGGTCTCCTGCAAAACCATCAAGCTGTTCCAGTTTCACTTAAAAGGTTTAAGACCTGAGCCAGTAAAAAATATGAAACCAGTTAAATTACCCAATTGCCTTTTTTCCCTCCTCAGCTCAGAGGAACTGACACTTGAAACTTGATTCAAACTCTGGTGACATGGGAAAGGTAAAAGTTTCCATTACAAGTTTCCCAGGAGGTCACGTTTCCTCCTGAGAGCTCTGAGCTCCCAGTTATCCCCTGGATGTTTTAGCACTGGCTCAGCTGTTTGAAAAATCACATCATTTCCTCAAAATAATTTGGCTTAAAGTGTTCCATTTCCATTGAAGTGGATGTTTCAAGGAGCACTTCAGTCTCCAAACCAGTTTGCACCTACAACAACAAACACAACCCCAACGATTTGTGCCCCAAGGCAGGTGGGAATCAAAACTGTACATTGGCCAAAGTCCAGATTTTGAAAAAGTTGCCCCCTCTCTGCTCTTTGAAGATCCACCAAACAGACACAACCTACATTATTTCTACTTCAGGTTTCCAGGCAGATGCTCTCCTTCAAAATTAGTACCTCATATCTATTTATCTTCCTCTATTTGTGCTCTTCTGGGTGTAAAATACACACCAGTGACTCCTACGAGCAACTTCTGCTGCAGTTACTGAGCTGCTTTGCTGAGTACAACACCAAAATATATTATTGTTTTCATATAATTCTTCCCAAGGTCCTTTTATGGCTTCAGGATTTGATTTGTGTCAGGAAGAATTTGTCCCTTTATTAGTCAGCAAGGCCTGGTTTGACAAATGTGTCTAATGTGGCCATATTATTTATTTTAATTTGCTGACATCCAATGACTGAGCAGAGGTCAGACTGGAAGCTCAAGGATTAACCAGCACTTGTTTCATATTTCATCTTTCAAAACCAATAAAACATGGCACTGTCTCCCCAGCTATCTGTCAGTGAAAGAAAAGATATCTCATAAGTAATAAGCAGCATTTTCTTTTAAATTAAACTTCTCAGAGAGGAAAATCCAAAGAGGACAATATGGATTAAGTGGTGTTAATTTAAAATAAACTCAATGAAAAGAGGAGAAATATCTGTTCTTTCAGTCCTCTGTGTTTATGGTAATTATATTTTAGATTAAATTGCTCAAAAACAGGGGAGAAGAAAGCACATGGAAAAAGAAAATACCAGAATTATTACAAATTCATACATAGTACAATCTTTTGGCTCATGCTCAAGTACTGGCATTGTTGTCAGTCTTCCTGTCTCTACCTTAAATGCTCTATGATTCCATCCAGAATTAAAGATTCACTTTCTCCATGATCCCACTGGTCTGAAAACAGCACCTTACCTAGAAATTGCAATTTTACAGCATATCCTGCAGACTTTTATTACTCTAAATGTCTCCTATTTTTATACATGAGCAAATGATGAGTTCTTCACCGCATCCATCTGGCAGCTCATCAAACTGCTTTCTTTACAGGTTTTGGATGAGATAAATGTTGTTTGCCTAAAATGCTTTGTTACTCTTATGAGGAGCACGTTGTTTTTCCCAGATTAAACTGATTTCAAGCAGTTTCTACACTTTGTGTGAAAATGAACTGTGCAATTGCTGCAATTAGCTCAGCCACCATGGGAAGGGTAAATAATGTCATATTGACCTCTCTGACCAGCTCTCTAATATTTTTCAGTCAGGAATATTTCTCTACAAAGCAGATTTGGGTGGGTTTTTTGATGTCTGTCTTAAATAACCATTTCAACCTTTATCATTTTTCCTAATTATGTTCAGGCTGCAATTAACTAATTACAAACAATGCATCCCTTTCAGGATAATTAAATTTGCAGTTATTCTCTTATTTGTTGGCTGGTTTTAGGATGTTTTCATAATGTGTTCCCTACTAATGTAGTGACGTCCCACTTTATATGAAAGAAGCTGTGGTGGAAATATTAGGAGATTAATTTGTTTGCTCAATCATCAGTGAGTTCATTGAGGTTAAGATAACACAAGCTTGAGAAGGCAAGAGGTTGGGCTAGAATTGGAGACAGCCTAGAGGAGCAGAGCTCTGGAGACTACAGGAGAAGCTGAACCTGCAGGAGAGAAGGGAAGGGAAGCAAAGGGGGTTAAACAATTCTACTGAGATAATATCTTGTATTTCTGTAGTGGTTTACTCCCATGAGCCACTAAATGGTTTGCAAACTCTAATGGAACAGACCAAGAAAGCTTCCTGGGAGGAGAGTTACTGTTCCACATGTGATGAAACCAGGGAACAGAGAGACCACTGAGGCATTCCAGCTCTTGGGCATCACCACCTTCCTGAGCCATCCAAAGGGAATCCAGGCCCCCCTTAAGCACCCAAGCACCTTCCACCCTGCATGGAGCAGTCAGAGCAAACAGCTTCTCTGTGCTACTACCAGGGCAGCCCTGGCAGCCGTGGCACCAGTGCCAAGAATCCTCTGCCACCCGCCAGGCTCTTCTCTGGCTGAGGAGGGGTAGAGGCAGACTCAAAACTGCAGAGCAGAGTCAGAGTTGGCTAAAACTTGGTTGTAATAATGCCAAGGTCATGGGTTCAATCCCCTGTGTGGGCCATTGACTTAAGAGTTGGATTTGATAATCCTTGTGGGTCCCTTCCAACTCAAAATAGTCTGTGATTCTGTGAAAGGCGAGACCTCGGCAGCAGCTCTTGGAAAGTAACACCTGTTACTCATTTTAATCACAATTAGAGACTCCACAGCTCAAACCTGTAAGGATCACATTCAAATGAAGATGGACAAAATCATAGTCACCTAATTGATCCTGCTCAGGAAAAAAAGACCATGGAAAAAAATACCCAAAGAATCTACCTCAATAATCATGAGTCAGAGTTTAGAGCAAACTGACAGTGGCAACCCCAGGTGTGGAACTTACACAGAGAAAACAACAATATACACAAAAAGTCCATTTGTTGCAATTGTATCCTGAACAAAAAGTCATCTCAGTTTAACCCCAAAGGAGTGAGGGTTTATGGTGTTTTGAAGCACTATCCTCAATGCTTAAAAATAGCCATTTCTCTGGTACCAAAATAATTTGGCTGCACAGTTAACATTGAAACTTGCACAAAGTCAAAAACGTGGATTCTAACACCAACATATAACGTTTCTCAATGTTCTATGTGGAAATTATTTGATTCTCCTTTTCCATGTTCTATTCCAGCAGCTGCTAAACTGATACCAGCAGCAAACTAGAAAAAAACCTAGGAATTACTCTGAGCTATGAATTTCAGTGAGTGCTACGATTAAAGAGGGAAATGCTCCTTCTCTCACTAATAACAAATGCTACAGGCAACTGTAGTTATAATTAATAGAAAGTATTGTTATGTAAATGCAACTAATTGCCTTAATTGCCTCTGCACTACTTATGTTCTGTATTTGTATCAATTAATAATACTTTTCCCACAGTAATTGCTGCTCTGGATGGTTGCACCAGACAGACAAACAAACAGACAAAACCTGCTTTGATTGACGATGCTCAACGTGACTGTCAGAACCAGCTCACTTCTTAACTAATCTGGGAAATAAGTTTTGCTGTCTGAAGATGGGGGAAAAATTATATAAAATTTGTTCTGTGAAACTCTTATTTCAGCCCTTAGAATAGACACCTGTCCCATTTCCAGGTGCCCTACCAAAGTCAGCAGCTGAGAAAGCATCAGCACATTAAACTTACGTTCTTATATTTCTGGAGCTGAAAGTCACTACATTTGGAGCAGTTTGGACACAAGATTGAAATCTTCTTACTGGACCATGGTTTCCCTTATGGACCCCAGCCCAGGAATGGCAGCAGAGTTGATGCACAAAACACACCAGCTCGGTTATGGATTCAGATCTGTTATTTAGACACAGTTAAACACAGGCTAAAGCTGAAGTCCGGGGTATTCCCAGCTTGAGGGATTTCTCTGAGATACAAAAGTAGAAACTGCATGTTGTATAAACAAATTGCAGACTGAAGAGTTTGCACCTGGGCCTGAGGCTTGTTTAGGGGAGAGCCAGGACTAAAGAACCTAAAAATTAAATATCCATACCAATAGAGCACTATAATAAATCCAGTATCAAACTGATGTTCACGACTTGAGTTCTTACACAAACTGCTTTTAAATGGATAAACACAAGAAGCACAAAATCCTCCATTATCCATTAAAGGCTTTTAGTGCTCTATTAGTTTTGTTGCTATAATTCACTTCTGATTAGCTGGGTGGTTAAACTGCCATTGCCAAGTGCTGCTCAAGTGCATGAATTTCTTTTGCAAGTGCAGCAGTGGCATTTCAATGCACTCAGTGGCATCTCCTCGGGTGCTATGGCCGTGCCTGCAGTGTATAAATGAACTGTGATTTGCTTTTTTTAACCATGTTCTCATCTGAATTCTCATCTAGACATAACATGTTGAAATTTTGGACTGCTTAGCAAAGCTCCCCTGCCAGGGGAGGATGACAATGCAGGCCCAGGTGGTTCACAGGGGGGTGAGAGAGGAGGACGTGGAGGGGAGGAAGGACACCCATTGTGACCCAGCCCTGTGTGTTCCTGACCCAACAGGGCAGGTGCTAATGAAGTATTTCCATGCAACGCTCCAGATTCCAACATTTAAATTCCATGAGCTTCCCTCAGGCTTAATTTCTCCCTGCAGGACAGAAACCTTCAGCAGCCTTGAGAGAGACTGCAAATACAAGCAGTCAACTCCACTAACCTTGGAGGGGCATCAGCTGCAATTTCCCTTCTCATTTATCCTTGATCATCCTGACTCCCCCAGAGTTCTTGGCCACACACCCAGAGCTGCCACTTTGAAAAGCTAAACCCTCATCTTTTAGATGAGTTCTATTTGAAAAATAAGTCAGATTTTTCTAAAATACTAAACATTATCTACTTAATCCCCAAATCATGGGAATCAATAAAATCTCTCCTCGATTTGAGTTGCCTGTGTGAGGTGTGCCAGGGACTGAGAAAATGTGGAGTATTTGATGGTTATTGTCAACATGCAGCACCCAAAACAGTACAGGGGAGGTTTGGAAAACAAACCTCATCACTGCAGTACAGTTTGGTGGATTGCTAGGACAAAACCTCCCTGGAGAAAGATCCCAGGGGTTCCAGTGGGGAAGGGAGCTGGGCAGGGAACATCTCTATTGGAAACAGGCTTTTCTCCAAGCCCATAACTAAACTGTGCAGTAATCCTGGGAAATGGGCTGAAGCTCATCAGTTCTGCTCTCACACAAAGAGCTGCTCTGGAGAGTCAGCAGCAGCTGAACTGAACTCCAGGCATGAAGCAGAGTCTGGTTTTTTTCAGTCACTTCACCATGGAAGAGGTTGGAAAGCTTGAAAAAGAGACCATCCTTTCATTTTCAACGTGTCCAACTATGAAAATTCAAAGGGGCTGTTCCAGCCTGGTACTTCAGGTGTTGCTGGAATACAAATAGTTAGGGGCATTCAATTTATTTTTAAAAACTGTCAATGTTCTCCAAAGAGCAGATACCAAACTTGTGAATACTGATATATAGGCCATTCCCAATAATCAAATATTCATGGCATGGTACATTCTGTGCCATTTATCACACAGGATGGCACACCTGAGCATGGAGCACAACCTGGGCAGCTTCAGGCTTGGCTCATTTCAACACAGCCTTAGCAGAGAGGAAAAAGAAAAAAAAAAGTTGTTTGTTTTCTTCCTGAACATTTCTCTGGAATTTTCATCTACATGTGTTCAAGGTCGTATCAATTAAACACTCCATACTATGAGAGTTATTCTGTCTTGGAAAAGCAGCTTATTTAGGGAACAGTTTGATGTCATAACATATTTAAATTGCATCAGAATCACTTGTGCCTAAATCCAAAGCTTTGGAAATAAAAATATTGCTGTATTGTGTTTCACTTAATACTGAAAATCCCATGATCCCATTTTCTCTGCCACCATGGCAGGATAAAAGAATTCTTATTGCCAAACATTCTTTCCTGAGCAACCCATTAAAGTGCAATTTTCAGCAAATAGTTCTGCATCCCCAGAGTGGATCACAACTTCTTTGTGTCACTTTGAGTTTCAGGAAACAGAATTTGCAGGGAAAAATGTTCCTAAAGGCTCTTTTTAGCATTCCCTGACTAATGGCAAATCAATGTTAATTGAGCACAATTCACTAATTGGCCGAGAGCAACAAGAACAAACAAGGGGAGATGGAGCAGTATTGGAGGAGAGTTAGAGTAGATTTAGGTTTTTTGTTAAAATATGGGACAGTTGTGAGTTTGAAAAATGAGTCTAAGGAACCAAAGCAAATGTTTAGCTGGAAAAAACCCTGCAGCTCTTTACACTGGTGTATGGGAGGTCATTTCTGAACAGACACACTCAAGGTTCAGACCAGGCACCTCAGGAAAATCAGGTGGCAACTGAGCACACTGAGATTATATTATATTAACAAATGAATATTTGTTTGTGAGAGATAACCTGACACCAATACAAACTCAGAAAGCGTTTTAGTGACTCCAGGTTGAATCCTCAAATGGCCCTAGCCCTGAATTCTCTTTTCTAGGCAGCCAAGCTCCTCTCCAAAACCACAGAAGGATGTCCAGGGAATGCTTTCTAAGAACCTCATCGAGTGTTCCAAGTCACTTGACCTCCACCATTCCAGCTGCACCTGAGCTGAGCCAGAGCATTCCCAGGCCCTGGGATGCTCCCTCAGCCATGCTGTCGCACCAAGGAAAATATTTATTTCCTTAACAGCCATCACTCTCAGTGGTAATAACTGTGCTGCCACAATTCCATTCTGTTAGTAAACTGTTTATTGACTTAATTAGGAAGATACACTTTACTCTGAGTTCTGCTTCAAGTGGCATTTGAGGTAAAAAGCAGAATGAAATAACTCCCCTTGCTGAGGGAGCAGCAGTTCCATGAGGAAAGGCTGTTTTGCTGGGCTGGGCTGGGCAGTTTCACTCTCTGCTCTCACTGACATCATTGGGTACCACTCTGTGCAGAACAGCAGAATGACAAAATAGCTACTATTAAATGTTCAGAAATCATACTAACAGAAACCATAAATCACAGAAAAAGGAAGTTAAAGGAGACAAATATGCACACAGAGAATCTCTGCTTTTGCCTGTTGTGACTGGTCATAACTCCCTCGGTAAAGTTCCTTTCAAAGTGATTCATTGTGGAGCAACAACTGCGAGTGTTATTGATAGTTTGAAGAGTAGGGGGCAAACATTCAGAGAATTTCTCTTTTGGATTCATCATATTCTGCCTCTCTGACCCTCCATCTGAATGAACATTGAATGGGAAACTGTAATATAGAGTTCTTTATACTCCAGACAGTAAAAAAATATTATCTTTTAAATTGTATTGGTGAAGTGCATACTCTGAAAAATTCAATTTGATGCATAGGGAAGTCCTTAACTAACTGCAAAAAAGATTCTCCCCTCAATTACACAGAAAAAAATCGTTATGGTCCAAAAAAAGCCTAGCAAATATGAAGAGACCTCAGTTAAATGTCTACCAATATCTTTCAAAACACATTAAAACAGGTTAGTGAAGAATCAATACCTGCTGTTTCTTTTGCTCTCAGTTTATGGATGTTTAAAGCTTCTTTCACAATGATGACACCCTAAAGCAGTAACTTTTAATAAAGCACACACAGTGCCTCTCTTTGTACTTAAAACGTCAGGGGCTGTTTATTTATCATTTCCAAGAAGTCCTTTGATATTGAATAATTGCCATTTTATAATACTAACCCACAAATACCAGAAAAATCTGGAGGAGGGGCAGGGCTGCTGATGGAGGTGCTGATGATTGTTCTCTCTCACACCTTCAGTGTCCAGTGGCTGCAAACCCCAATGACTCCAAGGGGATAGAAGCAAATCCTCCTCCTCAGCCATGGGTGGAGAGCAGGAAGGCACAGATCTGCTCCATCAGCCCTCCAAGTGTCCAAGGCCCGGTTGGCCGGGGCTTGGAGCAACCTGGGCTACTGGAAGGTGTCCCTGCCCATGGCAGGGGGTGGCACTGAGTGGGCTTTAAGGTCCCTTTCAGCCCAAACCACACTGTGATTCTGTCAAGGGCAATACAAAGCAGGGTGTATGTTCCTTGTTTCCATCAAGTGCCTTCACTGGGTGCAGCTCCTGAGCCACTTTAGGAGACTGAGCAACAGAGTTGTTATTTCTGTGACTAAACCTGTCCTTTTGTGTGTCATTACAGAGAAAATCTGGCCAGAGCTCAACAGGCACAGATCAGAATCATCCCATAACCAAATGGCATCCTTGCTTATATAAAGGCAGGGAATGGGAAGACAGTTCAAGCACTATGGTGAGAGGGGGCAGAAAAAAAAATCCATTCTAGCTTTTATTTTAAACCTACTGAGTCCTGATCAAGGCAACATAAGCACTTGCTCTGCCACTTGACAAGGGAGACATCTGCTCTGTGCATGTGGCAGAGGCAGGCAAAGCCTCGCTGTCTGACAGCCCCAGCTCTCCCATCCATCATTCCATTCCTGTGCCACGCTCACTTATTCATTAGCATTCTGCCAAGCTCACACACTGGAGCTCCACTTATGCAAAAGGTTTCTCATTTACCAAGTTTCAGTCCAAAATACCATTAGTGGAGATGAAGAAAATAACATTTCCATACAGAAACAATGAGCTGTACCTGTGACACCCATGGAGGAAAATTCACTTTGACAAGCTACTGCTTGAACTTCATGAGCATCTTGTCATCCAGCCAGCAGAGCACTGTCTGCTTATTAACATACTGCTGAAGGATGGTTTGTTGTTATTTTATTTCAAAGCCTTATTTCAGGACCAATTTGTCTTATCATGCTGATGATAACAAAGACTACCAGGACATGCCCATTGCAGCTCTTTGAAATCCACCCATGAGCAGCTTCAGAAACTTGTCCAGTGTTTCACAGTAGCACTTTTTTAATTTCAGACTTGCTGTTTCTTTCCCCACACACATATTCCTGTGTCAGGGTGATGTTAGTTATGAACTCCAAAGTACAAATCTCTGCAAGCAGCAAAGATTAATACTAAATAGCACATTTAAAAAAATGGGTACAGCTTTTGACTGATTGACACTTATTTCTGTAGGTGCCACTTTTTACCTGCTTAAATCCCCTTTATTTATGCCAGCACTAAAAAGGAGGAAATCTGCTGCCTCTTACTCCCCCATAATGGAAGGAATTTCCTCAAGGTAAAAGACTGCCAAGGAACTGTGAGAGACCCATCTAAGCTTGCACTCCCCATGAGAAATGGGCTGAGGAGCCCAGAACAGGAAAGTTGCCTGACTTTTGCAGCCCTTGCATTGCAACACGGATTTTCCCTTGTTCCATCTCTGGGAAACAGATGCTCTTCACACCCGCAAGGAGAGACCTGCAAGGCCCTGAGCACCAAGGAGCAGAGACAAGCTTTCATTTTGCTTCCTGATGCCTCAGTCTGACAGGTCTGAAAGGAAGAACTGCATTACATTCATGTTCTTTGCTTCAAACTCGGTGTGATTTCCACCAGAATGCCAATGAAGTGCTATTTTCAAGCATTCCATTAGAAGAGGAACATCCAAAGTTTATATCTCCCACCCATGTAAGACACACTGGGATGCCACTTATCTGAGAGACAATCTGGAGAGAGGGAGAAATTCTTCCTAGTTCCTGTTTTGCAGGAAGGCAATCTCATTGCAGAGGCAGGAGTGTTTTGGGGGCTAATTGTGCATCGCTGCTGCAGCTTTAATTACAGCAGCACAGCTTGGGTGAAGGCTCTGCCAGTGGTTTATGACACAACAGGATCTGCACTGGTGACAGCATGGCCTGGGAGGGGACACAGCACAAGTCAGAGCTGGGAGAAAAATCATTGGACAGATATTACAATGCAAAACGTATTTATCTGAATATCTTCCACTAGAGAGCCTGGGATGTCAAATCATTGCTTTACATTTGGTTTGCTGCTTTACCTCAGAAACAGGTCCTCTAATTCTGCATGGAATTGGGCCCCTAACCCATCGAGTTCCTTGCTAGATAATTCAATCAGAGGTACAGCTGTAATCAAAATTTGTAGAAAACACTCATTTGAACACTTGTAAAAGGGGCAGGGGAAAGGATTCACTTAGTAATTTGTCACAGAGTGTGGACATCTGATCCAGGCTGAGCTGAAAGCCTGAATGCAAAGGGGATGAATACGTGTTCTAATTCTGTGGGAAGCTAAAAATCCTTAGCTGGAGGAGGGATGGAAGTGTACCTGGACCTCAATAGTTCTGCCAGAAGAGACGGAAATCCTCTCCTCTGCATTTCCCTCTACCTTGAAAAGGCCATTTCTGGAGAGGAGGTTGTGTCTTGGCTCCACAGGAGATTAGCTCAAAGTTGTAACTGTGCAGGTACTTCATTTATTTCTTTCAAACACAACCATTCAGAAAGATAATAAAATCTGAGGTTTCTGAATATTTCAGCTGTTAAAGAGTAACTTCTGCCTAGAAGCTGAAAGCCTGTCTTGTTCACACATTTCAGCAGTGAGAACCAGCAATTTGATGTTTCAGCAAGTTGACTGCAAGAGCTTTTGATTTTGTTGCACTCTCCCAAAAAAATGCCTGAGCTTAAAATGTCTTCTAGAGGTTAAAAAAGAAACTCACCTGTTTCCTCTCAAAAGCAAAACCTTCACTTTATTGCACTATGTTGAGAGAAGGAATGTTCAGAAAGCTCCTCTGGGTCAAATGTCAGCTCTCTTTGGCTTTTCTCCTCCTGCTTGAAGTTCTCCAAGCAGGGATCAATATTTGCTGTAAAACCCAAGCCGGGGTAGGTGAGTTACAGATGGAGTTTCATTAATTGAATCCCTCTGTGTCCCTTCCTGCTTATTAGTTCAGATGAAATCTTAGAGGTTGGCTGAGCCTGGAGTTTTGTGTGTGTTGTTTCCAAGGCTCACAGAACTTTGTGTTCTCTGCAGAAATGACACTTCTAATTAGCAGAGCAAGTAATCACATTAATTGAGAAGATGCCTCCTAGTCATGTCTTTACAGCTGCTATTTGAAGGCCCAGCTTGAGCAGTGTCAGAGACCACCAGGAAACTCCTCAGGGTTCAGAGGGGGAAAAGCCTTGGACAGAGCACTCCATCAGCATCTGAGTGTCAAGAGATGGTCATTATTGCCCTGGAGATTTATTGCTCAGGTCAAAGCGAGTTACTTTCCCTCTTCTCAAGCTTTTTCCTGGCAGTGTTTTTAATCTCTACCCTCCTCTCACGTTCTACTGCCCTCTCTGCTATTTTGCAGAGTGATTATGGGCTCACATACGGGACAAGGGAGCCCCTTTGGCCAGTGGAAAGCCTGAAACTGGGGCAAAAAATCCAGAAATGAGGCTAAAGCTATCTGCCATCCTATGAAATTATTCTGCATTCTCCACAGGCACACAAACTCAGAGCTAAAAATAAAAGCCAGAGCCATTTGTTCTGCTTGCTCTGGTTCTGTGGCACAGATGTGATTGCTTTCAGGTGATAAAGAGCCTTTCTCTGACACAGCAGCTTTTATTTTTATTATTTCTATAAGCACAGCACTGCATTGCCCAGAGAAAACAACCTGTGAAAATGCAAGACAACAGGATTTTTAGAAGGCATTTCTACCAAAATCTAACTCAAAGTTCCCCTTCCAAGGCACAACTTCATTTAAGTACTTCTCAGGAAAATATTGCACACAACTAACACTTTAAATATCTGTTATCTCTTTGCAAACCCCTGGTACTGCTGCACTGAAAATCCAGGCTGAAGGGAACAGCCTGGCTTGTTTTCAGGTTCAGAAACAAGACCCTTCTTTATTTTTCTAAATATACAGGGAGATATTCATGTAATGAAGGAACTTGGGGATTATTACACTGGGAAAAGAGTGAGCCTTTCAAAACAAAGATTATTTTTAAACCTGTGGAAACAGAATGCATAAAACACATGTTTAGGTGAACTTTTCTTCTGATTCCTTTTGGGCATTTCCTACAGTTACTCAAATGAATAAATCCCAGGAGTCGTGAAAGGGCAGGTTTATTCCCTGGCAGCACTCAAGTGCCCTTTTCCCCAAAACTTCAGTGCCCCTTTCCCCAATTTTTGAGTGCCCCTCCTCCAAAATTGGAGTGCCCCTTTTCTCCATTTTTTCAGTGCCCTTTTCCCAATTTTTGTGTGCCCCTTCTGAGAACATTGAATCCTGGAACTTCCACCATGAGAACAAAAAAATTGAACCACATTTCAAACGCTTCTTCTACCAAGCTATAATGACTGTCAAAATCTCCCAGGTACTTTTCTTTTTATAAAAGAAACCTTTTTTTATAAAACCCAAGGTTTCCAGTTTGCTGCCATAATCACTTTATGGAGATATTGAAAACATGGAACTCTATAGAACAACCTTCAGAACCTCTACAAGGTCTTTTCTCCAAAGAGCAAATTTTACATAAGAAAAGTGAGTTTTCTCTGTATTCATTCAAGTTGAGCAGAAACAGAAAACCAAGCACAGATGATGGTAAATAATCAGCTCAAACTACACAGGCAAGACAATGCTCTATTAACTCAAAATTCTCTCTGTAGGTGTATAAAATAGAAGCACATTTTATAAATACAACATTCACACGGAAAGGGAAAAGAGAAGGGATTTCAACTTCGTTACCAAGGCAAAGTGTTCTGTCACCCCCCTGCACCTTTCTGAGGGTTCTTCCTTCTCTAATCAGCATATTTAGATGTGTTTCTAGATGTAGTTCAGCTTTTCAGAAGCTGAAATAACTTACAATTCACTGGTGACTCCCGCTGAATTGGTATCAATGCTGTTTATCTTCTGGGGGGATTTTGGCAGAGCTTTATACCTTACTAAAGTAAAATGGCAGATCAAAGCAGAAAAGGAGGTTTATTTAAAATGTGAATGAAGTGCAACCCTGCAATGAAGCAGATTTAAGCCTAGAAACTTCCATAGTGCCCTGCTGATGTTGAAGCATAAACTTATAGTGCATAATATCATGCATTTATTCCATAGCCAAATGCAAAATGCCAATTTTCAGGCACTTTTATACTGAAAATCATAGTACTAAGAAAAAAAAAAACAGAACACAGAAAGAATTCTAATTTATGGTAAAATCCACTGGAGTTATTTGAGTTGCACAGGAGGCTGGGAAGCAATAAAATGGGCTTGCAACCAGATTGTGTAATGAAGTCCATGGAGGTTGGGAGATGCTCAGAAAACTACGTTAACATAAAAAAATTAATTATAAAGGCAAGGCCTTATTTCCAGCAAAAACTTTCAGATTTTGGAATACACATTATTTTGCATAATAAGAGTCAGCTCTTTTCAAAAGCTTCAATAGGACGTAGAAAGGACCATCGTGGATAAGAAGTTTACTTCTTTTTAGCCACCTAGAAAAGTGAGACATTAGGACTAAAAGCTGGGAATTGTATTTCCTAATGCCTTTTATAATTGCACAGGATCAGGGAAACATAATTAAGATCACTGTAGCAGTTCTGTGTTATTACACAAAACCAATAAACAAATTGATTTCTAATCATCAGAGTAGGAAGGTTCTGGACCAACTTCCTGGCAAAGTCTGATCGTAACATTTCATGAACATGATTATTTCATATGAGAGGAAAATGACTGGTTATAGAGACCATTGCTTTAGGTGCAGTGGGTCCAGGTTATTTTTCTTCCCCCTCTGAGTCCAGTTTTCCCTTCTTATTAATTGAGCCGAGCAAATAACATAATGGAACACCAAAAAAGAACAAAGGCAAATTTCACTGCACACCCCCAAACTCACAAACCATCTGCATTTCTGAAACAACCTCTCCAGTGCCAGGAAAACCTGGAAACAGGAACCAAACTGAAACTACACAAGTAGCACAACCTGAGCAGCTCAAACAACATTCCCACCGTGAACTGGAAAGTCTTGGAGCTCAACACACACAGTGGGATCTTGTTTTGTAATATTATCAAGAGAAAAGCAAACTCTACAGAGTTAAATGAGAAGAACCACAGGGCTTGCTGCATATTTTGGTTCCAAACAGCTTAGATATGCAATTACTTCTTCAAGTTAGCATTTTCTGGGCCCATTCTATTGCAATCCCATTATCCACACTGCAAAAAAATATATTAAAAAAAGAAGAGGAGGACACTATGAGTGTTCTTCCCCTCCCTCAGACTCACAGTTCTGCCCCAACCAGCACAGCACTGCACTCTTCCACGAGGTGTGGGTGTGGAGAGGACAGCAGAGAGGCCCCAGCCCTGTGAAGCTGCTCAGGACATGCCCCAGGTGCCCCTGAAGCAGCACAGCTCCCTCTTGCTCCCACAGTCAGGAGCCAACCCTGCTGTGTTCCCCAAGCCACTCACAACACCTCCAGGGGACTTCATTAAGCAGGCATCATTAATTAGCACTGTCAATAGCTGATGAAGACAACAGCATGCCCAGCTTTCAGCCTCAAAATTGTAAAGAAAAGCAAAGGGTCCCTTAGCCCTGACAGTTCTCACAGCCCCTTTTGTTTCCAGCCCATTAATCCCCCTCTCAGGTGAGGAGTTTAAGGACAAATTGGCAATACTCTGACTTCAATAAAGCCTAAGGGAAAAAAAAACTGTTTCCTTTTTTTAAGGGTATAGATATGCCTTCAGCCATGCTTCAGAAATGGTTTGGAATTCAATCCTAAGCCAGAAACTGTAACAATACATCTTATTATTAAACGTGAAACACTGGGTTCTGCTGCCAAATAAATCTGCAGCAGCACAAAGTTCTCTAGGACTGTCTCCTGTTCCACCTCTGAGTTTTTCCCATCACTTGCTGCCCAAGGCCCAGTTGCTTGGTAGCTTTTCTCACCTCTCTCCTCCACCCCCTCCCTTCCAATCCTTCTGTTCAGTTATTTGTTAAATCATTTTTGTCAAGATAATTGGACTTCCCTGAGCCTGATGCACCAATTTAAGGTGAAAGGCACATACTTACTTTCTCACCCAGAGCCACCGAACCAATTTCCCTCCTGCCAGTCTCCCTCTAATAAAAATATTTTTTCTCTCTTTTTCCTTAAAAGCTTATAAATACCTCTTTGGTAGAGAAAACCTCTGACCTTTGGGTCTGGCTGCTGCATCTTTGTGAATGACAAAATGAACTCACCAGAGCAAGAGCCTTTGAGAGAGATGGATGTGGATTTAAACACATTGGCCTCCAGCTCTCCCAGCCCTATTTTTCCTTCTGCAGAGCTTTGCCCTCTGCTCCCCTTCCTTGTGCCCAGAGCATTTTTGAGCAGAGGTGACAACTCCAGGAGCAAAAGTTCTTTTCTTCCTCTTAAACCCAAATATCTGCTGAAGACAATGTGCATTATTTCTGCTTCTTGGCTTTTGGGGAGTTTGTGGTCAATGTTCTGTTGTGCTTCCAGCCCCATTCTCTGTGGATTCAACTGGAAAATTCCACCCAGAAATGGGAAGCCAAGGTGTCTGGATGGAGTTTTTCCTTCCATGCCTGAGAAGGGGACCATGGGCACAACCAGCTGCTTGCAGGTGAACTTGTGTGGCAGTTGCCTGGCAACTCACAGCAGGAAAGATTTGAAATCCAGCATTTGCAGCTCATTTTAGAGGAGTTGAAACCATGCCAGTTTTTATCTGTGGGAACAATGGAAAAGATCTTCTTTGTAAGAACAGGAGGTGAGGAATACATCCAAAGCATGTGGCCAAAGGGAGCCCTAATGGGACTCACAAGTGCAGCAGAAGATGAAACTCAAACACCGACATGAACTCCCTGACATTTGAGTCCAGGTTCAGAATTCCCCAAGTCAAGCAAAGAAAAGATTGTTCAAATACCACATATGTTTTTTAATTAAAAAGACCAGAGGAGGAAAAGGGCTTTGATAAGATAAGGTGGATTGTGGCAAGGGCAGGTCTGAGTGGACTCTGCTCCAGGCAGCAAATTAGTGCAAAACGCTCCAAAAGGCCATTTAGAATCATCAGCTGAGGATGGACTGAGCTGGAGGTGCTAAATATTTTCAGCAATAATATTTTAAATAAAAATTCAATTTCTGAAGAGAAAACTGCAACAGTGAAATCAAAACATGGTATTTTTTTTTGTTTGGTTTGTATTTTTGACTACTGGAGTTAAAAACCAACAACAACACACAAAAAGGAATGGAATAAATGAAAGATTTCATTTTAACCCAACTCACTATATTTTTCTTTGCTGAATTGATCTGGACAGCTTTGCTTTCAATCCACTTTAATTGAAAATATAAAAATGAAATATTACATTTTTTTCCTCATAAATAATTCCAATTTGATGGCCTGCAAAAGCCTGGAAGGTTTCAGCTTTTCTTGTTTCAGCTGTGTACAAACCAAATATTTCTATGATGTAAATGTCAAGTTTCATTTAAAATAAAATCTATCCTGAAGAGCTGCAAAACCAGTACAAAAAATATCAAAGCAGCAGACTCATGATTTAGGTATTTTTTAACTCAAGGCTGACTTTGGCCTGAATTTTAAAATGCAGATTCCAGGTGGTGTTGGGATGTCAGGATTATATTGCAGCCAACTGGGCAGTGGCTGAGTCTCCATATGGAATCAGGAGGTTGCACACACACTTTGTCATTGGAAGGTGACAAACCCCAATGTGCTCAGAGGTGCTCCCAATACGTGCAGAATTCCAGAAAAAAAAATTTTTAAAATGAAAAGTGGTCATGGTGTCACACATTTATTTCACTATTAATGAACACACCACTACGTGAAGGTTCAAATCCTAATCTATCCCAAAATATCACTCGTTCTTCACTTCAGTGTTTGCGATTTGAGATGCCCAGGGCAGCTCTTTAATTTCAGCAGGTTTAGTTCTCCATCCTTAATTTAAAACGGATTGATGGATGGATGGATGGATGGATGGATGGATGGATGGATGGATGGATGGACGGACGGACGGACAGACAGACAGACAGACAGACAGACAGATAGATAGATAGATAGATAGATAGATAGATAGATAGATAGATAGATAGATAGATAGATGAACTAAGTGCCTCTGAGGTGCCCCTATTCCTTTCTGCCCCTCTGTACCACTGCAGGGGTGGCTCAGGACTGGGATGAGCTGGGATGTCCAAGCAGGACAGGCCCCTCCTCTGGCTCTGGCTCTGGCTCTGGCTCTGGCTCTGGCTCTGGCTCTGGCTCTGGCAGGGAACTGTCTTGCAGCAGAGGCAGCCCAAGCACATGACAAAAGCTCTCTCACTGGTCTCCCCCAGGTGGCTTGTCTTTGTTAACATACTATGAAAATCTTTCCATATTCCAGACTCCAGCTGAGCCCACAGGCAGCCTCCAGGAAGCTGCTGTAAGTCTAAGCAGGGCTTTAAATCCTGAAGTTGCTGGGGGTGCTCCTATCTATGACAAAAGCTCTTTTTTAACCTCTGGAATGACACAGAACCTCCCTCAGATCCTCACCCCCACCTGCTTCCAGAATGATGCCCCCAGATTTGGGTTACTATGGAGAAAGACTCCAATACTAACATGGCAAAGAGGCAGGCTTTGGTTTGTGTGTCAAAACCATTCTGGAGATTTGTGGTTTTGGGATGCTGATCTCAGGGAAAACACCAAAATCATTTATAGCACAGCATTTGAAGAGACTGTGGATTGTTAAATACACAGCCATGATTCCTGACTTTTGGGGGGGCTAATTCATTGTGATGGCAACTCTTGGCAAGGAGCTGTTTCCAAGAGAGCAAAAGAACAACACTTCACAACATCCTATTTTAAGATCCCTTTGCAAAAGCCCTGTAAAATCCACCTGTTTCTGTGGTCCTTCACAACGTACTGAACAAGAATCAAGACAGAGTAAAAATGTAGGTTGATGCAGAGTGAAGGATAAGCAGCTGTGACAACAGAGCATGGAGGGCACTTGGTATTTTCTCAGTCAGGATATTGAACTTCCCAGGGAAAGTAAAAAAACAACCAAAATTCGTATTACAGGCTTGGAAAGGTAGCAATGGCTCAGGAAATGAAGCTACTGATAAGTGGCAGATCGATTCCTTGGAAGATAATTAAGAGAACTTGCCACCCTAATCTTGTACTTTCACTGCTGGTTACCAAAATGATTGTTTGTAAATAGATGCTTTGCTCTCCAATTAATTTGGCTGCTCAGGCCTCCTGCATGATGTTATTATAGGAGCTCATTGGCATTTATTCAGTCAATCCCTATTTTATGGGTTTTACACCTCCATATCTACCCCAGCTAAAACTTTTGGCCAAAGGGTAAACTTCTTAGGAACAAAAAAAAAATCAATTTAAGAAATTCCAAAAGGAAGGAATGGTTTCCATTCAGATGACACACAGAAAATGATGTGGTTTTGGATTGACATTATCTATAAAGATACCTGCCCAAAGGAACCAGTCAGAAGGAAGCCAACAACTTCCTCAGAACAGATCCCAGTATTTCTCAGGTGTGTATCAGCTACTTTCTCTAATCTTAGGCATTATTCATTTACCTCACTACCAAGTAAAAAAGTATTTAAAATTTAAAACCCCATCCCTACCCAAATGTGAAATTCAAAGGCACTTCTGTGCCACCTTTATGAGGACTCCAGAGAAAATTTACTATACCAGGCAGTGACTGAAGTCTGCAAAAAAACTCTAAAAAAGGGAAAGATTGAGCACTCTATCAGATGGAGAAATCTTTTTTAAAAGAAGTCCTCAGTGCACAAAGATTTAGAGAATAATCCAGCGTCATTGGAAAGTCAAATCTGTAAGGCCAATGGCAAAGTCTGAGAATGTGTCTGGAAATGTGTTCCCCTCAGATGACAAACAGCAGCACTGGGGTGAGATCAGCAGCACTTCAACACCTAAACACCACTGAGGGAGACTCATGGGTTATACAGGGCCTTTCTGCTGCAGTTTCAGGCACATTTGACTTTTACTTTTTCACTTTTTCTCTCCACTGAGTCCACAACATTGTTGTGGAGGGAAGGAGACGGTTCCCACCTTGTATCATTTTACTGCTGCAGCATTTTGCTCACATTATTTGTGGTGTGTGACACAGAGAAAGCAAGAGCTTCCCTGTCCCAGGCAAGCTTAAAACCCAGTGGAAAGACTATTGGAAAGATAATTTTAGGCTTTTGCTGTGGCAGAAGTTGTTCCTGTATTGCAGAAAGAATTACTGAGGGGACACATCAAGAGAGTGAGATGGCAGGTTGGGGATAAGAGACACTGCAGGGAAGATGTACCAGGGGACCTGCTCTGTCCCTGGACCCCAAACCTACCAACAGATTTCCTTTCAGGCACCTCAGCTGCAGTAAACAAAGCCCATATTCAAACTGAGGGACTGAATAATTTTTCTGAGTTACCCTTTTTCAAGAAAAGCATCCACTGAAATTAAATGTCAATTTGTTGATGCCCCATTCACAGGAGCCAGAACATTCATCACACTCTAAAACAAAGCCTAAAATGTGACTTTAAATGTTGAAATCCCAAACTTCTGCTTTGCAGACTGCACTGATAGTAAATACATTTTCCTGTGGCTTTAATTTACTTCCTAAGCCCCAAGTGAAATAAGAAAAAAATAAAAATCTAATGGCATTCAGCCAAATGAAGAAACAATTAATTGCCTATGCCAGGAACATGTTCTTCTGGTCCCAGAGCATCCAAACCAACATGCAACAACTCAGTAAAACCTGAGTGTACCACCACAAAACACACTGCCACATCAAAATGATCTCTGAGCCAATAAATGGGGGAAAAATAAACCATAAAAATATCTGTTCAACTGTTGTTTGTATCCATACACAAAACACCTCTCAACAATGGTCCATCCAGGTCAATAAAACACACTTGACCTGTCTGCAGCAGGTTTTTTTGGTGCTTGCTGGAAAAGCCACTATTTCCTGCCTTTATTTGGAAGAATTTCTCCCATACAGAGGAAAAAGTGAATATACTACTAAAGTACTGCTTCATCCTTTACAAAATGTGTCACAGAAGTGGCTCAAAAAGAGTTTGTGAGCATTTAGTAAAGCTTGTTTGATGCAATAGGTTTCCATTGGGCTTTTCTGGGATTCGGTGTTGGAACAGAAGGTCCATGTTTTGCGGTAGAACTCAAAGAATAAAAGCTGTTGGCCTCCAATAAGTTAGGACTACAGAGTTTCATCCATCATAGACATATATACCAAATTCCTCTTCTCCTATTTGGAAAGCAAGTCATTCTGCCGAGATTTGCATCATTTTTATAATTTAAAGGATTGAGAATCGCTGCCATTCCAACTGGAGATTAAGAGCAACAAAAGGCAAAGGAAATGTGAGATGGGGACAAAAGCATCACTGCAGCAGCCTTAGGACAAAACTGCTGTCAAGTGGTTTTTTATGCTTTTGTTTCAGTTTTCTTCCCCTTTCCCTTGGTTTGCATAAAAGTGACTGCAAAAGCAAGAGCACACATTCAATTCCTGAGCTGAGAGCAAAATCTCGCCCTCGGGAGCTTAGTCAGGAACAAAACTAACTGCATGATTATGTGAAAGAGTTCTGATTATTTAATGTGTCATGGGGACACTAATGAGAGGAATTCAGATGGTAGTTAAATGTGCACTACCTTGGCATCCACCCAGCTGGTAAAAAATCCAGGTCAGCACCTGGAAAATTAGCAGTAAAAACAGAACCACTTTTTTTACATTAGAATTGCTCTGCTGAAGCCTGTTGGAGTTGACATCACCTCTGCTCATGTCTTCAACCAACAACACCTCAGAGGTGCTGGAAATTATGGAAATCATGAAACCATAGAATCACAGAAGGGTTTGGGTTGGAAGAAACCTTAAAGATCTTCTAAATTCCACCCCTTGCCACGAGCAGGGACACCCAGGTTGCTCCAAGCCCCATCCAACCTGGCCTTGGATTCTTCCAGGGATGGGGCAGCCACAGATTCTCTGGGCAACCTGTGCCAGGGCCTGCCCACCCTCACAGGGAGGAATTTCTTGTAAAATCTCCTCCAAAGCTCCCCTCTGTCAGTGTGAAGCCATTGCCCTTGTCTTGTCACCACAGCTGAGGTGGATCCATCAGGAACTGCAGCGACAGCACGAGTGGGAATGGCTTAACTGAACAGGCAGCAGGTTTCCCACTGGAACAGTCACTATCCGTAGGGAAATCCTGGGAACAGATGGACCTAATAAATGGTGCAGGTCACCTCTGTGGCACCTGCACTCGTATTTCTGCACGGGAAATACCAGGCAGAGATGTGGGAGCCCAATCAGCATGAGTGGAAGTGCAGGAGCACAATCGTAGAACTGTACCCAGGTGCCAGCTACAAAAAATGCTGCAACATCCATTTAAAAATAGGCCTGTCTTGTGTAATCAATGTTTTAGAGATACCTGGTGTATTAAAAAAAAAAAAAAAAAGAGAGAGAAAATAAAGACCATGAAGGAAGATAAAACTCTCATTTGTTATTTTTCTCAAAAGTAATTCACCACCTGGTTCATGGCTCTGATGGTGCCAACGTCTGCCCATAAATAATATTCAGCATTTTACAAATATTCATAGTGACACAAAACTCCCCTTTCAAAGCAGATTTTTGTCAGAAATGTTAAATGTTGTTATCCAAAAGTAGCAAATAATTCAGCCCTGCCAATATTAAATATTTATCTTTTATGTCTAGTAACGATTTAAACGGAGGCAAATCTTATGAATTGTTTCTGTTCTCAGTTAACAGAGGATTCTGTGCCATAGGGAGGAAGCAGAGCCAGAGCTGCTCCAGGGGGATTATTCAGCAGAACAAGTCACCGAAATGTATCAAAGCGACTTTCATATCCTTCTTTCCACAGTTGGAAAGGCAGAAACATGGGAAAAAAGGTTGCTGGTGACCCTTTGGGCAGTTTGGAAAGCTGTGCCTGTGCACTCAGCGCTCAGATGAATTTATTCTGCATATTTAAGATATTCATTTATTCCACATATTTAATCCACACCATAAAGTTGGGAGGGGGAAGGCTGTTTCTGGACGATTTGTGAAATGCTGGATTGAGAATCTATATTAAAGTCAGGGCTGTGGTAATAAAAACCATTGCTATTATTGAGGTAACATCTGCAAGAACAAGCAAAGGGAGGAAAGTGAGTGCAAGGCTTAGTGGCAAGTTTTTCATATAATTTCATTTATTCAACTGCCATCAGATCTCAGACACCCACAGTTTGGACAATTTTTGTGTGGATTATGCTATAAAAGAGATTGAAACAAAATGTTAATTTATCCAAGTAGAATTTTCATATTAAAAATAATCCCCAGCGTTTCTAACTCTCTCATTTTCCTGAGTTTTAACACCTTGCAGCTCATGCACTTCCTTACAAACCATACCTTAGGGGAGATAATTTGAAAAGTGATAAAATGTCTCCATGTTTCTGTCCCACTGATTTCAGATTGGACCTAAATGAAACTGAAAGTAGTTTTCATGGAAAAGATAAAAATGTTCTTTTTAGGCAGGTGAGGATGTGTTGAGGTTTTTCCATGTTTGAGTCCCTTCAAACGTTTCTTTTTCATTGAAATTTATTTCCAATAAATTCAGTGGAAAGCCTAAAGTGGAAGGAAAAGGGGCAGCACCTTGAGATGGGGTAAAACCCGACCCATCCCCGTGCACTGAGAGATGATCCTCAGGGCAGGGCTGGAGTCAAGGAATCTGTGAAACACTGATGGGTTTTTATAACCTCACACTGCAAATGGGACAAAAACACACTGATAAACTCCTGAGAACATTCACATCTGCATTATACCAAGAGAACAATTAAAGCTGTGTTAATAGACATTTGTACTAATCATTAGCAGCAAAAGAAGCCTCATCACAAAAGGTTTATATTTGATAAGAGCAAGAAATGAAGCTTTAATTCCTTTTCTAATGCAGATTCACAGAATCAAACTGTGATATTTGTGGATAAAATGACTGATTTTTTCTCTCCTCCAAAGGCAGACACAGGAAGAGCTGAAGCACCAGCAGGTAACTCCCTTCTGGAAAAGATGGCAACTGCTTAAAATTTCCAGTTATTTTGGCTTTTTTTTTGTTTGAGAACATTATTCTAATGGATTTTTTTTTTTTGCAAAAGCATAAATTATATTGTAGTTTGTGTTTCAGCTATTAACTAAGGGCAGTGCATTAATTAGAGGTTCCAGCAATGGTGTTCTGAGATGTGACTTGCAATCCTGATCTCCTTTTTCCACACTTTTTATTTTGAACACTTTTAGCTTTTCGCCATAGCTAAAAGCTTTCATTAAGGCTCCCAGAAAGCTAAATGAATTTAAAAAGAAGGAAGTTAATTGTTTGAGGGAGCCATGAAGCAGAGTAGCCTTGGTGCAGCCAAGTGTGGAGGCCAGCAAAGCAATGAACCCTGGCTGGAGGCTGCAAAAGGAAGGGATTGCTCCACTTGTTCCAGCCAGCCTTGCAGAGCTAAAGCTCAAAATTAAGGCTGAATATGCATCTTTTCCCTCTGGGTCCACTGGAAGATGGTTTGATTGCACCACTTGGGTTGGAGATGTTGAATAAATAGTCTTTTGGAGGCCTTATTAAGGCATGGAAATAATGGGTGGTTCTCCAGGCAGTTTCAGGAACACTCTTTTCTGAGCTCCAGGGACCAATGTGTGATTTCCTACAAACACCTCTATAACACCCAGTAGGATTGTTCCTTTATCCTGACAATAAGTAGAACAATGGTCTTTAGATAACAAATGCCACTAAAATAGATGTGATACATAAAACTTTACAAAGCACTATGCAAGGTATTTTAACTCAATTCTTACTGAAATTATTGAGATTCTGCATTTTCTAAACTGAAAATAAACAGCTCTGGAAATGCATTAATGTATGACATGCCAACCCAAGTGCAAGCTGAAACACACAAAATAGGTTTAAAAAAAAAGAATAAAATCAATTTACCTCGCACCATTTGAATTTATAAGCAAGTGAAGACTCTAGAAAAACAAACAGCAAAGTATCACAACAAGAAATCAAAGTCCAACTAAAAGAAATATCCAATAAGGGTGTTAATAAACATCTTACCCACTTCATGGTGTACATTTTTTACATTTAATTCTCTCCATGTTTCACTTTACAGTCTGATAGATCTTTTGGGAGGCAACTTTGCTTTTCCACTGCTGCATCTCATTTTTGGAGTGGGCTTTACTGTGGAGTTTTTGGGGTGATCCCCGTGGAGACAATTCCTGCATTTTGATACTCAATACTTTGTGGGCTGTTTTTAATTAGCATAAAATAATTCACCTTCTCCACAGACAGGTTAACTCCTATCCTGAACTGAAGTTAATTTTGAGTGTGAAGGGAATAAATAATAAGAAAAGAATAAATTCTTTTTTTTTTTTTTTTTTTTTAAAAATACAGAAACAGTTTTTTAGACAGGGATCCTCACACACAATATGTAGAAATAGTGATTTAAAGCAGAACCCTTCCTAATTTTTAGTACCACATTGGTTTGGGAGATATCACTCCCTTCAAACAGTTGGACAATGACTTTGGTAGTTAATCCAATAGTGGATATCTGATTTTTTCCTGAGCATTTCTCATCACTAATTAAGGTTATGTGATGTAATGTAATGTAACTGTAGGTTCCATCAGGGGAATTATCATGGGAAAACACCCTCTTTGTTTATTCAAATAACTCATTTTGCTTAACTGAAAATATACGACAGTGCAGCTTTTGAACGTTTTATCTGTCAGAACACTGAGCTGCTGATCCACAAAGGTGCAACAGGGCAGCCCCTCCAATGTCATGGACTGAGCAGGGGCACAGACTGATCCTGCATTTAGAATGTTAAAAGACACCAGCAATTAAGTAGAAAAGGAGAAGGTGGGGAAATACATGTTTTATTTTATATATTTTTCATGCAACTCCCTAAACTTTCTTCCTTTTATTTTTTGGGTTTTGTTTTCTTTACTCTTAAGTTCATTATTGACAAGGGTCTCCTGGTCCAAGGATTTAGTAAAAGAAGTCCTGAACTTGAACACTGAGTTTCTCACTCAGTGAATGCAAAAACCTCTGTTAAAGTACCACCGAAAATGAACCAAAAAATTATCTCACTTTTAGGGACTGCAAGAAAGAAATCCTGCAACAGTTTCCAAGGTGTTAATCACTGATTGCCGCAATATCTCGGTAAATAAAGCCCTACCCTCAGCTGACATTCCTTTCCACACTCCTGCCCCTTGTAAATTGGCGGGTTTCTGGCACAATTATTTCCTTTTGTTCCATATTTGTTATCTTTTATACACAGGATACAAACACTTGATCCATTCTTTAATGGATGTGACTTGTGTGGAAATCCTTTCTTATTGATTTCCAAGCCCTACTGACTGTTCACCCCCTAAAACTGGTTATTTCAGCATTCAGAAAGTATTTCTCCATTTTATACCTGTTATCATTTTTCCTTATACAGAAATAAGTAATAAAATCAACTTTCACACATATTTAGATTCCTTTTATGCTGCCTACAGAAAAAACTTTAACATTTCTCTCCATTAAGAATTATAATTCTTTTCTACCCCATTCAGGAACATCCTTGAAGTCCTATGAAAAAAGGTTCAGCTAAAAGAAAAATACCAAATACTAATGCTTTTCTGTCAGTAGAAAGTTTCAAAATGCCAGACATGATTATTTTTAAGAAACATTTATACATTGATCTAAAAATCTACATCTAGCAAGGAAATAAATCATCTTCCTCCCTTAAAAAGTTGGCTTTTGTTATGCAAATCAGCGTTGGGAACTGAAAACCAACATTAAAAACTTGATTCTTAGAGCTCCTCTGCAGGTGAGATGCAACATTTTTGAAGTATGTCTGTGGAAAACAACTATTTTCAAACACAATCTCTTTCTAGTCATGATGAAATATTTCCATCCCTCAACCCTGCACTGCAATGGACATTAAAGCAGTTTTACTTTGCAAAGAAGTTCCCTTGTTGGCAGTGAATACACCAAACCCTGTGCTGCTGGAGAACAATCTACAAGTGGCACTTGCCAAGCAACACCAAATCAGAGCAAAGATTGAGATACTGGAGTTATTATCAAATTTTTTTTTTCTTTTACTTGTACATGTTTTAGAGAATTATTTAAAATACATTAATTTCCCAGTAAACTGCTGTGAGCAGCTATTTCCTCAGCTGTGATTTTACAGCATCTGTATACAGGGATCTATTAAAACAGGCATTATAAGTCTCTGCCTCCTCCACTTCTCAAAATTCAAGTTATGCAGCAATCCACCTGGTAAAGCTGCAATTACCAAATAATGACAACATCAATAGAGTGTAACAGGGTGATGAAACAAACCCACAAATCTGTATTTAAGCTGCAGGAATCTGGAACTGAGATTTAATACCTGACCTCCAATGCTGAGCATTTATTTGGTGTGAAAGCTGAAAGGAATAGATTGATTCTTCATCATCAGAGATGTGAATAAGAACCCACTAAGTCAAATGCATTTTTGTCCCAGCTTGAAAAGAAAACTAACCAAGTGTATATTCATATAAATTATAGTAATGGATTAAGTAAAAAGTATAAATTATAGTAATGGATAAAGCACATTAAAGCACAAGCCACTAAAGACAGTGTCACATCAAGCATGACAAACACTGCTGGAACAGACCTTGCTTGAAATCAAAATCTGAATAAATATTTTACTTTGGAGTTAGAGCAGTATATAATTTTAGCCTTATGGTAAAGTGAACTTAAAAACATCACATTTAAATTGTGTTTGCAATTATGAATTACAAAGTCAGAGGGAAGGCCAGCCTTTACATCTTTCTATCATGTCACGGAATTCAGAGATGCGAGATGCCTCTTCTTACCCACTTTCCTTCCCTTCTATCCTCTCCCAAATATTGCTCCAGCACACCCTGAACTCGAGTGGCACCTGCTCAGCAGCATTCAGAGCTTGGAGCACTTGGGTTTCCACTTGGCTATTTGCTAAAATCTCTTTATTATGTTTTTAAGCCCCCCAAGAAATGACAATTTTAGAATCCTTCACTCCCACCAAGGAGCAATTTCCTGTCTTGCAGCTGCTGCTTATTCCTGTCCTGAATCAATCCCTACACACAACAACAAGGACCACAATTTTCCCACCCAAGGATTGCTCTCTTTGAAATGGCCAAGGAAATATTCCAACTGGAAACTCAGTGTAGAGCAAGATAAAACAATACTGTAGCATAAAGATACCCAAGACCATCTCATAGTCTTCTGTGTTATTCAATGAAAAATAACCTAAATTGACATTATAGAAGAAAACTGAGGGTCCAGTTTGAAGGGATACCCTCTTTTTGTGGAGGGCACAGACTTGTGTAAGCCAAAGTCAGCCCTGACTTAGCTTGAAGAGTCATTCTAACTAATGAAATTATTACAGTTCCAATTTGGAGGTTTTTTCCAGTGTCCAGTACAGTTCTAAGCACAGGAAGGGGCCAGCTGGAAAGGGCAGCTGGAAAGAAGAGCATTTCTACCAGCAAGTTGCCTTTGCTGCTCAGAAAGTGTTTGGAAATTGGGGGGGGGGAAGTGTTCTCCAAATATCAAATGAATTCTAACTAAACTTCTCACTAAAGTGAGACTCAGTTTCATTAGGCCTTCTGAAATTCTACACTTAACACTCCTGGAATGGACATTACAGTGTATGAACACAAGGACAATTATAAGGTACTTGGCATTCCCTGCACTCCCCATATTCTTTTAGTGACTGAACAGATATTTAAACTATTGACAAAATCTGTATCTGAATTTTGTAGACACAAATAATGCTTTTGAACACTTTCTATTGACATGAATCTCAATGGAAACGATTTCTATTCTTGCAACCTTTTTTTTTCCAACAATATTACTGAATAACAACAACAAGAGAATGGAGCAAGTTACCTGCACTAATCAATCCCAATTTGCTCCTAACTACAATTAATTAAATTGCTGTGTGCCCTATAAATGGATTTTTTTCAATTAGATGTTTCATCTATTGATTGTTTGGGCAAATCAATAGACCCTACAAGGGATCTTTTCCCTAATAATGGAGTTAAGGAGGTAAAACATTTAGTGAGTTGCCAATCAGCTGATCCAGAGCCTGATCCTTTTCCTTTAAGGACAAACTCCTGTGTCAGAGCCTGTGAATGGGCACATCAGACCATCTGTACTCAGACAGTTCCCCAGTGCCCTGTGTGTTCTGCTGGGAATGAGGGACAGCAAATTCCATCTCTGGAAATTCATCTGATGTTTAAGAAAGAATATTTTACTCCATCCACATGCCTGGAATAAGGGAGACAAGGGTCCCTCCTAAGAATTATCTAGTTCTACTCTCTGATGCTTCCCCGTCCATGAGAACACTCGTTTTCCAGTTTGTGAGGCAACACTGGTTTATGAATATTGAAATAACAGGTAAAAACACCTGTAGAAAAGTCAAAAAAATTTTTGAGAGTCCTTGAAATACTTTTTTTATAATAAGGTAAATAAAAATCTCTATCAGTTCCCTCAGATCAAGTTTCAAATTCACAACAGCACATTAAACAAGAATGAACAAACAAACAGACTCTAGGCCAGGGACTAAATTCTGAAATTCTGATTTCCTACTCTCTTAAGGGTTAGGAAGAGAGGAGGAGAAGGTTCATGCAAACCCCAAATGCTGGTGCCACCACACTGGAACAGACCGTGCAGTGCTGGCAATTTTGAAGAGAAGAAGAAACCACCAGGACACACAGACCAACACGGAAAGAAAAGGAGGTGGAAGGAGTAAAATAGAGCAGGGCAGGAGGAAATTCTGGGGGTGTTTCATTCCAGGCTGAATTTTTGGCCTGTTTATGCATATTTAAAAGTAGTAATTCAGTTTGAGGGCCAAGAGTTCATTTTAAACCCACCTTGGGATTTTGGATTCTTGGGTTAGAGTATAGCAAAGAACACCCTCTGCTGAGGAAGGTCACTCTTGGTGGGAAGCATTTCCTGAAATATGTGCTGAGGACAAAACAAAGAAAAAAGGTTAAAAAATGAGGGACAAATATTTAGCAGTACAACCTCATTTTTTTTTCCAAGAAAGGAAATTCAGAGACATCAAGGCTACAACATTTTAGGAAGGTGACACTGGAAGGAAAAAAGAACAAATTTCCCTGGAAACAGCTGACAAAAACAACATTGATGGATTATAAAGAGAGTTTCTTGATCATGTAGTTTGTGCTTTCACTGTGTACAAAGATATGATGGCTTGCTATCCTCATGTCATATTTTTTGTATTTATGCAGTGTGTGATTAGATCTGTGGCATTAACTGTGAAAGAGAAGTGGAAGTATCATAATAAAGGAAACATTATAAAAAATAATTAGGAATTACTACATAAATATGATACAACTTTAGAACACAAAAAGGGGAAATTTTGTCCTAGAAAACCAATGCTAAGAGAAAAGCTGGATCACCCAGCTTGCTTCAATCCTCAGCCACTTCCTAACTCTGGGAATTCTGTCCCCAGGGGTTTGCCCTCTGAGGCCACACGTTTGCCAGACCTGGAGTCAATTCAAATGAAGTTGAATGTGGGTTGCTGAATATTCCTGAGGCTTATCATGGACATGACCTGCCTGCCAAGGATCTACCCCTGTAGTCTTTTAAATAACCCCAAAACTGGGACTGCACCTCCAAGAGGCAAATCAGGCCTGCTCAGGACTTCACCAGACTCACTCTCTTCTCCTGCAAGTGGAATCTAAAAGGCAGGAGAGAGCGAGAGGAGAGATGAAAGCTGGGGGAAGTTGTCTGAAAATTCTCATCAGTAAAATCTTTGTATCTAGAACAGGTCTCCAAAGCTCCAAGTGAGCAAAAGGGACCCCTCTGGAGACCCTAATGGTGACACTTTAAGGGAATGATGATGTTAAAATTGTCATCTCTTCATCAGATCCGAGGTGTTCAAAGGAAAGGCTGAAGTTCAGAGTGGTTTTATTCTTCTCTGGAACTCCCCTCGTTCATCTCGGGCCTCCAGTGCCTCAGGTGAGGGGCTGCTTCTGCTGCCTCACGGCAAGGCAAAGATGAGAGACTTTCAAACACACTTGGAGCTGCAAATGCACATTTGAACTTGGTGCCCTCAGTGGCCTCCCCTTTCAAGCATCACTCCTGAAAGCTGCGAGCAGGGACGTGGAATGCAGCCACAGCCCTCCTTTCAGGCTTTAAAGCACTTGTAAGATGCTTCCCTGCCACATTAAACAGAACAGAGCTGGGAACAAGTGTTTCCTAAATCAGGAGAGAGCAATCAGGACAATTACGATGCATTTGAGCCTCTGCTCTGGCTGTTCTTGCTGCTGGCAAGTCTCAACAACAAACACTCACTTCTGAAGGCGGCTGAGCTGGGGGAGCAGTGTCTGGATCAAAGGACACATCATTCTCTGTAATTTGGAGTCTAATTCCTCCTTAATCCTGCTCAGAAAGATCTCAGCAGCGTCTGAGGCTGTCATTGCAGTGCACACACACGATTCAGCACACACCTGAAA
>JAOXXN010000252.1:12859181-12895695 GCA_026770055.1 Myrmophylax atrothorax
TTGTCCTATTGCTGAGTGCCTGGGAGAAGAGACCAACCCCCACCTGGCTAGAACTTCCCTTCAGGGAGTTCTAGACAATGATGAGGTCACCTCTGAGCCTCCTCTTCTCCAGGCAATGAATCACGTGCCAGGCCTGGGTCAACACCAACTCACCTAATGTGTTAGAGAAATTTCATCATGACTTAGGGAAGAAAGATTCCAGGAAACTTGGGCCACCGACTCCAGAGTCAAGCAAGGCAAGAAAAGCCTTGATGGACAAGTGCAATTGTTGGGTCTCAAGCTCTTGCCGTGACCCCACGGGACCTGTCCCTGATACCAACAGGGAGCCTCCTGGATGTAGCAGAGGAATGCAGTGCCCAGGGCTGGGTGGAGCAGCAGAGCCAAACCAGGCACAGCTTTCCTCAGTGATAGGCATTTCAGAGGGATTGCACTTCAGGCAAAATGAAACTCAGCTTTGCAGCTCGAGGTTCAGACAGGTATAAATCAGCAGAGCTGTGTGGAGTTTGCTGTGACTCCATCCGTTTCCATCAGACAAGATATGACCTGTCAAGACTTTACTTAAATCACCATTCTGAAGAGGCTTTATTAAGTGATCAGAGCACATGTTACTTTTTTGTCTCTAACAATAATAGATCACCAATGAACTGACATGGAAACAGCAGAAGGGACAGAGCACAGCATATTAAGTGTTCCATCTACTGCTGATGTTTGATGCAGCTACTGCACATTAAAAGGTTGGTCCCCAAAGGAAAATATTTGAAGTCCTGCAAATATCAATCAAGTAATTCCCTTGATAACCCAGATAACTTGGGTTTTATTATAATTTTGGACATCTTTTTATACAGCAGATTAATTAAAAAAAAATTGAGTGGCTGAGAATTAACATTACCTGAAAACAAGGCTGGAGAACTTTGAACCCTGGCTGGATTGCAGACACTGCAAGTCAACCCCAGTAACACCAGTTCAGTCAACAGACAGAGCTACACAGCAAAAAGAGAATGTTTATAAATATGGAACACAGGTGTGCTTTGGGTTTGGTTGGTTTTCCCTCCCAGAAGTCCTTGAAGGCATTTGAAATGTTCAGATATTTGCATAATGAAAGCCACAGGAAAACTATTATTAAACTGATTTTAATTCACAGCCTTTAGGGTCTGATTCAATGATTATTGAAGTCAGTAGGAACCTTCCTATTTAATTCAGGAGTTCAGATCAGACCTTTATCTGCAGCTATAATGAAAAGGAGGTAAGAAGGGTAATTTTGGGCCCACGTTCTCTTCAAGCCAGAATTCCCAGGATCAGTTCCTTTGGGTAATTTGTGCCCCCCTACAGGAAGGGCAGGAGAACAGAATTGCAGCCACATGATAAGCAGATGGAAATAAAGCCAAGCAGTGTTAAACTGCGTGTGGGTGACCCAGCCACCCACACAATTGGGTTATTCCTAGATAAATGCACTGTTTTCTACAGACCTGCCTCAGAACTTCACCATTTCCTCATTGGAATATATTAAGTCTGACTTTGCAATTTTAGGCCCAAAATTACAAATCTCAAGCCATCAACTTGTGCTCAACCACCAGAGCACCCCTGTACCTGTGGCACACCAGAGGGGCATTTGGGTTTCAGAAACAGCTCCCTTTACCTGCCTCTGCAGTCCCTCAGGTGCAGCCACTCTTCCTCTGCAAGGGAATTCTCTCAAGCAGGTCTTGGTCTGGGGAGTTCTCATAAAACCCCAGAAGAGCCTGATTTCAGGTTAAAACACCTGATCATTTGGGCAAGAGTGAACTTAAGCAACTGGTGACACCTGTCATTGTCCTCCTAAAAACCCTGTTACCTTGACAGCAGCTGCAGGTGGAGAGAGGGCATCCCATGAGGAGGGAGCTCCTCTGGGGCCATTCCTTTTTACAAGCTGATCTTGTCTCACTTTTACAATATTGAGCTGCTCTTCCATTGCTGTGGATTATCTACAAGTCTATCTGGAGTCAGGGTGATTTATTAGCTCCTGGCAGGTGTGTCTCTGCACCCTGGATATCTTGAGCTCTGCATCTCTACCCAGCTGCCAGAGTCTGCCCATGGCAATATTTGCATTTGTTTTGAGCACAGTCTGATGGCTTTCACTGTCTTCAAGCTTTGAAATCCTGCTGCTTCACTGCAGAGGGTGTCAGGAATAGTCACCTGCACTCTGAGCATTTGTAAGGGTTGAACAGATCAAGTGACAAAGATGTCCCTGTGTGAAAGCCCAGCCTTTGCCCAACCTAAAGGAATCGACACAAGCTTCTTACAGCAGTTGGAACAAACCTCATGAAATGCAATTAGGAAGTTATCTTTCTCAGACAATTACAAGTGCAGCCTTCAGAGGAGCTGCTGTCCCCATGTCGATGTGCCTTATCTCAGATTTGCACTTAAACTAATGGCTTCTAAATGACTTGAGTGGAAAATTAAGAATGCAACGCTGCACTTAAGAAAGCATTTGCATTTCGGTGCATATGCTGTTAGATTTCCATTAAAATCTGCAATTAGATACAGATTTTTAATTCCTAAGATAAGGTAATGGAAGGAAATAATGTGATTGGGCATATGATTCCTTCTGAAGGCAGCAGAATTTCTGGGTATCTTCCTTCCTCAGTGTCCCTTCTGTCTACTCAGTGGCCCATGCCCCTTGTTCTGAGCAAACAACCTTAAAGAAGTTACAAGCTAATTGAAAATTACACTCTTCAGCTTCTATTTTTTCCAAATCAAGTCCAAAATGGATCCTCCAAGGTCTACAGCAATGATTAAGAATTCCAGGATATTCAGCGAACATACTGAAGCACTAGTGGGTTAATCCCAAAGCTACATGACGATGATAAAGTATTTTCAAATGGCAAGATAATCTATTTAAAGTGCAAACTATTCAACAACCTTTTGTGCAAGAGAGAGAATGATGTTTAACTGAGGAAATGAACTGCAGATTCCAGTGAGGTGTTAGGAACTGCCTGGGAAGGTGGTGGACTCCCCTTTACCAGTTTCTTACAAAAATCACCCTGGGATGATCCTGCCCTCTGGAGATCTCTCAGTCTTTCAGCCCCGTGCAGACAGATCTGTTATTGCACAACAAGCCAAACTCCACCACTAACTGAAACCAGAGCTGACAAAAATCAACCTCATTAAAACTTTACCCAGACCTCATTACAAAAGAAAAAAAAAATAATCAAGAAGTGCAGAACCTCCCCCAGGATCATTCCCAAATTTCAGGAAATGCTGCAGGTGCATCCTGGAGCATTTTCCTTATCACGAGCATAAGGTCCAACAGCAAATTCATCTTTTATTTAGTAATCGACATTTTGATGACCTCCTGGCAAATATGGCACCAGATTTAACCACATTCAGCTTTATTCCCCAGTGCTGAATTGGCATTTGTGAGGCTTTCCCTCAGGCAGGATTTTCAGGGAAAGGAAGACCTGTCTGGGCCGTGTTGGTCTCTGGGCGCACATAAAGCAGTCGGTCGTTGAAGGGTCAGTGGGCAACCATTGCTGATGCTGGAGCTGCTCAGGGAAGTGCTCCCTGAGGGCAGTGAGGGCTCAGCCAGCTCAAGGGCTCGTATCTGCTCTGTTGTGCACAAGAAATCCATAGTCAGTGCCCAAATCCTTGGGCAGGATTGGATGAGTGAACAAACACTTCCCAACTAGACAAAAGGAGTGACCAAGACCACGACCGGTCTGAGTTCCCACCTTCTGCAGCACCACAGAGGGGCTCTGATGTCCCCAACTACAAGGCTCTGTGTGCTGCAGGAATTGTCTGGTCTCCTACCCTTTCAGTGAGCAAATTCCAGAGTATTGGCCACATTTCATCCTAATCACCACCGTGCCATGTGTGGGATTGACCCAGTGGGACCACCTGACTCTCTCTGATGGACTCCAGGAAATTTGTTCCATAAATAACTTTAGAAAATAAGGACATTAAAATCATTGGTGTTTACATGAAAAGCAATTGAATATCAATCAAAACACACTGGCAACCTCTTGACAGCTCCAGTTCAGCTATAATTCATTGAATTAATCAAGTCTTGACACTGTGATATGTTATTGCACAGACTGAAGGAGGAGCAGGAAATTACAAAGTGAAGAAAAAAACCACAAAAAACGAAATACTTTTTTTTTTTTTACTTCATTGTATGTGAAACTTTCCAGTGGAGAAGAATAAGGCCATGGAAAGAGCTGCCATAGCTCAGATTCAGCTCATCTGCTGTTTCAGCTGGTAGTGGCCAAAACCAACCACTAAAATGATGGTGAAATAATTCCATCAAGCAACTTCATCAAGGCAGCAACAACATTATGGCACCTGCACATCCTTACAGTATTACCCTCACTGCTTCTCAGATGTCTCTCTCATTCTTTTTTGAGGAGAAAGACCAAATCAACTACATGACATGAATTTTCCTCTTTACTCAAAGGAAAATCAGCAAGGCAGCACATTGTCCCAGTGCTTTATGCTTCACTTTATTGCCATCTCCTTTCCCTGGCTACCAGGAAAACTTTGAAATTCAGACACAACCAGGACAGTGTTTGCAAAAATGGTGAGAAATGCCACCCACTCCCTTTGGATGATGCTGGGCAGGCACCATGTTTCCTGGGATGTATTTCAGCCACAGAACAGCTCCTTTTTAAAAATTCCCTCCCAGCCACACAATGTGGAAGGTGATCACTGAGTTTCTGCTTTCTCCCTAAGCCACTGTGGGGCCAAACACAAAGGGTAAATATTCCTCTCTGTGCCAGCATTCCCTGGATTTCCTCTGCACAGTAAAAACAGCTAGAACTTGGTTTGGAATATCACTAAGTGCCTGATTCCTGTCCCCTCTGCTCCCCAGTGTCATCTGGTGGAGCAGTGGTGGAACTGGTGCAAGAATTACTGCTGCAGCCTGGCAGCCTCTGGATCAAGTGCTCCTGAAAATCCAACCATGCAAATGTGTGCTTAGTGCTCACCAGAACCTGTCCTGGAAATGAATGGGGAGCTCAGGAGTACAAACAGGAGCCTGGATAATCAAAGGAATATTCATTCCGCTCTTCCATCAGTTTATAGACACACAAACACCCCAGGGGCTGTTTTTCTGAGTTGTTAATGCTCAGAAAGTGCTGAGGAAAAGATCTGCTGGAGTGAACATTTGCAAGAAACCACAGGTACCTTCCTGGGTCTCCTGCCCCCCACCTCATCTCCCTTTGGCTTCTGAAACACAAGAAAAGCAGATAAACACACAGCCATATGGTAAAAACTGCCAACAGCCCCTAAAGCAAGAGGGAAATTCTGCCAGGGGATCTTTCTTCTCTGAATGACCTTCCTGAAACTGCTGCATAGGAGGAATGAAATGCTTACGCTTTCCAGCAGCCACAGCCTTGCTGTTTGCTGACACTTTGCATCTAGGCAAGGGGGAAAAAAGCCAAGCAGGTTTCAATTTCCCCGGAAAGGAGAAGATTTGAAGAGCATTTCAGCAGGCAGAGTGCCTCAGTTCCTCAGGAAAAGAAGCAAGCAGGATATTTTAAACCTCGTATTCTATCCCCCTGCTACAGTAAGGAATATAAATATCTTCTCCTCAAAGGTTTTGGCAGGAGATATTATTTTACTCCACTTAAATTTGTTTTTAAAAAATGAGCTCGATGAACAGATGTTGAATTTACCCTGGTGGAAAATGAAGTCTGCTTTTTATCCACACAACGAATTCAGCCACTCTGAAATAAGAGCTGACAAATCTCCCCTCAAGTCCTATGCTCTGCTCTTCCCTGCCTTTTGCTGCACACACCATCACTATCCACACCAGATTTTTTCCAGTCCTCCTCCCATATTCTCACCCAGGTGGAAACATCACATGCCTGATTTTTAAATATGCTTATTTCCCCCCCCCATTAGGAGAAGTGACTTTTATACTTGAAAGAGAAAGAAGAAAAACTACAGATCTTCAATTGGGTAGAAATAATTTGATCTGCAATCCTGAACTGGTTTCCAGAATAAAAAGTGTCCTGCTTTTACCTTATGAAATGTTCAAATTGTGGGCATATCCAAAAGCAAATATTTAATGCCAATAGCCATTTAGTGAGCTGTGTATCTTATGGAAGGAATTTATGACTGGAAAACTGAAGCACAAAGATTAGCTAATATGTGGTTTAATATCCTAAATTAAACCCCGTATTAGCAAATCTTCCCATCACTGGAGAATAAAATGGTCCCAAGCATGGCAGAAGCTACTCCACTGCACTGGGTTTGAACTCAGACTTCTCATTTTCTAGGAGTTCAGTACATGACATGTGGTAAATTGTATCTGAAATTGTTAATGGGGTTTTATATCAGAGTTAAACCTCGAGTTTCTCCATCTATAAGTCATTCAGAGATCTTTGCTGCATCAACTATAAAACAAAGAGCAGCAGAGAATGGCTGAGGTGCTGCAGGGCTTGGGCAATGCCTTGAAATGATAAAAGGCAGAGAAGAGGGCACAGAAGGGATTTTCTGGAGCACCTTCTCATCTCCAGCTCACACACGAGCACAGACAGGGCAGTGATATTTAATACCAAGGCTCAGACCTCAGCAACACGTCCAACAGCAATTTCTACAAGAAGAAATGGCTTTTTTGCAACAACAATAAAGGCAGCTCTCCTGGGCAGGAGGAAATAAAGTGTTTTCGTTTGTCTAAAATATGAGCTATGAAAATAAATAGCTGTGCTCCACTCAAATTGTCAACCAAATAAACCCTGCACTTCCCTTCTGATGGGATATTAAACACAACACTGTCACTGCCTGATATCCCCTCCCAGCTCACATCACCCTACAGACACCACTTATTTATATACATTTTGTTCTTTTATTCCTTCCATGCAATATTAATCCATTCTTGGCTAGTAATTAATTACTGTTACATATTTTCACTGCTCCATGGTCTCCTCAGGGGAAAGACTCTACTACATATTTAAGAAGCAGATTAATGTGTACTTATGCAGATGGACCCTCTGGAATAATTTATGCTTTGCTGGGATAATTTCTCAGGCAAACACATCTGAGGGGCTTTTTTTCGGTGCAAAAATAACAATGTACACAGACTCAGACCTACTGATACTGAGAAATAAAACAGAACTAATGTGGTATCCTTTGGGAGCTCAAGGAACAATCCTGCCTTCAGTAAGAAAATAATGATGAATCAGATCCATTATTTTAAACTACTTTCCAAAAGGTAGAGCAGGTTCTTTGCCTGCTTGAAGTAGTGTCACTCCCAAGTGTCTTCAGAGGGGAAGAGCTTGGAGATGAGGGGCCTTCCTTTACTCTTTCCTTGCTGTAATCCTGAAGATTTAATTACTTCAGACTTCTGGCCTGATTCAAAGCACACTGAAATTAGTGCAAGCCTTTCCTCTGGCTCCAGATTAGGCTGCTAAAATAGCCTGACTGTCTGCAGTGTCTGCCAAAGGAGTGGAACTAATACAGTTTAAGGGTGCATAATTCCTATTCATGTCAGCAAGGATAGAATTTCTATGGAGATCAACATCTCCTGATTGTCTGGCTAATCATTGCGTCCCCACTTCAGAGGAAAGGAAAATAAATATTTATTTTTATTCTAGGAATGAATAAATTCCAATGTGACAGTTGAAGTGATAGAAGTTAATGGAGAAAGCAGCATTTCAGCTGTGAGGAAAGATAAATAACCACTGAGGTCACCCAGAGCCAGGAGCAGCTCCAGAGCTGCTGTGCACCATATTCACACTATGGGGAAGCCAGCTGAGCATTCCTCCTTTTCCTTCATTCCACAGCCTGGCTATTCCTGTGGCCACATGGAATCCTCTCTTCAAACACTGAACCCAGGAAGGCACAGCACCCATTTGATTTCCCTATTAATAGTTCCCAAAGCCTTGGCACTCCACATCATTTACCACATATTCAGAATTAGCAAGTGCTTGCCCATAAAATTACTGTCATTAAAAGGACAAGAGCATCTTTAATGTAATGATGGGCCCCAAAGAGAGCAAACTGATGTTTACACTCCTGGGAGTGCCAGGTTTACACTAAAGTTTCTACACTTTGCAGAATTACTGGAATTAAATACATTAATAGGTCCTGATAAGGCAATAGAGCTTCGGAATTTCCCAAAGCATTGCTTTTCTGTTCTGTTCTCTAACTCTCTAAGTATTAATGCAGCATAAACCCAACTGAAAACACCCTTATAAAGTGGCACCAGTAGTGTCAGTTTGTTGCTAAGGCTTCAGGAATTGGGATCCAAAGGTTAAGCCAGAGGTATTCTTATATATTATAATTACCAGTTGAAAAAACAACCTCTGGCCTCTATTTCCCAAGATAATGTTGGTCATAACTCTCATAAGAATCATCTTTAATTGATTCCTATTAAAACACTTTTTTTTTTCATCCTTCCAGATTAAGAAACATAAAACCTAGAGTCCTTTGGAAGTTTGGTTGGTTTGGGGCTTCATTTTCTGCTCCCCTTAGCTATAAACTGAAATATTAACTTGTTGCTCAATGAAACAAAAGGGTTCCATTTTCTTTCAAACATTCCACAGAGTATTTTTCTAAAGACAATAATTATTACTCTGCACTCACACAGTTTGCTGAAAAAGCTGTTTCCATTTTTGCCCATATATTTGAGGATTAAAAAAATCATTTACAGGCTAAACTTACTCATGAGCATTTTACAGCTATTTATTCACATAATCACCTTCAGTGCAAATAGAAAAGTACATCTCCTGTATATATAGAAAGAATTTCTGCCCTTCTCAATTCCCCTTTTGCAAAGGACCTCTGGCACCTGGTAACTCCAGACTTCAACCTTCATTTTCCTGGAAAATATGGAAGAATATTGTAATCCCTTCCTGCATTTAGAATAAAAATACAAGTCATTGCAGCCTGCATGAAGTGTTCAAAAAGTAAGTCTCTGCCTTCAGTTCACCTTACACTGTGAAATATTCCAGCAGCTCCAACATTGCCTTTCACTAAAACATTTCTATCCATTTTTAATATTTATTTCTAAAGCATGTCCAAAGATACATTATTTCCATTCCACCTATTAAATAGCTTAAACATGATTGAAATAAAGCCACTGCACTTTGAAGGTTTAAGGCTCCCAGAACCAAGTGTTGTGAAGTCTATTCAGCTCTTCCATTCAGGCTCTTAAACAGAATATAGAAGGGAAATGTCTCTATAGAGACAGGCAGAGCTCCCTTGAACTTATTGCTGGTCACTTCGCTTCACCTTTGACCCTTGGGATGAAAATAAGTATGAAAAGTTATTCCTGCATTACTTTTGCATCTCACAGCCAGGTATTACCAAAAGACAGGAGGGGCAGCTTTGCTTTTTACCCTCACACTGTTAAAGGCAAGTCAGTCAGTAATGCAAAAGTGGGCAGGTTGGCTGTGCCCTTAATGCTCTGCTGTGCCTGTGGGAGCAGGGCACGATGGCACCCAGCAACACAGGGGCAATCCAAATGCCACCAAGTGCCATGAAAGAGTGAGGATCACTCCCAAAGTACAAACCATCCCTGACATGCCCCCACACGTGACAGGAGACAAGATCTTTTCTTCATTTCAGGGCTTCATTAACAATCCCTTTTCAAGCAGCCAGAACTTGTGGAGCATTCGGTGCAGAACTGACTGGTGTGGTAATTAACAGAGCAAATTAAAACTGGAGGTGTCTTTTAGCACATAAACTGTACATGTATGTGCTGCTGACCATTAAACAGGAGCAGGTGGCCCTGCTCAGAAAGCCATTTGCTGTAGTTCAGTTGGATGCACCACTCTGCTCTTGGGCTGCCAACCTCACATTTGGGAGACTAAAGCGATTCAAAGGAAAAAATCACATTTTCATATGTGCAACCTGCACAACTGGACAGCTCATTAAGCAACTTCCAGCCTTGGAGTGGCCAGGAAAGCCACAGGGGTGGGAAGTACAAAACTCCAGGTTCATTAGGAGATCAACTTCTGGCAAAGAAACACCTTTTGGCCACCTTTGCAACATTACTGTCTCTTTGATAAATTCTAAATCAAGGGTTATCCTGATGCACATTTGCAGCCACCCAAGACTTTCTGGTTCTTGCTCAGCCTCCTCCTGCTTCATGCCAGGAGAGGAGCTGAAATTTTACTCATGTTCCTTTAAACAGCCTAAGCCTAATTTTTTTTTACCTCAGTTGTGTTTTATAGGAACCCTGTAAACAAAACCTTTTATCTGGAATGAATCCTAACATTCACAATCAGTATTGGAAAAATTGTTCCAAGAGTATTGAAAGAGCCAGGAACTTCTGAAGTGAAAAAGGAAGAAAAGAGTTGTTCTTTAGGTCCACTGTTTCAAATGTATTCACATCCCCACTGCTTTACACACGGCTTAGCTCGTGATTTGGGGTCAAATCACCACTGAGCTGCTCATGGAGGATTTGATTTCTAGCAAAGATGCTACAGGGGGCAAAAGGATGTTGTACTTTCATGAATAGTTGCACAAATTGTAGGGGGTTTCCCCTTTTAAAGACAAGATTTGCCAACCAATTCTTAATATGCTCCTTAAGAACACAGACACGCTTCAAACAAAACTGGCAAGGCAGGAACAGGGAATATGACAATTCCCTGGAGTCAAACACCAGTCTCCTCAAACAAAGCAGCAGGAGATAGATCTAAACTGCACCAGGAAAATAAATGACAGGAGCCATCCCCTGAATATTCCCTGTAGGCCATTTGGTCAGATGAATGGTTGCTATAGCACCAACTGCCCTGAGATGAATTCACTCTCAAAGACCCAAAATAGCTTCTTTTCCAAGTTAAAAAACTACAAGCAGATAAATTTGATTTCAGTAGCACCACTGGAGACAGACCATTTCCCATCACACAATTGCCACCAATCTCTCTGTGAGAACTTTGCTTTAGGGCATGAACTGGCCCCAGCAGCAGGTTCTGGCTCACCTTCCAGAAATCACTGCTGCCTTATTCTTTGACTACAATGCTTGAAAAATTCTGGTCCTTCAGAAGTGATTCCCTGCTGTGGTATTGGTATGGTTAAAGTTGTCAATAGAATTGCAGCAAGAACCAGTGAAGTTCAACAAAGGGCCATGAGGATGATGAAGGGACTGGAGCACCCCATATGTGAGGAAAGGCTGGTGGAGCTGCCACCAACAAGGACAGTTCTTTGCATCATCCTTCCCTTTCCCATTTTATCCCTCATTTCACAGTTTGAAACAGTTGTCTCACATTACTTGACAAATAATCTGCTTTTCTTTTTCTGTTCAAGTGTGTTGGGGTGTTTAATTTTTCATTTCTTGTTTCCAGTCACAGCCTTAACATCTGTTTTAAACACAGCTACATCCTGCTCCCACCAATAATTGAAGTAGGTGAACATTTTGGGTACTCGGCAATTTCCTGACTAGAGAGCACAGTATCTCAGCACACCTTCTGCTTGGATCTCACGGTTTCACTGCACAGCAGAGTTGGGAGTATTTGATCCAGCAAGCACATGTGCTATTAAATTATTGGCAGATTTCCATGGGGTAGCCATGGCTTACAGTGCTTATCATTCCTTTGGCTAAATGCTTCATTCCATGTTTGCCCACATACAAAACCAAAGTGCATCCTGTGTTTACAGCAGGGACCAGTGGCTTTTAATTCAAAGACATTAAATTTCCTGTGGGGTATTTACAAACCCTTATTCTGTTTGTTTTCTCCAGGCTGAGCCACCCAACAGCTCCCTCAGCCACTCCTCCCAGGATTCATAAATGTATTGATTTAAAATAATGAACAACAACTCAAACCCCAGATATCTGCACAGTTCATTCAGGAGAGAAAATCCAGTGTATTCCTGTCTGCCCTGAATCAGATTGGGATGATTCAAGACTCTCATCAGGAATGACACAAACACTTACAGACCCAGAGATGGATTTTATGCTGCACTACCTGGGTTGACAGCTCAGGATTTCCTCCCTGATGGAATGAATCCTATCTGCAATCTATACTGAGAGGGGAGGAAATGGATATTTAAGTAATCAATATGTTGCTCTGGACTTTTATGCTTCCTACCAGTAAAATAATAGAAGGAACTCGATGCTCTTGCTTCAGCAGCTTTCAGTACTTATGCCAGGGCAACAAAGCCAATCCTCTGCAGTTTAGACCCTGCTACCACCATCTGCATTACAGTGTTGGTCTGTCTGGGGACGTTTTGACCTTTAATGTGAGATAAAAATTATGAAAAAAAAAAAAAGAAACCCCTTTCTTTATGATGAAGTGGAGCACTTCAATATTACCAAACATTTACTGTCTCTATAATCTCCAAAATAATTTCTTTTTTTCCCTCAATATTTGCATACTTGATAGTTCCAGAGTTCTCAGAGGACCAGGGAATTGTGAGTGGGCCTGGGCAAGGCTGGGTGCTTATCTGTGATGGACTTGTGCAAGGTCAGCCCTGAGCAAGGAGCCTTTGGCAGAAAATCCCATCCCCAGGAGGCTGCACTGGGGTTTTAAATGATTCATCTCTGCAAAATGGTGGTGTTGGGGAAAGGGGATAAAATACACCCATTAAATCGCAGCCTTTCAAAATATGATGTCACAAGAAGTCACATCCTATTAGAGGAATCAGAAGATAAATGACTGCTGTGGGCTCTGGAGGAGGTCAGGAGGACACAAAGCTTCCCACACTGTGTGCAAATCGTAGAAGTCTTGTGTTGCCTTGCTTCTGCCAGAGAAGAAGTTCTTTGTTAACAACATAAATGCAGCAGAAGACAAATATCACAAAGCCAGAGATGGCAACTAAGTCTTTCCACCAGAGAAAATCAGTAATTTCCAAAAGCAATAGAGTTTGGGGTTGGTTTTGTGCCACAATCTGTGATTCATCCAAACCTGGAGCAAAAGGTTCATATCTCAGGCTCTGGTTCCAAACACACCAGAGATAAGAAACTCTTGTTTAAGGAAGGGAGAGTTTGGGCTCTGAGATAAAATCAAGGAAGGCTCCTGTTTACAGCACTGTGAGTGCTGAGGTGGTGCCATGAAGGGAAGGATGAGGCCAAGGCTCCAAACTTCTCCAGGTGCAGGAAGGAGGGGAGCAGGACCTTGCTGCCTGGGAATGGCACCTGCACCTGCACTTTGGGAAATGGATGTTTTTAAACCTTGGGGACTTTTGCACATCTGAGGATAAAAGATGCATCTGGTAGAACTGAAGTGTTGTGACAGAGCTTTTTTTCTTCTTCCACATCCCACTAAAAGATGCATTGCAGGAATTACACATTTCTGTCATGTCTGGGCTGTGTCCTGCTTTCCATGATTTATACAGCTCAGAGAAGAGTGGCAGCTGTAATTCTGCCTGCCTGGCAGCCTCTGACAAGGACAATGAAAGCACTCTGGGCTCTAAAGAAAATGGTTATTTAATTAAAGCAACAGAAAAACCCCCTTTCCTGCAGCAGCCAGATGGGTTCCAGCATCCTATTTCTCTTCATTCCCTAAATCATCTTCTGGAGAGGGTGTGAGGAAGGTTGAGCACAATTTTATACACCACATAAATAGCAGGGACCAGCTTCCCAGGGCTCTGTGTCCTACAGGTGAATTGTTGATGGAGTTTCTCAGAACCTACCTTTGCCTACATGGATCTCTTGGGTGTCCAGCAAAAGGCAATCCATGTCTCAGCCCTTCCTTCTGCAGAAAACTCTTGCTCCTCTTGAAGTTTGTAGGGATTTGATCTCTGAACCCATGGCCATGGTGGGAACTCAAATGCAGATCACAGTCAGCATGTTTGAACAGAACTGTGCTGAAAAATGTTTTATTTTGCTATAAAAAGAGTGCTGATATCTGCTTAAACTCTGTCTTCCAAGTTGGGAGTCCATAAGATGAGTCCTTAGAAGCCTTTGCTGCACAACTCAGCAGGAGGGTTTGCTGGAGGCATTTATTAATGGAGGTATTTATTAATGGCTTTCAAATGAACTTTCAGCAAACAGCACCTTGGGAGCCCCCCTTCAGCCTGGGCTTCAGAAACATTTTGAAATTAAATATAACAAAACAGACAGCTAGAAAAAATATTAATAAAATCCCTAATAGGCAACAGGCTGCAAGGCCATTAAAATTCTGGTCATGGCTGGGAAAGCAGAATGCAAATTTTGGAGACAAGGGAGAAAAAACAACTAACAGCAATTTTGAAGAGCATCCCATGTGATTGTGGGAGCATCAGCTGGCTCAGCCTTGGCTGTTGTTTATAGACTCTGCTGTGACCCCTGCCCAGCAGAAATAGAACATAATGAAAGACAAGGCACAGAAATCAGCCATCAGCTCTGCCTTCTCCGTCAGTGCCAGCCCCATGAAATGAAGGTTTGGGCTGCTCCCCTGAGCTCCTTCTACACCACTCACACTGCACCTTAATCTGCTGTGTTTATAATGCAAAAACTTCAACAGGTTCTTGGAAATTCAGTGGAATTTTGTAAAACAAAGGAATTATGAAGCCAGCAGTCTCCAAAGGGAAACTTAGCATAGTGGTACAAGTGTCTGATCCCACGGAACTTTGAATCTCTGAATCAGTATCAGCACATCAAATTCTTCTTTCCTTTACTCTGATGGTGGGCACCAACACATTGCTTTGTGATCTAAAATCTCTTTTAATATAATGCATCTATCACTGTATTCTGTAGGAAAAAAAAAACATAGAAAAACTGGAAGGAACAATGAAAGTTCCAATCTTTCAGGTGGACTGATCCATCCTGATACCTTTGTGACCAGGCAGTGGGTAAGGGGTGGATTTCAATGCTCTTCAGTAAACCCTAGTCCATCCCTTGAAAACATGAATTAGAACATACCACCTGGGTCTATGAAAACTGTTTTTTTAAGTATTTAGCCATGAGTTCTAAGGATCAGGCCCATGTTATTGCACTTCTAGATAAACATAAGCTTGAGACTGAAGAGAAAATCTGTTCTTAAGGCTGGTGAACGTGCAGGTTCAACCCGTGCACCTGGTTCTGCTGCAAATGAAGACACACTTCAAAAAAGACCACTGAGCAAGTAAAGAAATAAAACAAAAGCAATCAGAGTGTATCAAACCTTCAAGATAATTAAACTCTAATTAAACACTCTTCTCACTTTGAACCACAGATCACACAATTTGAAACAATTTTCCACAAGGATTTGACAGTCTGGTGAGGCAAAGGAAAAGCAACTTCCAATTGGTTTTGTTTCACTCTGTAAGGAAGTAAATTGAGTAACACATGGGGTAAACAAATGCTAGAAATAACAGACCCTCCCCAAACAAAGATAAATGAATTCTTATTTTATCTATTGCTGCTCCAGGTGGCCCCTGGCCTTGATCGATCCTTCCTGACTCACTGCAAAAGGTCAGCAAAGGTCTGCCACAGAAACATTTTCCTTGCAAAAACTTGTTTTTTCCAATCCAGCTCTTCATTTGGCTTACACAAGGCTGTCAGTTTGCTGGGATTTATGTGGACATCCCTCTCTCAGAGCCATGCTTGGTCCTCCTTGCTGCCTGGATCCAGGGGCATTCCGGTGTCTGAACACATGGAGTTGCTGTAAGTCTACACCCACTACAACTAAAAGACCCATGAAAGTCTGGCCTGGACTTCATTTTGAGACAGACACATGAAGAAAAGGGCAAGTTACCCATGAGCACCCCAAAGACTCCAGAACAGAGCTCCTGAGCAGCTCCAGCTGGGACAGGTTCCTCCAACCCTTCACAGCTGGCAGAGCACCTTTACATCTCATTTTGCCACCTTTTCCCTTCCTGCACTGCAGAACAGCATTTATGTGTTTCATTTATGCTAAATGTAGGTACACTTTCATTTTACTGACTGTGCCAGAAATAGAGCTCACACCTCATTAATACTGTCTGGCTTTCAGCTGAGTCATTTCACCTCATGGGGAAATAAGTCTTTATGCAACTATTTACTTCAGTTTTATGGACAATATATTCCAAAAGGATGCACTGCCTTCAGCACCACAGGTTTTCTATATCATTTGGTCTCTCACATGGAAAATAATCTTTATTCAGTCAAAAAGATACAATAAATCATATTAGCAAGTGAAGTTCTCTTCTTTATTTCTCTTCTATATCATATTTTATTCAGTTGTCTCAAAGTACAGACAACATCTGATTAGAAACTATAATTTGGTAAAGGCATGATTTCAGATTACACATAAAGAGCATGTTCACCTCTGAGGTGGGAAATGCCACATTTGGGAAGTTCATAGCAGAATATAAAACTATAGGACAGAAGGTTAGGGAAAGTCAGCCTGGAAATCTGAGAGACAAAACTCAGGCAGTTGCCAGATTTTAACTGTCACTGGGGTACAATTCCACAGGAAAAAACCCAAACCAAAAGCACCTGAATGAGCAGAGGTAATTAGAGTTTCATTTTTATGTGTCCTTTAAAGGATAATTTGTCCAGTAGGACCAGAGGTCTTCTCCACTCTCTTTTATGTGGTCCTTACCTTATTGTTCCTGAAAATGGCAGGACTGTTCCTACATGAGCATCCTGGGGACTCTTGATTGTGGCTATGCCATTCTTGTTGTTAGATGTGGAAAATCAAGTATCACACAATCCCAGAAAGGTTGGGAGGGACCTTAAAGTCCATCCAGTCTCACCCCCTGCCGTGGGCAGGGACACATTCCACTGTCCCAGGTTGTTCCAAGCCCTATCCAACCTGGCCTTGGACACTTCCAGAGATGGGGCAGCCACAGCTTCTCTGGGCACCCTGTGATGTAGGAAATCCAGCTTGGACTGGGAATAGAGCCTGTGCCAAAAACTGGGCCAGTGTAGACAATGCCAGTCTCCTCACCTGAGCACATAAAACTCTTCCCTTAGCCAGAGAGCCCTTCTGGCATAACCCACAGGTTCCCTTTGGTCCCAGCGATATGGAAGCCAGGGAAGGTACCACAAAGCAGATAAAAACCAGCATGAGGTATTTTGGGGTTTTCAGCTCCAAACCCTGGGGTTGGGGGGCAGCAACGCTGAGCAGGGACACAGGAAGGAGCAGCTCCCATTTCTGTTCCCGTTCGCAAGCCAAGGCTGGCATTCCCATTTGCAGGGCAAAGCTGGAATTCCCATTCCCCAAGGCTGACCTTTCCATTCCCAGGCCAAGGCTGGCATTCCTATTCCTGGCCAAGGCTGGCATTCTTGTTCTCCAAGGCTGGCATTCCCATTCCCCAAGGCTGGCATTCTCATTCTCCAAGGCTGCCATTCCCATTCCCAGGCCAAGACTGGCATTCCCGTTCCCAGGCCAAGGCTGGCATTCTGTTCCCAGGCCAAGGCTGGCATTCTCATTCTCCAAGGCTGCCATTCCCATTCCCAGGCCAAGGCTGGCATCCCGTGGTGGGCACCGGCATCGCGCCACTCCAGCGGCTCCGGGACACAGACAGCCCTGACAACCAGAGCCAAACACACTCCCAGCTACTTTTGTTAATTCTTCCTACATTTTGTCACGTTCTGTGGCTGGAAAGCCAGGAATTCATTTCACCAGAAAGGCTGTAACTTCTTTTCCTTTGTTGTTTTGTTTGGGGTTTTTCGATGGCTTAGAGCAAATCATCACCTTGCTCCTTTTCTCTCTGAGATTTCCAGGGTGTTTAAAAACGGGATAGCTGGGAAAACACTTCCATACAAACCCAAGCAGCCTGAATGCCTCAGCACCTAAATCCCTTTTTTTTGGCTTGTTGAGAGATAGAAGAACCCCCAGGCTAGACACTACAGAGAAGGCCATGAAGTAAACCTTTTCCTAGCAAGTTTATTTGCTGGCATTTGTAAATCCATGGAGGAAGTGTCAAGCAATCAATACAGCCCAGGTTTGGGCTCTAATTAGAGCCTTCTGTTTGAAAACAGCTTTTCCTCAAACACTACTGGGCTACGGGTAGTGATAGAATATTCCCTAAAAATAAGAGAATGGTTCATTAGTGTTTGTGGAAAGAGAAGATCAATGTGCCCTTGTGAAAATTAATGAACCCACAGAAATCCCACATCCTGACCCCTGCTGCCCATGCCTGAGGCTGCAGGATTGTTATGCACTCACTGGAATTGCTCAGCAACAGGACTCAGATACAGCTCTGATTGAATTAATTTTATCTGTGTGATTACCCAAATTAACGTCATTCTGGCTGCAAGTCACAAACTTCAAGGAATGCTCGCCTGCTTAAATATTAATGATGCTTTTCTGCTGCAAGGTGTGAGCAAAGTAAACCTGAACACCAACACTTTTAAGAATAAGCATTAACAGAACTACAAGCATGAAAAATAAAGCTGTTTCACTCAAATGCTAAAACAACCCACTTAAACCACTGCCCTCCCTCAAGGAGGAAAAAGTGTTTTGTAACATTTTGGTCAAGTGGAAAATGGAAGGTCTCCTTTGTTAAAGAAAAAAATAAACAAAAATTTTGAACTGGGATGAAAATACCTTGAGGTTTTGAGAGCCTTTTGGCAAGTCCTTCTGAGATTCCACGGGAATATAAAATGGAATTGGAGAGGATGTGCCCCAGGTGCTGTTCCTCTCAGCAGCACCAGCATTTACAGCACTTACATTCCCCTCAGTGCTGGTTAGATAATGGCATTTACATTCTCTTACCTGTAATAGAAACATCTACAAAAAAGAAACATAACTGGAATTCTTGACATTAGATTTTTTTTTCCCCCTAACACACTTGATTCCAAGATTAGCCTTTTAAGATCATTACTCACCAAGTTCTGCTGCAGTCTGGACCTCCTCCCTCTCCCCACTGTGCTATGAGCATTTTGCTGGTTCATGCCTGCTCAAAAGCCAGAAGAACTTTCCTTAGATTTGAAAGTGGGGTAAGCAGCTCCACGCTTTCTCTCTGATCCCTCCTTCTCTTTAGCCCTAAAACATATTCTTCCATCTGCACTGTTATGACCTGCAGCTTGGCCACTGGTCCTTTGTGGGATGAAAGGGGCCAGGGTGGGGCATTTCTGCCAGATCTTGTGTTACCAAGAGCTGTATGAATGGGAGAGGTTACCCAGAGCCAAGGACCTGCTCCTTGGGATTACTCTGTGCAACACTTACAAAAGTTCTCTGGGAAGCCCTGTGGATGTTCAAGGAAGCACAAGGCTGAAGGATATAAAAGGCCATGCTGGAATTCAGTGGAGCAGTTGAAACCAGCCTATAAAATTGTTATTGTCCTTTTTACACACAGCACAAGCTCCAAGGAGCCTCTGTGAAGGCCTAGGAACGTGGAGGGGCCGTGTGCGGGGCAGACACTGAAGAAAACCCCTTCTCAAGGATTTGTCACACACTGATCCTCAAATCCTGTGGCAACCCTGAACCCCCAGCCCTCCAAAGGGGTTGGCAGCACATTTTCTGAGGTACAGCTCTTCAGACAGGGCACAGCTCAGGTGTCTGGAGATTTTCACTCCAGTTCAGCATCTCTGCACTGGTGTACCAGGTACCACGGGCACCCAACGGGCACAAACAGCATCACCACACCAGTGTTGCACACACACACACTCTGCTGTGCAGACCCAACACCCTGGCCCCAAACCAGGGAAGCTCCTTCCCTTGCCATAAATCCATTAACTCCAGGAACAGCAAATTCTCTCACTTTCCTCAGCCAATGACCTTGGTAACTGAGCCAGCAACGATGCAAAGACAACTTCATCTGTTGGTACCAGAAATTAAAACAAAGTAACTTCTTGATATCGGGTCATACACACACAGTAATTCAAAGCAAAGTTACTTTTAGGCCATTTTTCCATCTTTCACAGGCAGTTTCACTAGAAAGAATAATGTCAGAGCTAGTTGATTTAATGACCCTTCATTTAAAGGCCAGGGTTAGAGGGTTTTTTTTTTGTCTTCTTTGTAATTGGACTGTTCAAGTACAGATAGTCCTGCTGTATCAATCACTGCATGAGTGAAAGGTGAATAAAAGCATTTACTGCACTGTCATATCCATGATAAAACAACAGATGCTGCCAGCTCTAAAGGGAATACATTAGCAGAAGCAAACCTGAAAGATAAAGGCCCATTAGTCATAACATGCCTTTCAATCACTTATTTATGTTAGCAGTTCAGCTTGGAAATAAAGTGAACATAATCCTTATTTACAATAAATTAGGCTTATCTTTGCACTATGGTGTTCCTCAAACAAGGATGGCATATTGATTTTTTTCCCTTCAGAAACACATTTACCTTCATCACACTCAGGGTTTGCTTCCCTGAGAGCCTCCCTCACCTCCAGTTCTGTTACTACGACCCTCCTGGATGTAGAAACCCAACATCTTACCTTTTTTCCAGTGTTTTACTTCACAGAGTTTAATATGGTTATTAAACTGGGAGATTCTAAGCCCAAACCAGCCAAAACCAGACCTTTCTGGAGTGACTGGTTACTTCAGGATGCTGTAACAAACAGGCTGAATTGACTTGGAAACATCTGCTCCTTCCTTATTCCGGGAGAGAAATTCTGTTTAGTAGAGGAAAGTAAAGACATGAGAGAGCACACAGTGCTTTCCCAGGACACCCAACAAGTGGTTGTGTGGCTTTGGCTGCTGAGGGAGATCCTCAGCAAACCCTCCTCCATCCTTCCTTCTCCTGCCCCAGTGCCTCCACAGGAGCTGTTTGTGATGCTGACAGTGATGACAAAAACCACTGCACCGCAAATTAAGGGGACTCTTTTATTTTAAATGTTTACAGAGATGGAAATAAATACAGAAAAGAGAAGATAGAGAGGGTGCTTTGAAAAGAAATCAATCAAGTCTTCATCAGGCTTCAAACAGGAAAAAATTGTATCCAATAGCTGCTTAAAACTGGCCACCATTCCAAAGCCAAGGATTAGATTAACAATAATGTAAATAATAAAGATAAGCATTGCCACAGACAAGGGGAACACAGCAGTGAACACACAGCTGTAAAGGACAGAAGGGAACCACACTACCACAGGAGAGTCTCGTGTATTTACAGCATACCTATCATACAAAATAATTTGCAAGTATTTAGGGAGTGATTTCTTCTCTGTCCAGCTGGAAGATATAAAAGATACACCAGAGGGTTTGTTGGGTTTCTTCCTCTCCCCAGTAATAGTTTCTGCTCTTGGCAAAGTTTAAAAAATCCTTTGTATTGCAAGAATTTTTCATCCAACCTGGACTTCTCCATATTTGCATCCTTATCATCATCATCATCACTGTCGTCCACTGGGGCAGTTGGTCAGAGGACAAGAGTTTGTGAAGTTCTTTGCAGTCTTTTATCGATGGTCTGACCCGTAGGTTGGAAAAGTGTCTGTGCGGTGAAGCTTCACTGGGCTGGAAACATCTTTACCAAGTCAGATGCAAAAAAACAGAACAACCCTCAGTAAGACACAGGCACCTCATTCAGTGTTTTGTACAGGACTATGTGAACTTCAGATTACAGAATTTTAACTAAACCTATCCCTGCTTCATCTGCTGCTCCATCTCAGAAACATCCACACTTGGATTTCCTTGACCAATTCCTTCAGAACAGAAACTTGTATAAAGAAAATTAATTTAAAGCTCTGACTTTGCACCTTAAATAAAAACTGTACTTTAGCTCACCATAATAGCAGCAGATCTTTCCTTACAATAGAAAAGAGGACAAGAACCAATTCAGAAATCACTAGTCCAGGTTGCTCCAAACCCCATCCAGCCTGGCCTTGGACACTTCCAGGGATGGGGCACCCACAGCTTCTCTGGCAACTTCTGCCAGGGCCTGCCCACCCTCACAGAGAACAATTTCCCCCTAAACTCTAGTCTAACCCTGCTCTCTGGCAGTTTGAAGCCATTCCCCCTTGTCCTGTCACTCCAGACCCTTGGAAATAGTCTCTGTCCATCTTTCTTGTAGTTCCTTCAGGTGCTGGAAGGGCACAATTGAGTCACCCTGGAGCCTTCTCCTTTCCAGGCTGAACACCCCCAATTCCCTCAGCCTTTCCCCATAGGAGAGGTGCTCCATCCCTCTGATCAATTTGGTGGCCCAGAATTTGGGAACCTCATCTAATTAGTGGTGCTGGGGGTCCCACTGAAGTGGCAGCCCTGACTGCTTGACAGCACAAGTCCTCCAGTGTCTCCTAATTCCAGTGCTGGACTGGAAGTCGGGGCTGACTTACTGCACAAAGACTTTCACCTCCTTCTCACAACAACATTCTCTTAGGATCCTTTTGATCCCATTTCAACACCAAGCTATTTTTCTATATATAAACCAAGTGGTTTGTACCCATACAGTCAATTTATCTTGTGTCAGCTCTGAATTAGTGTTTTAATAAAGGGCTCCACAGCAGGGCACAGCGAGCCCAGTGCACTGCCTGTGTCCGAGGGCTGGAGCAGCCCTGGCCCCGTGTGCCACAGCCTGCCACCAGCAGCTCGTCTTCCCATACCCTAATTTACTGAACAACTCTGAACAGGCACTTAATGCTGCTTTGTAATTCATCGCTGCTCTGGTTAACTCAGGCTTTCCATGTGCTGCCTGCCCCCTCTAGTGTTGGAGAAAAGGAACTAGGAGAAGCATCACCTTTTAGCCCTTTTTTTTTTTTTTAAAGTCTTTTTTTTTCCTGAAAACCAGAAGACCAGACTAGAATACATGTGTCAGGGCTGTAATTTTTAATCACAGATGGTGACATTCATTGTCATGGAGGTGCTAAACTCCACTGGTTTTATTTAAAAAAATAAAGTACCTATCTACCACCCTGAGAAACTCCCAGTGTCTGAGAAGAGGGGAAAAAGAAACAAAAAAAATTAAAAGACTCAGAATGTTTTCCAAACCAGGATGTTCAAAAACATGATTTGTCAATGCTTGATATTGGTAAATGTTTTCACATCAGTGCCAGAAAACCCTGCCAGCTTCTGAGGTTTCCTCCTCAGCACAGGTTTACCTGTGGGGTTTTTTGGACCAAGGATGCTCCCGGGTGCAAACACACCTGAGGTTTCCTGCTAAGCACAGCTTGACCTGTGGGGTTTTTTTGCTCCTGGGTGCAGCACACATCAGCCCTGACCATCAGGGATGACACAGAAATAACTCATACCCTGATGGCCAAGCTGGGCTTTACTTTCTACTGGCCTGCTGGTGAAGGGAAACTGTTTCAGTCCATCAGTCCACTAAGAGAAGCTGTGGCTGCCTCATCCCTGAAAGCATCCAAGGCCAGGTTGGATGGGGCTTGGAGCAAGCTAGGCTAGTGGAAGGTGTCCCTGCCCATGGCAGGGGGATGGAATTAGGTGATCTTTAAGGTTCTTTCTAATCCAGGTCATTCCATCATTCTATGACTTTTAGCATCCAAATGGTTAATCAAGTTCAGCATCCATTCCATAAGTTATGAAAGCAAGTTATGGCAGGTTCTGGTTCCCTCCCCTCAACACTCCAGGCTGCTGCATTCTCTTAAGGGTTTAGCCTGCACAAAGCATCAGTCACACACATCAGGTGCTGCCATGTCCACTCTCTCAGGGTTCAGATGTGAAACATGCTCTGAAATACCCTGGGGCAGAGATGTTCTCCTGACAGCCACCCGGCCTGCAGGAGCCGCAGGATCTCTCCCACCTCTTCCAGGCACTCCAGAACCACTAGATGTCCCTTGGAGACCATGAAGAGACCACTGGGGAGCATCCCTTCCTCTCTGCAGCCCAGGGGGGTGCTCAGGCATGGGGGAACCGAGCTGTGCTGCCCCTTGGGCTGGCAGCAAGGAGGGGATCCGGAGGAGACACCTGCCCAGCCTCGGGCCATGCTACAATGCACGGCGGCAGCACAGCAGCTGCACAAGAAACAGCTTTCTAGAATTACTTATCACAGTCATTTCCTTTTACTTTCCCTAGTTCAGCTGTTTTTGAGGATGTTGTTGTTTTGGTTGAATGTTAGCAAGTACCCACAATGAATAATGAAGGCTGCATGGCTCTTAACAGGAGGCAGGCTCCAAAGGGGAGGAAGCCAAGGGGATTTGAGTCTGGCAAAAACTCAGGCCTTGGTAGCAGAAAGAACTGGGCACATTTGGTAACTGGCCATCCTGCAGAAATGGTCAGAAAACCTGCCAAATGAAGGATCCCTCTCCAATGGGAAGCAAGAAGAGACCCTCCTGATGACAACCCCTCTGCCAAGTTCTCCATCCCATGAAGGTTCTGTGAGCTCTCTGTGTGTAAAACTCTCCCATCACTCTGGCTGTTGGTACAACAGATATTTCACCTGCAGTATTTCTCTGTTTGGGGGAAAGAGGGCATTGCTTGCAGGGGCACAGGGTGGAGGGCACAGTGTGACTTCTCACAGCACAGAGCAGCATGAGAGCCCCTCAGCACAGTCCCTGGGGTTTGCACCCCCCTGTCTGCCCTGCCCTGCCCTGCCCAGGCTTCAGCAGGGCCTTTCTAACCAAAAGCTGAGTGAAGGCACCACCTCTGCCTCAGCCAGCCAGCCCCTGAGTGTCACCCTCTGGTGAGATGGGCAGGAAGGGCAGTGAGCCAGCAGTGCCCTGAGCAGTGCCCTGCTGTGCCCCCTTACCTTGCAGGCCGTAGAGCTGCCCCGTGCTGTGCTGCCGGGTGATGTGGTGCCAGTAGGCGCTGCGGGGCAGGGGCACCATGGCACTGAGGGACACGGCACGCTCGCTCAGCTTCATCTGCAGCTGCAGGGGAGGCAAAGGGACGTGAGGGAGACACTTAAACAGCAAAGCCACCCCCTGCAACAACTTCCACCCAAATAACCAGCACAGCCCCTCCCTTCAGCCCTCCCTCTGCCCCCCTCCATGGGCAGCAATGCCTAACTGGGTTAGTCTCCACAGGCACACACCATGGGTTAGGAGGCCAGGCTGCTGTTGCACCACCACAGCTCACCTTGGTGCTCCCCTGGTCCTGGGCAAGCCCTGCTTCCCCCGAGGGGAGTGCTACCCCAAGCAGCTGGAACAGAAACCAGGCATCAGCAGAAGGTAGGGCAGTGCTGGGATGTTCCCCCTTCACCAGCACAGCCAGCAGAAGGGCTTCCCAGCTACACCAGCAACTTCCCACAGCTAAATACAACCCCAGCACACTGAGAACCTGACTGGATACGTTTCATGTATGAGGACAAGTTGTTCTTGTCAGTTTTGAGACACTTTATATTCATCTCCCCTCTCCTACAGTCGAGGAACATGCCAGCTGGATGGCACAGGAGTCCAACTGGAGATCCTTCACCCAGATTCCTTGAAGGAGGAGCACGTCCAAGTGTGCTCAGGAGAGCACATGGGCTGCAGTGCATGGCTGGGAGCCCCATCTCACACTTCCCCCTCCCTACAGGGCCCTCAGCTGCATCTTCTTACATAATCACAGCCCCTTGTTATTTATACCGCATTTAACACCAAAATACATGACAAATACATATCATTTAACATAGAAATACTGACTACTTTAAGGCATTTTTTCTTTCATGAATTCATTAAGATGTATGTACAAGCTGATAAAAATATTTGGATTCTATCATAAGCTTCAGAATAACCCTGAGGTAAGCTCAGATGGTTAAAGCCTGGTGCTAATAAAGCCAAGGTTGTAGGTTTGATCCCTGCATGGATGATTCACTGAAGAGCTGGACTTTATGATCCTTGTGGGTCCCCTCCAACACAGAATAATCTGCAAATTCTGAGAATGTAGCTAAAATTCTCTTCCCAAAGCTCATTCAAACATACCAAGACTGCACTAGACTTTTTTATTCTATGAAGGTAGTTTTTTACAAAACACTAAGTTTTTCATTTTAGTTTCACAGAAACAGAGGTGAAAGAACTTTTTACAAGAAAACCAGTATATTTTGGAGCAAAGCAAGCACAGAAAAGAGGTGAGGGCTGGGTGTATCCAAAGAGACCGAGTTATTCAGAGGTGCCTTCTACCTCCAACCTCCTCTCTGTGCAGTGGAAGCCTGTGATGTGAAGGTAAAACTAAACCAACCCAAACCCAGATTGAGTCCTGCTCTGAAAACACCCACCACCTCCACATCAGCTGGATGTGAATCACTGCAGCAGGTGCCACCTACACCATATTTATCTCAGCTCCCCTGCAGTGCCACCACACACACCTGAGCACCGTGGAAACAACCAACCAGCAGTGCTGGACAGGGAATTCCAATCAGCTCTGTGGGATGGCATTTCTCAGCAGTAGGTGTCTCTTTTGGATATTTCATTTATTGGTGACTTGGGCAGAGAGCTAAGACAGCTTGAGTAATAGCTCAGCTGTCAGCAGGAGAGCAAAACTCAACAGGCTTTCTTGGGAGGAGAAAACCAGAGACACAGCCAGAGAACGACTAAATAATGACACAGCAAAGGGCCTGAACTCAATCAGCAGGGAAAGGTTGAAAACCCCCCCGAGCTGAAGATAAGAATGAGCGTGTTCTGTGCTGAATACACAGTGTCTCATCAAACCACCTCAGAGCATGAGCACAATGGCTTCAATGGCATTGATTCCATTGCCACAATTAACCTGATGCATCTGTGTGCCAACACCACCGGCAGGGATAACCTGCTAATGCCCTGGCTCTGTGCCACAGGAGCACCCAGAGCTGGGAAGAGGGTCCTACAGCCAGCATTGACATGCTGGAGCACGCCTGGGCACAGGCTGGACATGCAGCTCCACACATCATTAACACAACTAATAAACTGATAACCAGAGGGCACCACATCTCCACCCTCATCTGCTTGTGCTCAGAGGAGGGGGAAAATGAACCTCAACAGGGATCAGCAGCCCCGGAGAGACTCAAACACAGCACCCTGCACATAAAACAGGCAGCAAGTGATGCTTGGTCACATTTAAACCCACTCAGCAAAGATGGGAGAAGCTGTGAGGGACAACCCAAAGTCACCCCACAGCTCTGGTGGCTACAAGAGATCCATGGAGGAAGGGAATGGAGCACTCCCAGCCAATGCCAGGAGCAGCTGGGGAGCTGCTGTGCCACCTCTTGACACTTCTTGTCACCTGGATGGTGACACCAGCTCTGGGCCAGACACAGGGTGTTGGTTCCCCTAAGTCCTGTGCCTCAGGCAGGAAAGATTATGTATTTTCTTTCTTGGATCCCACCTTAACAAATGGCCAAAATTGCATTAAAATTATAAAAATAATAAAAAAGTACTGCTAAAAAAAATAAAAATCAAAACCCTAATAAAAATCCCCTGCACAGCAATGTTCTCTCAGATTAGCTGTTGAACATGGCTCTGAAAGGACAGAAAGATGATTTAAGATTTGTTAGGTTTGATTAATTTCCTCAGGCTGAACAATCCAATTTGCAGATTTAGCAGGACAACTTGCACTTGAGGCAAACCTCTCTCTTGAGACCTCCCACAGGGAAGATTGCACTCACTGTGGTTTTGAGGGGACTTTCTTCCCAGAGAAGTAGATTCATGTAATCAACCAAAATCAATCTGAACAATAATTGCTTAAGAAACATTTCTAAGTTCATTATAGGAAAACTACAGACTGCTCAAGTAATAGAAACAACTTCAAAAGTTAAAGGGCACCAACATATTGCTGCTGTTTTGACTACTCTCCATCTTGCACTAATAGTCAATATTCTAGGAGTTCCTGAGCACATTTCCACCCTCAATTTTGAATGTCTGTGGAAGTGACCAGAGATCACAGAGGCTCCAGCCTGGCCAGGGGCACATCAGATGGAACAAGTGCAAAGCACCTACTTCAAGTAGGAAGCAGAGCCAGCGAAGGCTGCAGGAAACTGGCTGATAACACCTTTCATGAAGCCCTGAGCTTTAGCTGCCAAAACTGGGAAGTTCACAGTTATTATTTCTTAGTGAGATGTCAGGTTGTAATGTCTTTTTTTAAAGCAACCTGAGGAGAGAGCAGTCAAGTCACAGCACTGCTCCCATCAGTTTTCATGGCAACCAAATACTCCTGAAAATACAACCTGAAGAGGTGTGTCCTTTCCATTGTCTGGCAAGGCCAAAGTGAAAGGAAAGCAACACTTGGATGGGCTGAGTTACCAAATGGCCAGAATGGCTTCATGTCTCACTAAGCCAAGGCAGCTCAGGCATCATTAAGCAAAGCCAACTCGTTCTTCCCTTTAAAGGAGAAAAAGGAGAGATCTGTGGCTTCACTGCGAAGGAAAACAAGTGAGCCCCAGCTGTGGGAGTGCCCCAGCCTGGGCAGCACGTGCCCAGGCCTGGCCACAGGGCAGCAGCACAGCAGCAGCACGTGGCAGGGTGAGGTTCTGCCCCAGGGACTCACACCCACGTGCCAGCTCAGGAGCCAGAGCCAGCTCAGGCACGCACCAAGCCACGCACCGCGTGCACAGGCAGGGACTGCCAGGGAGGTGGCAGGCACAGCAGAGCCCACGTTCTCAGCACAACTTGGCAGCTTTATTTCACTCCAGCAGCAGGGAATATTCAACTCTCTCCTTTTCCTCTTCTTGCACAGGCTGCAGGAGCCCTCAGGTGGGTTAATAAAACCTTCCCCTGAGCCTTGACTGCTCGCTCCAGTGCTGTGGCACTGCTCAGGATTCCAGGAGCAAACAGAAGACACTCAGTATAGCCTTCAATTCCCACCACCACATCTACTTTCTTCTTTTACTTATCCTTTCTGTAAATAACAACTCAGGCTTCACTAATGCAAAAATTTCACACAGAGTAAGCAATTCTTGGAGACAGAAACAATATAGACAGCTGAGGATGAAGTGCAAGACTCTGACATGAACTCCTTGTTGAGGTGTTCAAAAGCAGAAGAAAAATAAAGGGGAAATCTATCAATCTGAACAAAGAGGTACTTGACTAATGTTCTGTAATCAGCAGAATAAGCCACGTGAGTTCTACACTGATATAACAGTCCTCTGCTCAAACTCCTAAATCTGAATTCCAGATGTAGAACCTTGAACCCCAGAGAAGCCTCTGAGCCTTACTGAGTATTTTGGAACCAGACAACATTTTTGTGGTAGACTTGGGAAACCCATATTCAGGGGCACATGGACTCCTCTGAAACAATCACATTCTGCTACCAAATTACAAGACTTTCAGTTCCTCGGGAATATGCTGTTACCCCCTGCTCAGCACTCCAGGGTCTATAAAATTAGATTTAGGGATTGTGTTCATGAAAAAGCTTTTAGAGGTGCAGCTGCTGCCCAACAGAATCTACAGCAACTCTGCATCTGTGGAGTCTACTCGCACTTGTAAGATGGAAACTTTACAGTACAGCATCAGACATCATCTATTAAAGATGCTGTGTCATAAATGCAAAGCCAACAAACAGAAATCACCTGTAAACATATTCACTGCTGTTTCAGGACTGATCCCTGCCGTTTGAAAAGGAAGTTGTGCTCCCAACAGGTCACTCAACCACTTCTGATCCTGGTGGGCTGCAAATGTTGGTTATGCTGACCTAGCCTGGGTCAATTTTAATCTGCTTAATTTAGTCACTCTCGAGCACTTATATCATCTACCCATCTGTCTCAACATTGGATATTTTTGAACTCAACTCCTTCATTAACTAGAACTAAAATGTCCTTGGTTTTAAACAAACCAAACCAAGCAATGATGGTGGAAGAACAAAAGAAAACCAAGTATTTAAAACAATTTGTTCCCTTCTCCATCCCCTCAACATCCACTCTCATCTTTTCTTAAGTTTCCATAAGTAGCAATGAAATTTTCTGTTTCATCCCAGCTGGTTCATCCAGTTAATACTGGACTAAACCATTACTACAACTTATCCCTGAAACCAAGAGAGCAGAATTCCTGAAAGCATTAGGCATGGGGAACAGCAGTGCTTATGTTTACAGTAAGAGAAAGGAAGAGTCTTGTTGCAGATTACATAAACCAATTACTACTGCTTGGCAGAGAGAGGTTGTTTATAGCCAAGTTCTTCCCCAGTTGTCCATTCTATACATTCCAGAAAGCCTGTTATCTTCAGGATAATAATTTTGCTGCCAGAGTCACCCTGGGAGTCCTGGAGTGCAGAGACCAATTGGGAAATGAGATACACAAAACATTCCTTCTCTCTGTACAGGCTTCATGAGCAAACAAAAAGTTGAATTAGAAGTTAATAAGATCCTGAAAAACAGTAGGTGCAAGTGCCATAAAACTGCCTTCCATAGACATAATGAGATCCCTCACTATCTTTTCTGTTAGTTTTGCATCTTCCACTTCTGTATGTCCTACTAATCATTTGTGTAATAGAACAAGTTTTAGATACAGAAAGTTTTTGTGGAAAACAGATTTCCACTGAGAGATGAGGCACACATCTAGTCCTCCCCCATGGATTAATCTGCATTATATGACTCTCCCCAAATCATCCTCGGAGTGCAAACATCAATTAGCAAATGGAAAACTGAACACAAGCTTCACCATTTTGCAAATTGATTGATGAGAAATGCTTCCAACCAAACTCATGATGCTGACTAATCAAAGGAAACTAATGAGAATGTGCACTGACAGGAGCTTATCATCCTGTATTAATTCACACTTAGTGAGAGCTTTGCAAACACAATGATCAAGGACTGGAAGTTTCCCTGTTGTTCTGATTCTTGAAAGGGAATTCCAGCTATACATAATACCCTAAATTTTATAATCACGCAGAATTTAATAAGGGCAATAACCAGTCTGTAAATCAAAACTTAACATGCCACTGAAGACACACTGTGCTGGTTGGATATTGCAGTGTGGGCCCCCAAGCCTGAGCAGCAGCCGTACCATGGAATTTTTCACGCTCTGCAGCAAACGCTCGTGTTGTTCTGCTATGGCCAAGGCAGCCGAGTGCACCTTCTGATAGATTGCTTCCCCATCCCTGGTCTGAAAGATGAACAGTCCTTCTCCTGTGTCACACATCCTGCCAAAGCAAGAGCACAAGGGATCCAGCTGTGAGATGGAACTTTACAGGTCACCACGAACAAGCAAAACTTTCCTGTGCTGCTCTGTGAGTGTCATTGCACATGCAGTGAGAAACAGACATGGCTGAAACAGGGAACAAAGTTATTTTCAAGTCTTTGCCCTTAGTTCTTAGAAGCCCTGGTCCAATCTTACTGCTTCAGACCAAATTGGTGTTGCCCCAAACAGGGACTCGGCTCAGCACTGCTGATCTATCACAAGCTCTGGAGAGGTCACGCACCAGACCCAGATTTTTTATATTTAGACTCCATCTGGAATCTGTGCCAGGTAGGATTAATTTGTCTTCCCCCTTCAGACTTTGAACACTGCTGGTAATGAGTTTTGCAGAGTTTTATCTTCCACTTGAAACAATAAATACAAATCCTCAGTGTCCCATTTGCATTGTACTGATGCATTATCAGCTAAATGAAAATGTGTTCCTTTCCCCTCATCAAGAGGGCCAAATTCTGCATAATATGGAAGATGGAAATTTAAATGCCTTTTCCCTGTCCAGAGAAGTTAATTGTATGGTGGGTTTCTCTTTTACTGTTATGATTCTTTAATGTGCTTATCTAACATAAAGCATCCATATCCCCTGAAAATGATTTGACAGTTTAGTTCAATAAACCAGGGCTCCAACTTCAGCCAGTCTTCAACTCATGACAAGTGAGCTGCAGCAGCAATACAGAACAACATCTGGAACACCGGGAATTGCATTCAAATGTCTAATAAATCCATTTGGCAAACAAAACCACAAACAAAAAACCCAAAGGAAAAGAGGAGTCCCTTCTCCTTTATTTTAGTTTGCTTTTGGGACACAACTTGGCATTCGCTGCCCAAACTCCATTCCCCTGGTACAGACCCCGTAACTCTGTGCCCAAAAGCCCAACATTGTACAAATTCTGGAATGATCTGTCAGGAATTCTGAATGATCCCACATCTGTCCATCCAGTTGTCTGGCTAATAGATTGCTTTAGTTAAGAATAAGTCTGTATAGTAGCACACAATGCTGTCCCACTCCACCCCCATCCTCAGGCATGTTTATTTGGCAACTGCTTCCATCCAGCTGAGATTAAGATGGTTTTTACTCCTTTTTATAATTTTTTTCAATTTTGTAGGAGCAGGTCCAGACTGGCCTCTGGCTGAAGATCAACACCCTCCAGAAGAGGTCCAGAGCACCCCCAGCAGCCCCAGGAAAGCCAAGCAACACCCAATAAGCAGAGAAGCCCCACGTACCTCCCTGCTTCAAAGGTGAACCACGAGGGGTCCCGCCCGTAGCGCCGCAGGGCACTTAATGGCCAAGAGACGAGTTTAACTCTGGGATTCTGGATGTCCCAAAGACAGATATTCTCAAATGTTATCTGCAAGGTACATTCCCCATGCACATCTAAATTAGGGGATGGCATCAAATACACATTGAATCTCTCTGGGAGAAAAACAAAAGGTTAGTCTAAAATCCCTGCCCGTTACATGTGCAAGTCATTCAAGGAATTTCCTATTTTCCAGCTCTAATAAATGATCTTACTTCCACTTAGAACAACTAATTCAGTTCCTTCCAGTACTCAATGAGCTCTATGTTTGAGGCAGTCAGAATGCTGCACTCCAACATCTGTGCATTCAGAGCCTGAGGAGAACTGCACCAGCACAATCCTGCTATTTGCAAGCAACTACTAAAATTGTGTGCAATAACAAATACACGGCTTGTGCAGGTAATTAGGTAATTTGCATAGGAAAGTGAAGTAGCATGGGCTCAGGTTTTGCATGCAATTACTATTATTTATTATTTGCTTTACATGCTGCCAGAGAGCCTCGATCACTGACATCATACAAGAACACACAAAACAAAAGATAGTTCCCATCTCCAAGAGCAACTAACTTTTCTTTCTCAGACAAGGGATGCTCCAAATTAATTCTAGTTACCTTCCTTATTATCTCTGGCAGCAATTAAAAATAAAAGGCAAAAATAAACCCCTGAAACAAACAAAACCACCCCCCCAAACCAGGAAGGAGGGCTTGCAAAAGCAATTTGCTCCTGTTTATTTCTAATATTCATATGTACAGTGCAAAACTTTTAAAATAATGCAATTAAAAGTTCAAAAGGTCAACATTTATGTACCTACCACTCTGCTCCCTCTCTACTCCAGATGCCAACAAGTCAGGCTCTCCAAGGCTAATGTCATTAATCCGTGTTCCAAGACACTCCATCTGCAGCACCTTGCACCACTCATCTGCCTCAAGTTCTGTATAAATGCCCAGAAAATCTGTGTGTAGGTATAAAATAATTTCTGACTTCACAATTAATGCTCGTGTGTTTACTGGTGTGTGTTGCCATCTCACCCACCTGACTCACAAGCAAAGGTTTTGGAGGTGTCATCACTGAAATAAATCCCCACAGCGTGTTTCTTTGTGCTTTTTGGCATCCTTAGTATATTCTTCACATTATTGAGCTCTGTGATCTGAAAAAGCACAATGGAGAATTTTAATTAGGAGCTTCAAATGAGATATCCATTACTGACTGGGCAAGGAAGGAAGAGAATTGTATCACGCTGCAAAGAAGAGAGAGAAGGTGAGACAGCTTGAACATGCCTGTGATTGCTCTTAGAGAAACACAGCCTTGGCAGGAATCACCTCAGACAATCACCCTGAAGACCCTGGAGGATGAAGCAGCCACGTCCTGTCTGCACATGAGCTCCAGTGTGATACCATCCCAGCAGGGTTTTAGCCAAGAAGTGCAATCAAAGCTTCCTTCAGCCTGAGAAACATTTACAAGAAGGGCAGGAGAAAGACCAACCTGATGTAGCAGAAGCAAATGCAGGTGAAGATGAAAATCTAAAGGATTCACCCATTTGGAGAAGCAAGTTCGAGCAGAGCTTTCATCACAGAGATCAAAGCTGTGAGAACGGTGAAAGCTGCTCTGTAAATTATCTTTTGATGGGAAGCTGGGGATTTGTTAGAAAGGTCCACTCATAACAACAAAAACCATCAGTTTCAGTTATTAGAAAGTGTTTTAGCTTTAAAGATTCAGATTTCTGTTGCCAAACACTGACTAGAAAAACAGCTTTCACACCTTGAAAAAATCAACATGGATCTGTTACCTTGTATACAGCTTTGGTAAATACATACCACAGCTGCTTTGTACTTCTGATGGGCACTTTTCACCCTCACAACCTGCAAACAATGCTCTGGAATTTGATTGAGGAGGAATTCTTCATTATTTAAATTAATTTTAAGGTAAAGGCTAACACCCAGATAGGGAATCAGGAAGCTGTATTTAAATATTCATTCTCAGAAAACATTTCACTGCTTGTTTTACACAGTAGGTGTTGGGGAGAGAGAGAAAGGGGGAGAATTTAGCAGAGCTGTGCAACCCAACAACCTTTCTCTCTCTCCAGCAGAGAATTAACAGCCAAAAATCCCACTTCCAATGAAGACCCCTGAAAAAGCTTTTCTTATTGTGAATGGAAGGAACAAAGAGAGCAGCTCATGGGCAACATCTCTCCAAACTGAAAATAAATAACAGCTCCAATGCCAGGAAACTCCTTCTGTGGGCAGAAGGACGTAATGGAAGGAACAGCCCATGGGGGACACCCCAAACCTCCTGCAGAGCTGCCAAATGTAGGAGTCAGGTTTTTACAGCCTCCAGGCTGAAGATCTGGAGAAATGTCAAAACAGACTTCCTAATTGCACTTAATTTTGCACGAGGATTTTTTGCCCTTCCAGCAAATCCTGGGATGGAAGCACATCCCCCAGACACTGACACACTCATTGCTAAATGTGACAAATCTGTCATAACCTATTCCCATTGTGCTCAGGACATGACAGGTCAAGCACAAATTGCCAGCTGCCAAGCTCCAATGTACTTTTCTCAGATGCCAAGAAAGGATTCAAATGCAGGAGGCAACGAAGAGCCAGACCTTTCCATTCAGGACAGGAACTACTTTGACATTTCCACTGAGCACATTTACATGTCCTGCAAGGGACTGTGCCAATGAAGCTTTGTACCCACAGCCCCAAAAGTCAGCACACAACGTGGTCCTACGTTTTGGAACTGAATTATTTACCTGCCCTGGAGCTTTGCTAATGGAAAGCTCCTTCCTGAAAATCAGGCCCATCACACTCCTGCTGCTGGATACCCCACTGTCCCCAGCATGAGGAATCCTGAGGATGCTGTGCCAGGGCTCAGGGGGCTCAGGAAAGGTCAGGGACCAGGGAACAGCCTCTCTGTGCTGGCTCAGGAGCCAAATGCACCTTCAGCAGTGTCAGAGGTACCAAGTGAATCCCATCATCCCTGGGCTGGGGGAAAACTAAGGTTTTCTCCAGCACCAGACACAGATGGACAAAGTCTGGCACTCTGGGGCTCACTCTGAGGTCAGTGGCACAAGAGTTGCTTGAATCCAGCTCTCCTATCTTCTGCCTGGGCACAACCTTGTGGCACCTGAGTCTGGGCAAACAACACTCAACAAGCATCTGCTCTCTCTTCCTTCTGGAGCTGAAGGTGCCCTGACCTTTCAGAGGGCCAGAGATACTCTCCATGTTGGTAAGAGCCAGGGGGCAGTCTGGACCAGCTTTAGCCAAGAAGCAATTCCTGCTGCCAAGGCTTGACATGCCACTTGCACCCTTGAGGGAGATGCCTCCTAAAGATCATGACATTTGACCTGCTGTGTCACCCAGCAAGGGGCTCCAAAACACCCTCCTTCTCCCAGATGACTAAACAGCCTCCCTGTTGCTCACCCTTGAGCAACAGATGGTTCCAATTGTCTGGCACATTCACACCGAGGAAGTGACAGGCTGCAAACACCCCCTCAGCAGCTCTTGGAAAGGAGTCAGAAGCAGGCACCAAACACCTGCAAGTATCTCAGGCTCAAGTTTTCTTTTTTTTTTTTTTAATTTTTTTTTTTTTCATTTAAAAATAACTCTCCTCCTGCCAGGCTCTTTCAAAACAAGTGTTTTCATGATTAGCTTAATTCAAGTGGGTTTTATTTATCAAAGACTAGCAAATAATGTACATTTATCAATTTCAATCTAAAATGGTGCCTAAACCAAAAATATCAGACCTAAGACAGTGTTAACACAGAAATCACAAGAAAAATGGTATTTTCTAAGGGGTTAAATAGCTCCCTTGGCATAATTGTCCCCTTCCCTTTACTTTCAAGCCTCCTTTACAATAGGATGAGAATCCATGTAACTGAAATACATTTCATTAAATTAAAACCTCAAATACTTGCAGAGCTGTGTGGTAAGGGAGATCAGAACAGGAACAGGGACTCATCATTCATCTCCAGCTGACAGAACAAGCAGACAGAGCTTCTCCATGACAGATACACTCAGGCAAAATCTTTCCATCCCTCCCATTCCCTTCAAAACCACGCCAAACACACAGTTTACTGAAAATAATCTTCAGCATTGTTTGAATTAGGGCATAATTCTCAAATATGGGCAGCCTTTCAGAACACAACAGAGTATATTTACTGCCTGTACAACTGCCACACTCAGTGGTTCTCAAGTACCTTGGGTTTTAATCTTAATTAAGGACTCTTGGTTCTGTCTTGGCTTACTGAAAATTGCCCCCTTCCACTAGCCCAGGTTGCTCCAAGCCCTGTCCAACCTGGCTTGGGCACTTCCAGGGATGGGGCACCCACAGCTTCTCTGTCCAACCTTTGCCAGGGCCTCACACCCTCACAGGGAAGGACTTCTCTGTGATCTCTAATCTAACCCTACTCTCTCGCAGTTTGAAGCCATTCCCCTTGTCCTGTCACTCCAGGCCCTTGAAAATAATCTCCCTACATCTTTCCTGTAGCTCCTTCAGGCCCTG
>JAOXXN010000252.1:12895795-12911846 GCA_026770055.1 Myrmophylax atrothorax
GGAGTTCTCTTTGTGACTTAATTACTTCATAGGAGTCCTCTTTGTGACTTAATGACTTCATAGGAGTTCTCTTTGCAAACTACAGCCAGGGATGAAGCACAAGCAGGACTCCAAGACCTGAAACAGGTAGGACGTCACAAACAGCAAGAACATGCTTTGCTATACCTGAGACACCTCAGTCAAATGGGTCCTGATAATGATCAATGATGGCAAATTGGCAGCTGAGTTACTGGAAAAATTCCAAGCTTCACCTTGCAGCTGCAGGAATGAGGGGGATATATGTGAATGGGACCTTTGGCAGGGAAAGGTACATTGTTTCATTGCTGTGGGAAAAATGCTTAATGCTCAAACATTTCCTCAAAATAAGATTACAAGGAAACATTAGAGGCAGTGCTATTAACGATAATCAACTTTCCTCACTAAATGAAAAAACTCCTCCAAACCCATCTCCAATCTGCAAGAAAATAAGAAATCTAGTGTTTCATGCCTTGCTTTTTTCTGAGCACTTCAGAGGAGATGCTTCCTGCAAAGAGAATAGGCCTTTGTGTGCTTTGGGTTTTGAAACTCAAGGAAGTTACCAATTTACCTCTTCTTTTTCCCCATCAATGAATGAGGACAAGATTAATAGAAATCTTGAGGTTGGACTATAACAGGTTTGACATACTGAAAACAAGAACCCTGATACCTCAAATTAATTTCTGAATGCTGAACCTTGGGTGGGAAACAGCTTGTGCCTGAAGAGAGACAAAATATACAGAGGATCTGGGGGTCTCAGAAACCAAAATATAGAGAGGATTTGGGGGTCTCAGAAACCAAAATATGGAGAGGATTTGGGGGTCTCAGAAACCAAACATGCTACTGGATTCCATGGCACAGAGAAAAACTGAACTGGCTTTATAACCTTGGCATCAAAACCATTGCCATAAAATGTTCTTCTGCCCTACCCCAAGTCAGGACATCCCATCTCATCAAACCATGAGATATTCCACCTCTCCACACTGGACTCTTGGGGCAGGATGTCCCCTTGCACTGTATGTGATGAGAAACCAGGTACTAGAAGTACATTTGTGAAATATTCTTTCATGCTTTTCCCAAAGCAAAAATAAAAACCAAGGGCAATGATAAAAATGTTGATAAACAAACAGGTTCTCTTCTTGAGAAACCACTAGTGGAACCCATGGAGACCGATGTTTGCCCACAGTACACATAAATATATATGCAAAACACCCTGTGCTTCTCAACAGAAAGGCATTCCCCACTCAGAGCTCATTCACAGGCTCTGACTCAGAATTGTCCATCCAATTTAGATCCAACTCCTTTCTCAGTTTTTGACCTCACCTTCATTCCATCATCCTTTAACTCCTCTGAAGGTCCAGCCTGCTCCTTTCCTTCATCAATCCTCTTAGTGTCCCCCAGAACATACCTTTTCTCAAGAGGAAGGAAAGACACTGAAATTATTGTTATTTTATGATATAATTTTTCCCTATATGTCCCTATCCTCATGCTGTCTTTTTAGGTTACAGTTTCTTTAGGACAGGGATTATTTACTGTTCTGTGTACTAATACAGCACAGCCTGGACCTTAACCAGCCTCAAGTCACTGAGTATAAAAAGAAACTGCCTTTTCCCAAGGTAAATGCCCTCCAAAGTGGTATCAACCATATTTATCCACCTTTGCAAAAGTAACCTCAGAAAGCACTAACAAACATTATAGAGCCTAAATCACCAATTCTTTTGAGAAATATTTATTTTAAACAATTTTTATACCATGAAATGGAATCATGTTTATTTTAGGCATCTCTAAAATATTAAATCATGGTAGAAATTCTATTTTATTCAAGTCTTGCTCGTTTATCTTTCCAGGGTACTTAGGAGTCAATCATACCTGTTACAATCACTCCTTTCTCTTCACTGAGCTGCCTGAATACAACCAGAAAAAAACCCATTCTTTTAGCAAAAATTTTCCTATGAAAGACCATATTTGTATATAGAAAAATTTCCAACAACTCAGGAAGAGACCCATAAAAACAATAAAAAAACTGTCTCTGAACATGTTCAGAACTAAATATTTTTTACTGATAATTTTACAGCAATGATACACTTCATTTCCTTAGTGGCAAAGTCCCTGGAAGATACAAAAAACTGGGCTATGGGTGCTGTCAATGTGTTTTTATCACAGAATCCTACAATGGGTTGGGTTGGAAGGAACCTTAAATATCATCATGTTCCAAACCCCTGCCATGGGCAGGGACACATTCCACCAGCCCAGGTTACTCCAAGTCCTGTCCAACCTGGCCTTGAACACTTCCAGGGATCCAGGGGCAGACACAGCTTCTCTGGGCAACCTGTGCCAGGGCCTCAACACCCCCCTCACAATATAGAATTTTTTTAAGGTCTGATCTAAATCTACTGTCAGTTTAAATCCACTTCCCCTTGTCCTGTCACTCCAGGCCCTGATACAAAGTCTCTCTCTCTCTTTCTTCTTGCTCCCTTCAGGCACTGGAGGGCTGCAATTAGGTCACCCCAACACCTTCTCTTCTCCAGGCTGAACAGTCCCAGTTCTCTTAGCCTTTCCTCCCAGCAGAGCTGCTCCATCCCTCTGATCATCCTGGTGCCTCCTCTGGACTCACTCCAGCAGTGCCACGTCCTTCCTGGGACAGACCTGGAGGTAGCTCTGCAGGTGGGGTCTCACCTGAGCAGAGGCACAGAACCACATATGTTTTAAATAAACAAACAAACAAAGAAAGAAAGAAATAAAATCTCCAGCCATACCTCTATCTACCTTTCCTCCATGGGAAAGCCCATGTCAGCTGTGAGTTTTCTCTTGTTCCCATGCGGAAAGGCACACACTGACCATAACCCCAGCACTGACTTGGAAGTGAAAGAAAACTCAAAGAAATGAATGGCAGGAACAACCAGCCCATTTAGAGATTCAGTTTTTACCATCACCCTCAGAGGCTGCTCCTTCCCTCACAGGCTCAAGGTTTGTCTTTCCTGTGGAAGGACGTGAACCTGCTCCTGAGACTTGGCATGAGCCTCGTGGCATTAGAGTGAAGATACCAAAACATCCTGACAAGTAACCTTAATTCTTTTAAAGCCTTGAACTTGACACTTCATTCACAGCTAAGCTATAGTATTCATTAAAATAATTGTTTAACAGCTAGCTATTAGCAGAGTGGTCATACTTAAAACATTTAATTTGCTACCGATACAGTTTTGCCTGGAAAACAATGACAAATTACACAATTCAATTTTCCAAATGGATTATTCCACAACTAGACAGAAAGACTGTTTAAATTACTTCTGCTGTTTCAAGGCAAGATTAATACAATTGGATTAAAACTTAGACCGCCTCGAGGAGCTGGTGTATTCCTGTCAGCACTATGCAATTAGGTGGGTTTGTGTTGGAATACTAAGGATTCTTCTGGCACATTGCAAAGTCAAAAAGTAACTTGGAAAAATCAGAATGTCTTCCTTCCTCCAGTATTATTTTGTTAAAGCATATGGCAATTTGTGGTTGCTTGTTTACATTTAACAAGTGAGAACTAGACAGTTACCCGAAAGGCAAACTCTCTGCATAGATTGTGTAGCCTGGATTCTAATTATTTGCTCTCCCTTGTGGGACCAAATGAATTAAGTGGACAATTTGCTTTGTGTATGCAAATTCCCAGTTCACCTCGTAAGCTACAGATGACTGTTCTCAGACAACCTGTTATTTTAGGACACTGTAACCTTTCCACTTTTAAAAAAACAGAACAAAATTAGAAAGTATTTAAAGGTCAATATTATACCCAAAAAAAAGAGTGGTGAGGATGTCCCAGATCAGACCCTGGCCCAGGGCTGCAGACAAGGATACTTCCATCATGCATTCAAATGCAGACAAATTGGACTTCCCAAAACACCACTGAGACACCTCAGGAACACTCCTGACTTTACATGAATAAAGGAGAGACTTGGATGGATCGAGGTGCCAAAGAGACGCTGTATGACCTCAGCCCACTGACTGGTACCCCCACCGTGCCCCCAGCCCCAGTGCTCTGCTCAGCCTCTTCCCACTGAGAAATCAAAGGAACATTTGCACTTTAATCCATCACAGAAAAAAAAGGGGGAAAAAAGCAACAGGGTGAAACACTTCAGTGAAGGAGGCAGGTGCCACTGAAAAATTAGCTCCATTCATCATTTTTCTTTTCCTACCCTTTGCGGTTTTATGATGGATTAAACGTCTCCCGAGATCGATGGGGTGAGCGGGGGCTCCTCAGTTTTCCAGATCTGATGCTGCTTTCAACAGCACATGAGAATCCCTTCAAAGCTCAGGCAGGAAGTTAATGGTCATATTCCTCAAACACTGGTAATCTGCAGGTGAGCTTTTCCTCCTACAGAACCACCTCTCAGAGCGAACCACACTCACCCTCAGGTTCATTAGCACCAGCTTATGGCACAGTGACACCTGACACGTGAACAGGACAGGCTGGGCTCCTATTTGTAGGGTTAACTTCATTGTCAGAGACAGTGAAAGCAGCCCCTGGCCAGCAGGGACAGAATTACAGTTGTCACAGTAAAGCCCCTACACACGTGGAGCTGTTGTTACAGCAGCTGTTCCTGCTGACTAAAGTGTACCAGCAGTGACTGTCTCACACCTCTGGGTGATGTCTTGATACCATCAAAAGTGGGTGACAAGTAGTGACAGTGGAAGGCTCTGCCATATTCATTATTTGTTGGGGGGTTTATTAATAATTAACTATGGTTTTCATAAGAATCAGCTCATCCATAGAGTGGTACAGAGCAGCAGTGACATGTTCACTTTTTTCAACAGCTCATATTTAATACTGTTAGAAGCTGCATCATTCACCACTTTAGAATTTCACACATTTACAAGGGTTATTTCAAAAAGAAACTCATTTTTATCCACCTGTGCTCTTTGTATGTGAACACATTTTGCCCAGAAAACACTGTTTAATATTCATTAGCTTCCTTTCAGTGAGGTTTGTTAAAAATAAACAAGAACCTGTCAACTTGGAGAGCTGGTGACTCTACAACCAGAAAACAGCTCCCCATCACAGGGGACAAACAGGGACACTGCAGAGCCCCAGTGCCAATGGCAGCACTGCAGAAGGGACCTCCCCACTGCCCTGGGCAAACTCATTTAACCCTCCCCACTGGGCATCACTCCAGTGCAGCAAACAGGGGCGATGAATGTGGAGAACAAATGCCAATGGCAACATTGCCAGGGCAGAGATCACTGTCCAGCCTCTCAGCAAGCACATCCACAGCATCCAGGCTGGCACAGTGCTGGGAAGAAAGATCCCTCTGGTTTACACAGAAGGATTACAGGCTCCTCTGGGAGAAACCTCAGCAATTACCCCTATCATTTGGGGCCTGAAGCAGACAGAAGTTCAGGGGAAGAGAGAAAGTGATTGGAGCTGAAGTTCAGCAGGTCCCAGGCACCAACCAAACATAAAAGCTCAGACTCATCATCTGGGCTGTCCTCAGCTTTAGACTCAGAGCCCAGTTGCCCCAGCTGAGCCCTGAGAGGACATTAGGATATAATCTATCAGTTCCCCCCTGGAAGCAGTGCTGTCAGGAAACCACATTGCACTCTGAAGTGTTTTACTCCTCTGAAAGGAAAACATTTCTCTGCCCACTTCCCCTCGAGACACATGGGCTTAGAACTTCCTCCTGCCCAGAGAAGTGGCTGCCCCATCCCTGGAAGTGTCCAAGGCCAGGCTGTATGGCACTTGGAGCAACCTGGGACAGTGGAAGGTGTCCCTGTTCAGGGCAGGGGATGGGACTGGATGAGCTTTGAGGTCCCTTCCAACCCAAACTCTTCTATGAATCTACAAGTGGCAAAATTCTGACAAAAAACCAGACAAAATACGTGTGTAAGGTGTCTTACTGCTCTGACAATGTTTCTCGAGACTTCAGCCAAGACTAGGGGTTGCTGTAATATCTATAACTATTAAATCACAGCTCTGATTACACACAGTTTCAGCTTTCAGAAGCAGAAAACATGATCTGTGCAGCCACCAAACCAAAGAGTTGATTCCCAATGACTGATTGTGGAGTTTGACCATCATTTACTCCTGTCAAGTAAGCTACTAGAGAAACCCAGTAACTAAATTTATAGAAGTAATACTTCAAAATTAAGAAACTGTTAAGTCTAGATTAAGCTTGACTTAAAGCTGAAAATCCCTCCAAGCTAGTGAGACTTTCCATGGTGCTTTGGTGTGCAGATCCAGGCTGCTGATGGGTTATATTTGTGCAAATATGTGCTAACCTATAGAACTTCTTGAAAGAAGAGAAGAAAGTGCAGCCTCTTTTAGATTCCTCTGGGATTTCATATCCATTGCCCAGTGGGAACTCCCAAGTCAGTGTGTGCATTAATACAAAGGAAGAGACACAGACTTGCAGCAATAACTGAGAGAGTCACACTAATGGAAATGCAGGATTTCACACAAAGCTGGCAACTGTCTCCCACATAGCAAATGAAACAAATGCACTACTCATTGCTTCTGAAAGTTGCCTAATATAACTTTGAATGAACTATTTCTGGGCCTGATTTATTAGAAATAGCCACAGGTTTTATGACCAATCAATTACACAATCCATGGCATGTGGACAGACAAGTTTGAATTCAGGGTCAATGTACCCTCAAGATTTCCTCCTAAATGTGTGTCAAAGTGAATAAGTGCAGATCACCCTCAAGCTGAGCTTGCACATAATTCCTCATCTTCCAGTACATCAAACTGTTGCCAACAATGACTATAAATTAAAGGGTTTCTTATTCTCATCTCCATGCCCAGGAGAATTAAACATGTAAATTCTCAGGTGAATGTGAACTATGAGAGATGCACAAAATTCTGGAGAAGTGACTGGAGGGAAAAACTTCATTCTTTTAACGCTGATGAATTTAACAAAGGTTTTCACATCATTATTGCAAGAAAAATGTGCACATTGTCCTTGTCTGCAGCTGGTACTGTCTTCCCATAGATGCAAAATCCTACTAAAATGGGAACCTCCAAGTGCCCAGCTTTGTGAATTCACATGTTTCCTTGGATGGCTGTTACTGCAAATATGAAGAAGAGCAGCAGCCACTGCAAAGTATTTCAGACCTGAGTTTAAAGGGCTGAGGAAAGGGCAGCTGCTTTAAAAATAAAGCTATTTTCCACTTGCTTAGCAAGATGCTTGCCCCAAAGCAGAAAATAGAACACTCCCTCTGTCTCTACTTCACTGAGTGAAAGGACATACAAATGGATTTAAAAAGTTTCAATTTTCAGGCCAACTAATACAGCTAAACTTTAGATTTTATTCTTGATATTACATTAAATAACAAAAGTTTGAGAACCAACCTTGTGCCTTACCTTGTGGTAGCATCTGAAGTAAGCAGCTCGTTCATCTGAGAACTTCTCCAGCCTCTTTGGCCCTTTGCTTGAAGCTTTTTTGAATACTAACCAGCATCTCTGGTAAATCTGGAAACACAGGAGAGTAAACTTGGCATCTTCAGTGGCCTGACTATCACCAATATTTACATATAAGTTAAACTCATAAATCAGGTGTTGCTCTGGAGCTACAATTAATGACTCTCAACAGTTTAGAGAAAACACAAAACTAAGCTAAGGGTTAGTTACATCCTATTTCTTTGGAATTAAAATACAACCAGAAATTCTTAGGAAGGTGCTTGTGAGGAAGAGCTGTGATTATGCCTGCAAATGAATGCAGGGTTTTCTAGGAAACAGTGACACATTTTTCCCTGTGGATTTGTTCCTGCTTCCTGTCTTGCATGCTTAAGGCAGATGTGAAGAAAGCTTGAGCAGACAGTAAGGAATGGACCTTCCACTGCACAGGCATGAGAGGCGACACCCCAAGTGTATATTCCATGGATAAGGGGAACTGAGGATACATAAGGGAGAAGCAACTGAATTGCTGGCAATAGAGGAGGCAGATCAATTCACTGCAGAACCTAGGACCATTCTGACAACCAGAATTTTGCTCCAGGGGCTGGTTGAATTTAAATTCAAATCATTTGGGGCAGACAGCCTGACTGTGCAGAGTGGTTGAAAAAACACCTTTCCATTAAGACACTTCTCTCTCCAACTTCTGTCACCATTTCTCGCAATTCTTTAACTGTAGGGCACTTTCTCCCATCCCCTTACATTGAAACCACAGCGCTCAGCTTTGCTAACATGCTGCAGAAGGGAAGAATTACAAGCCTTGCCAACTGTTCACAGCCCACACTTAATCAGTAATTCCAAAGTAACACCTGGTGAGTCAGAAATAAATCAAAACTGTCACCAAAAATCAGTGTGATTTCAAAGAAAATAATCAGACCAGACATTATCAAGTAGTTCACAGCATGAATTCACTGCAGGGGGAAGTGGTGAGACCCCTCAACATACCTCCCCAGTTTGGCAGCATCTCCCCAGGAGCACTGAAAGCCCTTCAGTGCAGTCAATGCACAGAAGAGACGATGCTGTGCCCTAGACAGGAGCTCATCACGACCCTGTTAGGAGCTACAAATCAGGTCCTTGATGCTACCACAGTCTAGCACGTGCCTCAGACTTGTCAGTTTTTCTTCCAGTTGAAGACAGCACCTGGGCTGTTTGTGCTGCTACAGCTGTTTTGACAGCAGCAACAAGAACCAGCCCCAAATGCTCTTTAGGTGCCTCTTCCATCATGAATACTGAGCTCACTTATCCCTCAAATCAACATTTTCACTACTACTCCATGAATAGGAATTAGTTGAAAGCACTGCTGTAATTACTTCCACTGCAAACACTGGGGCTGACAGTGATTAGATAATCCAAACAGCAACTGGGGATCTGATGTGCTGAGAGACAACAGTAATAGCTGTCATTTACATAACACCTAAAACTTACCAAGTTTTCCCCATGAGATCTCCTCAGAAAGTCTAACTCAGGATTGAATTCAAGTATCAAAAATTAGCATCTACTTCCCATGGTCTCTCCTGAAAATTCCAGCTTCTCAAAGAGCAGATACAAGGAAAACTCCAGGTAAATAATGTGATTGTTTAGGAAGTGCATCACCCCAAACCCAGAGAGGTGATCCAATATCCATGTCAAGACAGTTCTATTTTGGGCTCCAAAGATCATCTGCTATAAATCATTACCACAACTGAAGTCAAAGAAGTGACTTCAAAGGAACGATGCAATTCGAGTATCTGGATTCCTGCCCCTCATTCCCATGTTCCTTCTGGTCCTGGAAAGATATTGTGCAGCAAAGGAGCTACTGATCTCAGCTGGAACTGGTCAGCGTGGAGCCATGGGCATGGGTTGGGCTGGAAGGGACCTTAAAGACCACCCAGTTCCACCCCCTGGGCAGGGACACTTCCCACTAGCCCAGCTCGATCAGAGCCCTGTCCAGCCTGGCCTTGGACACTTCCAGGGCTGGCATCTGGCTAAGTACAGTGGAAACATTTCTTCTGATTTTCTGAGCCTCATAATTCAGTTGGGGTTTGGGAATATTCTCATGCAGACAGGGAAACTGAAACCAGAGTCTTGCTGTCCTACATGATGACACAAACCCTGGAGTGTGCTGGAAACAGGGCTGGGGAGAGAGACCTGTCAGTCTCCACCACCTCCCAGCTAAGCAGAAGAGCAAGATCACCAAGAGCTGGATTTCCAAGTGCCTAAAATGTCCTTCTTTATACATGAAGCACAAGTTGTTCCACACAAAACATTTGACTTTAGAACCTAAAATCTGCATTTCAGTCCACAGCAAGTTTACCCCACACCTCAATGCTTTTATTCAGGAACTGATCTAAAAAAGCACAAGGAAATAGCCAAATATTTAGAAATTGGATCAGAGCCAAACAATCCCTTATTTGTTTGTTATTTAAGAGGGATCAAGAGGTCAGAAACAGCAGCACAAAGTCTCATCTGGCAAATTCCTCCTCTGAACAAGTGAACCTTCAGGGAAAGCTGCCTTGTTTTATTCAAGTGTTGTGTTTTTCTGCACTTTGCCCCAAAACAAAGAATTCCAATGAGCTGCATTTACAGGGACACTGAACTTGCTGTCAAATAAACACAAACTGCTTTTTTAAAAGCAGTAGCTACAAGTTCTCTCATGCAGCTTGGGAGGCTTTCCAGAAACCCTGGGCTATTGCCAGGAACTCTTTTGTGACTCTGATAAACTCCAGAAAAAGATAATCTACTAAAAGCACAGCACAAGAGCTCAAGTGACTTCACAGTCTCTTCTGAACTTGGGCTTTTTCTTTTCTGTAGGGAAAAACGCTGCCACTGTAGCCAAGGCTGGTTTGGAAGTTCACACAGTGAAGGACCTCAGCTGCACATGGACAATTAGTTGAGCATTTTGTTGGACTTCCAGGGAGTCTCCAGTGGGCTGGAGCTGCAGGTACAAGGTCCTTCCAACAGGGAGTTGTTCGCACAGGCAATCAGCCAGCAACTGCCAAGGGTCTGGATCTTAATTCTTCTATTTAAAAAAATGCCTTAATATCTCACTTCTGAGTCAAAAGGTGGTGAGAGTCCTGAAACAGAATTTGTAGTTTGAAGGAAACATGAGGGGACTGGATCTAAACTTTTGTTGTGCTTGTAGAAAAATGAACCAGTGCCAACAAAGGCAGATTGCAGCTCATATATTTAATTATATTCCCTTCTCAGACATATCTGAAGCAGATCTCCATCAGGAAGCTGCTTCCTCAGGAAAAGCTGCAGGACACTTTCTAGTAAAGAGTTTAGGCATCAACAGGTTTGATGCTGAATGAGACTGTGTGAAGACCCCACAATCTTTCCAGGAGTTCCCAAACTAGAACTACTCAATCTGAATCTGTTTTTCCCATAAGAGTTGCCCCGACTTTTCCAGTCCAGCTTTGCCCCATACCCATTTCATCCCCATACTGACAACAGCATTCAGCTCTATTTAATTCTGAAAAAGCACGATGTAAGTCTAAAATGAAAAATATTACAAGTAGGTAGATCACTAGAAAGAATCACAAACCTAACTTGTACTGAATTGTGTTCAGCAGGACTTGAACAATGCATGTGAACTGCACCACTGCCTTTGTAAAATCAGCAGCAAAGTTGTCCACATGTTGTCTGTAAAGACATCTCTGCACTTGGCAACAAGACAATCTCCCTTTCCCTGAATACCCATTTAATGTGCGTTATGAGTCAGCAATATTGCATTATTCATTATGATCAGGTTATAATGACTACATAAATCAAGGCTGGTTTACATCGAGCTGTTTTCTTCTCTGGAGCACTAAAGAAAATAATCTAGATTTCTCCTTCCCCTGAGAAGAAACACATTTGTGGAGAGATAAAGCTCACTCCTTCCCCTCATTCAGTTTTCACAAACAATATTTTCCACTAGGAAGTCATCCACAGCTGCTAATAGGGAATGAGGCTGCAATCTTGTCCCTGTGATTACATTCAGAATGTTCACAATGCACAATATTGCTCAGTATTGCAGTTTTTTCATCAAGTTACACAATCCAGCTTTGCGACTGGCCAGAACTTGCTATAAGGCCAGTGCACAAAGAAATTCCTGGCAGATATTTATGAATCTATACACTTTTCACTCTTGTGAATGCAAGTCACAACAGGTGCCTGCTGCTCTCAAGTACGAGGCATTTTAATCAGTATTTTCTCTTTAAAACCCCTCCCCTCCCAACTGGAATTGCAACAACCAGAAGTGGGATTTTTGTTGACGGTTCAGGCTCAGAACTCAAAGCCATTCCTGCAGCCTTGGTTTAAACCACCAAACAGTTGGATTTGAGCCTGTAGATGCATTCCCACTTGGCACACTAGATAGAAGGCAGCTTTGTTCTAAATCTTCTTTGGGTTTTTTTTTTTTGGTCCTTCATGATTACATGAGATTCACTCCACAGACAGGATTTACTGCCCAAATATCCTCAATAAGTGAAAGTCTGTGTGTTGTGATCTGGGGCCCACTGTCCAAGCCTCGAGGGTGCTGAGGAGCAGCATCTCAGCCAACAGAACAGCTCCCCCAGGATTACCTGCCAGCCTAGAACGGGAGTCTTTGCTTCACTTGGTGTCCCTGCTGTGCTCTGTGCCAATGGCCAGTGACAAGGAAACACAAGCAGCATTTTACAGGTGTTACCTGTAACTGGCACAGATTAGTCACTGGTTCAGACAAAGGGGGAGGAAAGTGCTCCTTAAAACTGCTGCTGGCACCTCGGGCAGATTTCTAGATGGAATAGGCTCACTAAAGGACATGAAGGAATTTGCTGATATATCCCAGCCTGCTGGAGGATTATTCTTTTTAAAAGTTCTGAAGGGACACTTGGGAGCTTTTGAGAGCCCTTTACAGTGAATTACTGCAACTGTCAATAGAGCAGTTTGCAGCAATATACCCTTTAACTGCACTCAGCAGCTCAAAGTCTGGAGTTCAGAGACATCTTCTTTACAGATCCTGGCCAGAGGATGAAGCACTTTACCAGTCAAAGCTCTCTGATATAAAATCTTTTTGAGACCTCAGGGGCAGGGAAAGGGCTCCAGGAGTGCAGAGCACCCAGGAGGTTGGCACCTGGAACTGGACACTGAGAGCTGCTAAAGAAAAATGTCTTCAAGACAACAGGGCTTGGATTTAAACCTTGTTTATCCCACAGGTATCACCTGTGTTTTGCATGGGAGTCATTTCATTCCCTCCTCTACTCAGTGCCTTGAATCTGCACTGGCAGGTGCTCCTTATCTGCAACTCCCAGGAGACTTGGTGATGAACTGATGAGTAAATAAATGGCACTGTGTAATAAACCCAACAGGAGATGAAATGGATAAGTAGTTGTGCAGTTTGGTGTGGATAAAACAGAAGATGACTCCATTTTTCAGTTTCTCTAATGACTGCCTGGAATTTCAAGACTTAAAAGACATTAAAAGCGAGACTTGAACCTCCATCTGTTCTTCCTGCAAAAAACGATGATTTGGATGCAGTACCACCAGAAAGACCATTACCAGGAATAGCCTTCCACTTTCAGGCCCTTTTTAAAGGACCTACAGCCTTCAAAGTATAGGGTTGCAGGTTTGTTGGGGTCTTTTTACAATCACACACAGATAGATTCTGGGCTGTGTAAGGCCATTAGAGAAGAGCCCTTTCAAAAGGAGAGTGAAGAAGCACTTACAGCAGAAACCTTCTCTTGCCAGTGACAGCTTAAAAAAAGCCAGGCTGGAGCTCAGTATCCGATTTGGCTCCTTGAACATCTGCTAAGCTTTATATGGGCACAGTTAATTCTAAGGCATGAAACTGGATAGGAGAAAATCAGCCTAGGACTGTAACTAGGAAGAGAAAATAGTAAAGGCTTCAGTGCAACTAAAGGCTGACTCTGTGCAGCCAGCTCATGCTGACAGCAGCTGGATGTGCAGCTGGATGTGTCCTGCTGGGCCAGGCCATCAGCACAAATCCTGGGAAGCAACACCATTAATATCATGTCAGAATTAGGGAACTGCAGAATAATTTACTATGACCACGATGAATTACAGTTTGGGATTCTTCCTTTTTTTAGTCACTAAATATCTGACTTGGTTACTTTCATTATACAGGCTATAGGGGCAAAATGGACAGGCTCTGCTTGGGGGTGCCCAACAATGGCACAAGAGGAACGGGCAGGAACTGATGCCCAGGAAGTTCCATCTGGACAGGAGGAAGAACTTTGCTGTGCAGTGACCAAGCACTGAACAGAGACCAGGGAGGGTTTGGAGTCTCCTCTCTGAGGCTATTTCAGAACCATCTGGACACAATCCATGTGCTCTGAGATGGCCCTGCCGGAGCAGGAAGGTGGGAGCAGTGACCCCAGTGGGCCCTTCCAACCTGACCCATCCCATGACTCTGTATCCCCAACTCCTGCAGGCAAGTGCACAGTGGGATCTAAGAGATCCCAAAGGGATCAGCAGGGGGATTCTATCCTGGGCATGAAATGATCATACTGCACGGAAGAGCAGGATCTGCCACAAGTTTAAAGCTACCAACCAGATGAAACATGTCACCAGTTTGTCCCATATTTTAAAACCAAAATTCAGTCAGTTCCCCAGGAAAGGTTCACCTGAGGTTGGGGCAAGGGGTTGTGTGTTTATTGGGTTTTTTCCCATTTGTTTCAAGTTGGGAGTGGAGGGACTAATATTGACTTAAAGAAACACATTAAAATGAGGATTCCAGAGCCAGTATTTCCCTGGTGGACTCCAGCTTTCCACTGGCTCTTGCAGTCCTCTTGCTTTTGCTCAGGCTAATCCTCACAGTAGTTCAAATGGACAAACCCAACTCAAATTAATTTCTCATATTCCAGCTGTGCAGCAAGAATTAAAGAAGGAGTTCAAGAGTTCACTCACATTTAGGCAGACACCATCCCTAAGAAAGCTGCACTAAAAATGTCTATAAAAGCCCTGTCTTAATTTGCACTACTTCATTTAACAGAGAATAGCCACTTATATTTGACCATAAGCACCGTGCCAAGAGTCTGCCACTCAATGGGATGCATTAATTCAGAACAATCAGCTAACATCCATCCTCACCCTGTGGAGACATTAGTGAGAGCATTAAGAGGAAATTTTCCTTTGCCAACCACAGGGCATTCATAGTTCCCCAGACAAACATTACTTGGCAAGTAAAGGGACAATTTAACCTCCTACAATATGGTCACTGGGGAAAAAATACCACTGATTTTACCCAACTGATCTTCTGAACTGAAACAAGATACATTCTTTTCAGTAAAGAAAAGCAAAATACTATTCATTCCAATAGCTTGAACTTCCACTGGTATTTCTGACAGTACTTGATAAAGTCAGACAAAAAGATAATAGGAACAGTCCATCATCTTCCATGGTATACCTAAAACTGCACAAACATCAAATTAAGATGTCAGCCTCAAATTAAGATGTCAATCTCAAGAGCAGACCTTGCATCAGTTACTTTCTTTCAAGTGTTTCCACAAACACTGCAAAATGTTAATTTATCACTGATGCAACTTCAGGGCGATGGTCACATCCACCAGCAGGAAAATTACCTTCACACCGAGAAATGAACTGATGATGAAAAGGCAGCAAAATCACCAAAGATGAAATTTCACCTGTTTATAATCGGGTTTTCATTTCCTTTTACTGCCTTTACAGTAATTCCTGACACATCCTTCTCTATGCAGAGCTGGTACAGTCACATCACAGAGATTTCTGTCTACAAAAGGAAGAGCAAAGAGGGAAAAGGAGAACTGGTACCCACAACCAGCAGATCAGGGAAGTGTTGAGATAAAAGCAGGGAAAAAGGGTGTTCTGGTCAGGTTTGCATTAAACTTGTTAAAATAAAATACCTTTAGAACAAGATAGCAAATGTGTAAGAACCATTTGTTTACTAGTTAATCCAGTTTATGAAAAAAAGGCAAATTTTGAATGTCATTGTTTTGCTTCACAAACTAAGCCTATCTTCCAAGGAAGAACATGGAAGGTAATTTATCAGAAAACACAGGCTGGAAAGCACAAGAAAAGCTGCTCCTGCTCCTAAAATGGGCCACCATCAAACCAGGAATTTCATATTCCAAATCCTGATCTGCATAATCTCTTGAAGAAAAACAGGAATAGTTCTTAGGTTTGTTTTTTGGGGGATTTTAGAGTGGTTTTTTTGGAAACAAATTAAGACCTTTGCTTCTCCATCCTGTTTGCACAAGACAAAAATTAGGATACCTTAAGAGAAGAAACAAAATGTAATTCCACCATGTGAGCTGCAAAACCTCCTTGTCACTCCTGGTCCTCCAAAGGTGCCCAAATGACAAGCACGGCTCACCTTCCTCCTGCTCAACCTCTTTGTTTCAATTCCAGAGGTAACCCCATACTGACTTGGACTGAGATCCCACTAACAGAGGGAATCCAAAGGGGACTTGCTCATGGACCCAATGGCAGTAACCAGATGGAGCTGCATTAGGCTGGAATAACACTTACTGCTTATTCTCCCCCTTATCAGCTCAAGGATAAAAGCTCAAACCTTCTAAGCAATGTCCTGGATCCTATCCCTGCTACCACTGAGACGTTCCAAGCAGTAAGAAATCTTAATATCTGTGAATATGTTCCAACACCTTA
>JAOXXN010000252.1:12911946-12941662 GCA_026770055.1 Myrmophylax atrothorax
CCAAGCAGTAAGAAATCTTAATATCCGTGAATATGTTCTAACACCTTATTTAACAGCTTGCTAAAACTATGAATTTCCAGTGGGCTTAATATCTTGCAGGTTGAAGTTGTTGCGTGAGAAATCTGTTCAGTTTTGCTCTGTCTCGAGGCTTCCGCACTGAAAGGAGCTGCAGAGGTGTTAATAAAACACGAGGGTTTTATTAAGAAAGCTGCTTCAAATGGAGATATAGGCAGGCAACTTTTCCTTCTCCTCACCCCCTCCCCCAGCCTTACATCATTCTTCTTTCCACTTTTCACAGCTCAGGCTCTCAAATCCCCATATTAACTTCCTGGCACGCTTGTTCAAGCACCAAGCTCTTCAACCATATGGTTCTAGTCCTGCAGATTGTCTCTCCCCCACTTTACCTCTCCTCCCACAGGGTTTCACAGAAACACTGCTATGCAAAACTTGTAAAAGTACATGTCATTTGGAACGTTCCACACCAATCTTCTCAATGAAGTTTCCGCAGAAGTCAGTTTAATTAAAATCAGGAACAGAAAACCACGAAAGCTTTTGACAATCAAAAATTTCTGCTGAAGTGGACAAGTCTTAAACTATATATAAGTTTTCCAGCATCCTAAGCATGAAGCAGAAGTTTTCCCATATAGTTCTAAAACAAATATCTGTAGTAAGATTAAATTACATGCTTCCTGAGGAACAGTCCATGCCAAAGAATTGTTGGATTTTCCCACTTTAATCTTTCATATTTAATCTTTCCACTGCCCAAAATGTAACTTCTCACCCCACACTCAAATCCATGAAGATTAACATCCTCCTCATTTCAGGTGGAAGTTTAATTCTACCTGTAAAGCATTACCAAAGTAAGAAGCAGGCAATCCAGAAACTAAGAATTATTTTTTTCACCGAGTTTTATAATTAATCCAGAAATTTTGGAGCACTGCTCACATTACTCCACTTAAACATTTCCTAGGAACAAGCAACAGGCTACACAGCCATGGCAGCATCAGCTCCCTCCTGGCACAAGCTGAAGACTAAACCCCTACAAATTCCTGCTGGGGCTGGACAGAGTGCCCTCATTCTGTGTTGGAGGACACCCCTCACACCACATTCCTTCCTTCTGATGTGATTAAGATGTTTTGGGCCTGTCAGACCCATCCAGCAAAGAAACTGGACACTCACAGATCCAGTTTCTGTCCTTAACAAGGTTCACACTAAAGAGGGAGCAGTTCCAGCAGCCACATCTTTCCCAAGAGACCCAGTTACTATGAATTTTGACTTCCCAAACTTCAGTAGGATCAGGAGTTCAGTGAGTTTGCTTAAGCTGGTTCAGATCAGTGTGAAACTGTGTCCAGAACACAGGCACCCACACAAAATGTTTCTACTGTGTCTTAAGTGGCCCTTGTCCTAGTGAGATCAACAGCACCAACCCAGTTCCTTCCAGAGGCACAACTGCTGATCATTTCTCCTGATTTCTCTCCTTTCCTCCACTTGGAGAGTGACTGGAGAGGTGCAAAAAAACAACTGATGCTGCCCCATCAGTCCTCAGGGCAAGACCACTGAGCAGGACAGGCTGAATCCCTGTCCCACACAGCCCCAGCATGGCCAGGAAAGGGCCCTGCAGAAGGTGCAGTTGGAAGGAGGAGGGTCTGGGATGAGCTCAGCTTATCTTCAGCCCTGTTGTCAGATGTATGGGCAGAAGTTTCTCCATCTTTAGTGAAGTGGTGAAAGCCATCATTTGAAATTCTTGTCTGCACATTTGATCTCAGAAATCTGGCCCCATCAGAGGATTAAGACAGAATTCCTCCAAAGCAGGACTGCATGGACATGCCAGAGGCTGGACAACATAGTGTGTGCCATGACTGAAGCCTGGGGGATGATGGCTGATCTCTATGTCCTCAGGAAACTCCTATGGGCCACCACCAGCAATGTCAAACTGCACTTCTGGGAGCTACTCCAACCCCACTAACCCTCACATGGGGTGCTCAGATCCCTTTCCTGGATCCAGCCCAAATTTCCGAGGAGGACCCTCTCTAACAGACAGGAGGCTGATCATTCCTTGCATAACAAGGAGGTGCCTCCAGCAGATGGGGTTCCAGCCAACCCCCAGCACAGGCTGTGGATTTAATTAGAAGGGTTGTTAAACAGATACAGCAGCAAGAACAGCTCTGAGCCTCATCCCCCAAGTGCAAAGTGGAGGGTACCCCACGAGACAGCATTGTGCAAAAACCTATTACAGCACTTCCTTCTCCAGACAGAGGCACAAGAAATAAGATTGCCAGGTAAAAAAATGACACTTTACCCCTCTCTCCCTCTTTATTCTCTGACAAACAGATCAAGAAGTCTGTGCAGACCTGCGTTTTAGGAACAGACATTTGGCTGTTTGCACAGCTCCATAAAAGTCAATGGATCCTCCCAAATGAGTGGTTTTAATAGCCTGCAATAACTTGATAGTAATACAAACTTGTGGAACAGACTCCCAGAACTCCACATGCAGGAAATACTGTCATAAAATCATGGCAGTAAAAGAATAAATCAGGCTGCCTGTTAATAATGTTCAATTTTGAGAGTTCTGCACATTAGTCTCAGTGTTCAGATGGTTTTTCTGGGTTGTAAACATCCAGTGTGTCTAGTTAGTGATAGTGGATGTTTTACAAATAGGTTGTAAGGCTTTTCCAAAAACAACAAATTGCCAGGGCTGTTTGTTTTATGCATTTCTGTCAGGCACCATCACCAATCCACGTATGTTGATTCAGCAGCACATGTCCTGTAGTTCTCTAATTTTAATAGCTTTTGTTTTTATAAAGGGAAAAACTTTGTCCTGCTCTAGAAAACAGCTCACCTTAATTTTCAAATTATTTCAGCATTTCCTATTCTGCTTTTAGACACCTGTGAGGCTTGGGAAGGCTCCTGCTGTGTCTGTGAGAACCAAAGCTGTTTTACTGCCCCGATTCCTGCATCTTCACCAGGAAACGAAAACACAGACAAGCTGTTTAAAATAGTCAGGGAGCAGAAACAGTTTCAATGTTGAAGTGCAGAAAGCATCACAACTGTTGCACTCATTTTGTTTATTAACAAAACTAACAAAACTCTGCAGATGCCTCAACAACCATTTTTAAGCCCCAAAAATGTAAAAGATGTTGTCCATCCTTGCTGTTGGATTTTTCCTGGAAGATTGATCAGTAATGCAGTGCACACACAGAGCTTTGACCCACCTTGTACCACATGAGATCAAACGCCACAGCAGTCACAACAAAGCTCACATTCTGATAAACCTGTTATACTGGGGAGGTTTAAAAGTGATGCTGTCTGAGAAATGGGGTTAGGATGGAAATACTTGCAAACAAGCCAGATGTGCTCACAGCAGACAAAGTTTGAGAGAAAAACTACTGTCATATTGGTCTCAGCTTAAGAGGTTTGCTTGGAAAGGTGTTCCAATCCCACCTAGAAAGCAGCACCATGTGTTAGGCACCACAGACACACCCTCTATAAAGACATCTATTTTCTAAACAAGCCAGAGAGATGTTTCTGGAAGCCAATATTTTCTAGTCAACTGAGCATTGTGCAGAGCCAAACCAGGCTGTGCAAGGCTTGGCATAGCTGTGGACACGCACAGGTCCTTAACAGAGACATCTCTGCTGGCCACCAGCCCATCTCAGCTGGTTCTGAGGCCCTTCTGTTTGATCAGCACTATTTGCTTTCAGCTGCAGACAGCTCAGGGCAGTTGCTGCTCATCGAGGAGATTGTTTCCCTCTGACACCAACAGAACTTCATCATTTAATGCAATGAGACACTCTGGGTGTGCCACTGGCATTCCAGAAACTCGGAGCTGACAGCCAACCCCACAGCATCTTGCTCCAGCAGGCTCCCATACATCAAGAGGCAGGGACAGGCCAGATGCCTGCAAACCCCACAGGCTCTTCCAACGGGAATGGCATCATCTTCAAGTGCCCTGCACACAGGAGAAGCACCAGCACCCTCGTGGTGCCACAGCACCAGCACCCCAAGAGTGCTGCCTGAGGAACAGGCTTTGGGAATGTCACCTGCCAGCACTTGGAGCCTCCAGCACTTACTCCTGCTCAACAGCAGCAGCAGGGCATCCCCTCAGAGCAGCTTCTGTGCTCCACAGTCCTTGCTCCAATTCAAACGTGTCATCCAGCAAAGCTGGGTTTAGCAGTGGATGCAGGAAGGGGAAACTCAGCCTTAACACCAGGAGTTCAATAAAAGTGGGAAACTGGAACCAGCACACACCTCTGGGACCCTCCCAGCCCATGGGGAAGGTGGGTTGGTGGCAGTTCTACAAAGTCTGTCAAGCGCCTTTTCCCTTGTAATGCTCTTCAGTCTCACCAGTGTTATAAACCCCCTCTATTTAAAGGCTTTGTTCCTGTTTTGACTTTTAATTGTTATTTGAACACTCTGTTGAGCCAGTCCAACCTAAAATGAGAGCTCAGGTGTGTTCACAAGCAGTGCACATCCTCCCACCCTACAAATGGAAAGACAAGAACTCATATCTTTCCTTAAGGAAACATCTCCATAACTTATTCCCCCTCAGAAAGGTCACATCTGCACCACAGAGTGAGACACAATTTGAAAATTGTAAGCTAAAAAAAAGCCCTTTTAGATCCAGAGGCCACAAAACAACTCCCCTGCTTCATATACAGACACAAAGCACTTCATCAGCTGAGAGGTGACTGCAAGAGCACGAGTTTTCTTTCCCAAAACACAGGGCCAGTGGCTGGTGGTCTGACAGAAGCACTTCCGCAAAGCAAAGCTGATTTTCTCCATTTTAAAGAACTCTGGAAGGTTGTGCTTTTCCACTGTCAGCACTTTTCTAGCACACAACCTCCTCTGTATCACTGCTAATGACAGAACACATAGATACACCATTGGCTGAGGGAATTATTTTTCTCCCTATAAGGATGGAAAGAATCAGGAAGAGTGAGCTTTCTCCTGAATATATTTGGCTCTGCAGAAGACACATGTGATACAAATGTTGCTATGGAAACTATTCTATTAAATAATATTAAATTTACATATTTAAAGTGCGCAGAAAGAGTTCAGGTACAAAACTAATTAGCCTAATTTCAACCTTGAAATTACAAAGTAGGGCCTACCAGAACTGTCACGTTCCTTTTAAAAGAGGTTTGCCTTTGAGCAAGCTGCTTCTCTGCACCCCTTCCTTTGCAAATGCGGCACCTGCAGTCCCAGTTATTCTGAAAAGTCGTTTCTTGACATAATTTAGACACAAGCTCTGCTCCTAGTTCCCTTGGTGATGGAATTACCACAGTATTACAGAGGCTAACCCAGAGCTGGATTCAGTCAGAAAAGACAATGCACTGATTACAGCTGTGCCACCATAATGTGAGGATGTATTTTAACAGCTCCCACTTACACCTTACTAAGCACTGAAATCCTTCTCAATTAAACAGAAGTCCTACACAAGCTGGAGTAGGTTTGTCCTTGCTAATGTTTTCACAGCATGGCAAAGCTTTTTGAAAGTTAATATTTTAAGGTCTAAAGTATTTTTCTTGGGTTTTTGTGATTACCCATTTCTACTTTGGTACTGTAAATCAGGACACTGGGATTTTAAGCAGCTCAGAAAATGCTACAGGAAGAAACTGCAGCCACATTTCAACCATCTCTTCTTGAGTCATGGGCCAACACTCCAAGCTGGAGACTACCAGGAGAGAAAAGTATGCTCAAACTACATATTTTCCAGGATTTGAAGAGGTCACCTCTCCCTCACAGCACAGGATGGCCAGATCCCAGCACCAACCACCTCCCTCCCTAAGGTGCTCCACAGCATGGGAAAGCTGTCAGGAGAGAAGACCTAAGCCAAGGGCAGCAACTCAGGGCTCTGCACTTTAACACATCTATGGGCCACGGAATGCTCTGGGATTTCTCTTTGACTCCCTCACAAAAGCACTTTTCATGCCCCCCTTTGCGTTTTCCAGCCACTGAAAATGATACAAACCTTTGGAATTAGAAGGAATGAGATCAAATAAAGAAACTGCCTTTTCAAAGGAAACATTTAACATTTGTTCCATCTACATGGACTCTTTATCTTACCCATTTCTCCCCCTATTTTTTCACTCAGGTGTCACATGCACATCTACTGAGAGGGCATTTAATGTTTCCTCACCACCACCACCGCCCTCGGAGTGGTCTGGAAAGCCTTAATAAAGGAAAGGCACATGCATTAACAGAAATTACAACTATCTCAGAGTTCGATGCATCTTATTCACATGTCCATTGAGTTCTACTGTGACAGTATGGAAATACATATAATAGTTTAATCTTACTCATCGTTTATGCTGGAGCAAACTAAACACTAATATACATCCAGTAATGAAAAGACAGTCATGGCACACTAATTCTGCCAAATTTGCTAAAAGTCCTCTTGGAAAGATGTGATCTCCATCTGTCACAGAATCACACAGTTCTTTCAGAATGAACTGTGCCTGCAACTCCAGGTACAAGAAAACCAGTCTGATGGGATGCTTTTAAATGCTTTCCTGTTTCCAAAAAAGCCAGGGAGACACAAGTTACAAAAACTGTGAAGAAGTCATTGACTATGGAGGAGCCGGCAAAAGCTTTTAGAGGACCATGCACACAACCCACACTATGGACATTCAACTGCCATCAGTTCTCAGTAAACACAAGAAATTAATTCCTTTCCAATCCTGAGTGGCACACACACTAAGGAAAAGATTTTCCATACACAAAGCCTCCCTCCAGGTGCATCCCCTTAAGCCACGCTGGCTCCCTGAGGGACTCAGGAGATGTGGAGCAGGTCCCATCGCCTGAGCGGCTCCAGGAGCTCGCTAAGGGAGCAGCAGCCCATGGACTGGAGGAACAGACCAGGATTCCAGAGCACATCCCATTCCACGGAGCAGGGAACTGCCCTGCCACTACCGACACATCCAGAACCTACAACCCAAACCGGGGACACGCCACAGTAATCAAAGAACAGCCTTAAAATGAGTTTAAAATTAAATACGGAGCTAAAGCGGGCTTTGTGGATTTACATTTTGCCAACTCGAAGCAAGTTAAAAAAGCCTTGAAGACATCGCAAGGTCTTCACCTGTCCCACGCCAGACCTCAAAAGCTAACTTGCAGCAGGAACCGCAGCACCCGAGCAGCTCTCAGCCCTCAGAGCTGCCCCGGACCCTCAGTCCTGGAGGCACAGCCACCCCCAGCCCCGCACTGCCCGCTCCGAAGCCGGCGGGGCTGCCGCGCCCGGGGCGCTCGGAGCGAAGCGCTGCGCCGGGAGGCGGAGGCAGCGCAGCCCAGCCCAGCATCCCCGTCTCCCGAGGGGAGAGAGCGGAAAAAATATATATATTGTACATTATATATTATTATGTATTTAGGTGCCTTTATTCTTCTCCCCCGATCTTTTTGTTTCGTGTCTCCCTGCGGAGACAGCGGCTGAGCTCAGTCTGCAAAAAGAGGACAAAGGAGCGGCAGGGAGGGGAAAAATAAATACAAGAGGTAAACCAGGGCAGGCGGCGGCACTCACCCCGAGCCGCCGGCTGCGGATGCGCACGTAGCCCTGCTTCACGATGTCGTTGAAATTGGAGGCCATCCTTCCCCGGGACAGGCGGCGGCGGCAGCGCCGCTCAGCCCTCCCGCATGGCGCGAGCAGCCTCCGGAGCCGCGCCCCGCACCGCCCTCCGGAGAGATCCGCCCCGCACCGCACCGCCCCCCGGAGACACCGCACCGCCCACCTGACAGACCCGCACCGCCCTCCGGACAGACCCCGCACCGCCCCGCCCGTCGGAGCGATCGCACCGCTCCACCCCGCTCAGCGGAGCGCTCCACCCGTACAGTGCGCACCGCACAATGCACCCGCACCGCTCCCCCGAGCGCCCCGCGCCGCCTCCCGCACCGCTCCCCGGAGTGCTCCACCCCGCTCCGCTCCGGTCCACCCGCCCCGCAGGAGCGCCCCGGGCTGCGGGAAGCGCTGCGCCCGCGCCCCCTGCACTGCCCCCGGCTCCGCACCCCGCGATGGCCCCTCCAGCCCCAGAAGGGGCCCAGCGGAGGATAACCCAACCTGCCCCACCGGGCTGGCCCGTGGGGCTCAGACCTGTGGGTCTCACCGGGAAAGTGGGTTCCCCAGAAAGTCGTTCAGATGCCTGATATTCAGCCAAGATTCTCCAGAATCTCCTTCTAAAGACGGGCAACCTGAGCAGCTGCCCTGGCCGTGCCTCACAGCGTGGAAATGTCACACGAGCCTGTTTTCTAGGCAATGTGCAGTTGCAGTGAGGGCTGACTTAGCCTGGCACTGGGCCTTGGGGTTGCCTTCTGCTGCTCCCAAGTTCTCCATTTCCAGGAACGTGCAAATACTGCCAAGTACACCAGCGATCCAGAGGAGAGGGGCTCTGGTGACTCTACAGGGTTTACCTGTTAGTGGTGAGCTATAAATACTATGTCCTGGAAAGAGGGACTGTTCATCTCTTCATAACATCTTTTAATAGCATCACAAATATAGACACTCCGAGGAGGTCAGCCAGAGGGATGACTTTGACTTTGGCAATTATCCTGCCATGGAAATTACAAAGGAAGGCAGAGCAGAGAAGCACCACGGAGCACACAATGAGCACAGAGCCATGGGGTGGGTGATGTCCAAGTTCAGTTAGTTGCTCAGTGGCCATAAAAATCACCTCTGATAAAACTGTCCTCTTTCTGGTTTAAATATGTAGCTCCTTCAGTTTGGGGGCAGGCAGAAATGATGGTGGTTGCTCTGCTGTGGTGCTCTCAGTTCTTGCTTGAAGAGGTGATTACGTTTTGCAAGGCTTTGGGAAATATTAGTTGATGAAGTGGCTTATGGAGGCAGAGTGTAGGATTCTAGCTAAAGGGCTAATTCACTCAGGATAAAGGAGGAAAGACTGCAGTCCTTACTTGGGTATTTTACACTTTTGGTGCCTTTTCACTGAGCTATTTTACTGAATGCATAAAATGGAACAGCTTCAGCCAGAAACATCAAAACCTTTCATGCCTGTGAACCAAAATAAGCCAAAAATGAGAATATTCTGAGGCAAGTCTCTCCATTGGGTAAAATGGGTAAGGCCACCAAGATGATTAGAGGGATGGAGCAGCTCTGCTGTGATGAAAGGATGGGAAAATTGGGCTTGTTCAGCCTGGAGAAGAGAAGGCTTTGGGATGAACTAATTATGGCTTTCCAGGACCTGAAGGAGCTACAGGATGGAGAGAAACAATTTCCAAGGGCATGGAGTGACAAGACAAGGGGAATGGCTGCAAACTGACAGAGGGCAGGGTTAGATGGAATATTGGGAAGAAATCCTTTCCTGGGATGGTGGGCAGGCCCTGGCACAGGGGGCCCAGAGAACCTGTGGCTGCCCCAACCCTGGCAGTGTCCAAGGCCAGGTTGGACGGGGCTTGGAGCACCCTGGGTGCCCATGGCAGGGATGGATTGAGATGATATTTAAGGCCCCTTCAACCCCAAACCATTCTGGGATTCTGTGCAATCCACACAGAATTGCATAGGACAAAATTACCAATAACAAAAAGGTACTTCTGTTAAATATATTGCAGAGCCCCAAGAACAGTGCCAGGGCTAGTTCCACGGTGCCACCTGTTAGATTTCACTGCTGGCCCAAAGCTAGAGAAGTTCAGCCCCTCAGCCTGTTTCGTCTTGTACAGAAGTGGGTGCAGTGCAGAGACATATTTCACAATCTCAGGCACCATAAAAATACTAATGCTGGAAGCATCAAGTATGTTCTAAACCCAGGATTAAAAAAAAAATAATAATTAAAAAAAACAGAGAGGCTTATTTTGGTTTCAAAGACATTTGTATCAGGAAAGAAATTACAGAGCCACTTTAGGTGTCTTTTCAACAAGTTCAGACGGTTCTTCTAATCCCTTCCAGTACCCGTAAACACACACTGCTGGTTTCATTAGTCACTGGCATATTCCTGCAGGTAAACACATTCCTAAGAGCTTTGCTAAGTATAGGTGGATTTAAGCCTGTGCTTATTCTTTGATGAATTAGGATATTAGTGTCCACTTACATTTTCACTTTGAACAACATAAATCCCTTACATATGCTGTGGTTCAAAGAGAAAATGCATTTTAATTCCCATGTGTGCAATATGTTAAAAGAATGTGCCAGGAAATCTCATTGTTCAGGTTTTCACCTCAATGCTATCACTAGAAAAAAAATTATTTCCCCCTTTTTTAATATGCAAATGTGTGCTCTGGTCGTTTTAACAGGAGTCCTTCTTTCAGCTCATTTCTATTGACCATTAGCCCTCCCTAGCAGGAAATGCTTCATCTATATTCATGTTTATCTGTATTCAAAACTGTCTACAACATTTTAATAAGCTTTCATTGAAATTCTTTTCCTTTTCACGACAATGGTGTTGCTGTTATTTCTTAGGAAGATGAGAGTTAAAGGTCACTTTGAAGTACCAGCCTGATGTTAATAATTTAAGTGGATTATTGTTATATTCTAATCTCACAGTAACTATCATTGTGCTGCCCTACAATGAGCTGGTTTGCTTTTAGCCCTGTGCAAACAGAAATCACTGTTACACATTTTAACTGAAAATGAAGGGAGCTCTCAGTTTTGCCCAAAATGCCATGCTGACATTTTATAAAGAACTTAAATTCACCTTACTATATTTGCAGCACATCATCCCCTGTGTCCGGGGTATTATTTCATCACAGTCTACAGGTGGAATTTGACAAACATCTCTGAGACTTCTGAGGTTAAAGGATGAGAAATGCTGAGGCCATTTTGAGGAAGCAATATTTTCCATGGGAGTTATTTCCTCAAACAGATGGAGCTGGGACTAGTCAAGCATTTCCTGACAGAAAGAAAAAAAAAAAGTTTATTTGATCACCCTGAAATGATTTGCTGGAAATCTATAACACACATCAATATTTTTTTTATGAAAAGCTCCCATAACATTTTGTCTCCATAAGGTCAAGATGCCAACATTTTTCTGCTATAGTTTAGATTTTTTCAGAGTAGTTTAGAGATGATAACATCACCAGGAATTGTCCTGACCTTTTCAAGTGCTTTGAGGTTACTGGAATGCAATATTTCAAACACAGTATCTCCATGAAAAGCTTTTGGACATTCCTATGTCTAACTTTGTTTTGGTGTGAGATACGTTTTTGACATTTCCCTCTGATTTTTGCTGTGGGAATCCTGAATTTGGACTAGTTCTAACTGCAAGGAAATGCAACAGATAATGAACAACAATAAGTGACTGTAATTCTTTATAAAAATTGATGGTTTTTTTCCTGTGTTACTTCAAACTTTGACATTCCTTATTCTCCTTTTTGCAAAGGCAAACTTGCAATGCTGCCTTGGATCATTTAATTTCAGAAAAAGAAAAAAAACCAAAGTTTATTCTGAAATATTTTTTTTCACAATGCAGAGATTTGATTAGTTTTGCCTTATAATTATGGCTTGTTCTGCCACTGATGCAAACACAAACCACAAGCTGAACACACAAAAAACTGCTCAGAAATTCACCTTTTACATCTCACTGTGCTAATTTTGAGTGAAAGGATTCTGCTGAAATGAAGCTTTTTCTCTGCTGTTGCATCTTCTTCTGTACATCTGTGTTTGTACAACATCTAAATCTTTGGTTCTGATGCCAGTGAGGCAGCTCATGCAACGTCCAGCTCTCAGGCTGAGGAATGGTGTGTTGGGTCACAGAATTAAAGAAACCTCCATAAAATGTGTGCTTTTTGAGCAGCCTTCCTGGTGAAGTGAGGGCAGGACCCTTGGTTAAAACATCCTCATTTGCTCCAGGGATTTTAGAATATATTAGGCCTAAAATTGCATTAGTGAGATGCACACAGAACTTACTGGCAGAATTACTATGCAGATGTCAGTCAGTGCCAAAACATGAAAATTCATGAGAGCTGAACAGTTAACTTAAAAAACCTCTCCCATAACAGAATGTGGGCATTGAGCTGCTTGTGCAGGAAACAGGAAAGTGCCTGCCAGCATCAGCCACTGATAATCAATATTTAATGCAAATAAATAATCTATTAACCAGGCTAACATGCCATTTTGCACAGCACCGTCCCAGTAGCAAGCACTGAAATTGCCTTCCCTCTGTATGATCCATTGCAATCATTCTGCTCCACGTAGACCAAGGTGAGGAAATGGAGGATAGAGCAGGGGGTTGGGCAGCAAACCAAATCATCCTTCCACTGGAAACTCTGGTTCTGATTGTAATATTTTGTCCCTAACAAAATTACTGTCGACACAGTGCATGTTAAGCTAGAAATAAATACATGCTGACTGAGTCTGCAAGCCAAGTGAATCCAGGGGAACATGAGCTATTGAAAAACCCACCATTCATTTTGCTTGCTTTGTATTTCTGTGACACTTACAAGCACTTAAGCACTTTTTCAGCCTCACTGTCCCGAAGACACAAAGCAAGGGACCTTCCTGCATCTGCACAAAGTGGCTGGGGGGATTAGGCAGGGTTGAGTGGGGGGTCAGAAGGTCACCAGCCATCCTCCCTGTTCCTACAGGAATTTCTCAGAGCTTGCAGTGTCTCTGGAAGTGGCAGCTCGCTCTGATCTGTGGGTGGCAGAGCTGGAGTGAGGCAGCCTGTGCTGATACACCTTGTATTGATTAACCTTGTATTGATACAGCCTCTGCTGATACTGCCTGTGTTGATACACCTTGTGCTGGTACAGCCTGTGCTGATACACCTTGTATTGGTACAGCCTGTGTTGATACACCTTGTGTTGGTACACCTTGTATTGATACACCTTGTGTTGGTACACCTTGTATTGATACACCTTGTGTTGGTACAGCCTGCAGGGATACAGCCTGTGCTGATACAGCCTGTATTTTTAAGGACATTCTGTAGGAATCTAAACTTTCTGGGGAAAGGGTTATTCCAGCACTCAGACCATGGTATGCCTTGTCAGTGCTGGAACAGGATGCTGGTTGCTCTTAACACTGTATTTAAATAAAGACTTTACTATTATCAGACTGCAAGGAAAACATCAGCTAAGTTTCAGTTGAAACCCAGATGTTGAGGATTTTGCTTGAAAATTCAAGTAGAATCTTCTTTGTATTACATGACAATTTTAAACGTGAGAAGCTGTTTCCAAATGAGCCCTCAGTGTATACATTTATAGATATTCCAGCACCCACTGATTCCAGGGAAATTTATTTCCTGTTGCTTTGCCCTAAATCCTCATTCCTGAGCCAATGGCAAGCTAATTTGAAGCCTGTGTTAACAATGATGGCCACAAGGCAAATTCTTATCTTGACTCAGTGCAGCTTTCAGCGTTTCTTGCCACTTGTCTACGGAAAATTTACGCCTGAAAGTTTTTTGATCTTTTTATTGCTGTTAAAAGAGTTAGGAGAAAAGTTTATATGCTAATTATAGTCTTTGCAGATGGCATTTGGAAATGATATCAAACAGTGTCAGTTTGCAGTGCAGTTTGTGATTATGTGCTGCCTTAGTAGATTTGGGGGCTGCATTTTACCAGTTTCAAGGTTAAACTTCCACAAGCATTTACCAGAATTGGGCATCTCAATAAAATGAAGGATATGAAAAGAAACACCACTTCCAATTGCAGCAGGACCTGCAGGCAGGAAAGGCCAAAGCTCTCCCAGTGCCCTGGAGCTGTTGAACAGGGAAGGTGTGATGGGTGGGTTTTGTACTCATGTCATTCTCCCAGCGCACCCTTTGCATGGAGGTGGTGCAGGAAGGGTTGTGCTTTGTAGTGCTCTAAAAGCCTAAAGCAAGTTATTTCCCATTAAAAGAAAGAGAAATTGCTAGAAAAGAATGATGACTGATCTCAGTAGCTTCACACTGGAAAAAATGTCTGACTAAGAAGAGGTCATTTCTGACAATCCTTAACTAGAGCTGAGACAACTGACTGCATCAATCACCCTCCTGAACCCTGGAAATGTTTGGCTCATGTGTGAAAACCTGCAGGTCACTTTTGGAGAAGGCACCCCAAATTTACAGATGTTCTTTGCTAACTTTGAAGGTGGAAATTCAGAATAACCATAATAAACCAAAAACTAACTCAAATAAGGCAATCACTGGCATGCCCTTCTTTTTGTGGCATGCAAGCAAACCTGGAATTTGTATTTCAGTGTGGAACTAAAAATATTAATAGCTGTTTCAGAGTGATGAAAGCAAATGACAGGCTCTCTGCTCAAGAATGATCAGTGCTATTGGGAAGACAGCTCACAAAATACTGTGTAAACTTCTGTGAAGTGCCCAGAAATGTCAGTATTTTAAACTGAGTCACCTGTGACCTTTCTGTGTGAGATGCTGTTTATTAATTGCATTTGCACTGATGAGGAACTTAAAGTCTTACTGAAGATTTAAGGGGATTGTCAGGGTTCAGTCATGGTGCTCCCTTCTCTTGCTAAACTGATCCAGCAAGTCTGATGTAAAATGGGAAAGGATTCCTCAGGGAAAGAGCAGGAGAATTCACCTCCTGAGGGCTGGGAATATAGCTGTTGGTTAATATTTTGGGGAGAAGATTCCAGCACAGGCATAGCTTGTTTGAAACAGGAAACTTGCCAAAGGGTTGATTTGAATTTAGTGTCAGGTCACCCAAAACCAATGCACAAAAGTCAGGGGGTTTCACTGTAGAATATCTCAGTAAAAACATTTGGTTACTGTTCCCCAAAGTGTAACAAATTTTCCAACAAAGCTGCCATAATTGAACATCTGGCTTGTTTGGGGTGGCACTTCCAGACCTTCCTCATGCAGCTCCTTCCTCCAGGAACTGAGGAGAATTACTTAAGGCCCAATTATCCTGCAGTTTACACCCAAAATATTGTAAATTGCACCTCTCATGCAAATGATTTCAAATGAGGACTCATTAACACCGGTGACTTTGCTTGCCAAGGCTCAGCTGGCTCTGGGGACTCATCAGTTGTCCTAAATGGGGGATACACACATGGATTAGAGAGGAGGAGAAAGGCACAGGCATAAATATACAAAGAGCACTCATTCATAAACTAAAACAACAAAGACAACCTGAAAAACTTGCAGTGCCCAACATTAACAAGTCCTGTCAGCAGTGCCTCTGTTTCCTCACTGATATTTAAATGTTAGATAAGCTCAAAGTTCATTTTGTCATCATTTGTGGCCAGACACATCTATCTCACTTCATGTTCACAGCATTTCAATAAGTAGTTTATAACACATTAAAAATGTTAAATGAATATTAATAACATGAATTTGGGTGGCAAAAAGGACTGAGCTAAAAGGCAAGAAATTATTACAAGATGCAGTGCTGCAGAATTACTAACACCCTGCACAACCTTTGTGCTCTGTAACCCATAAACCATTTGCTGAAACTTCCAACACTGTATTAAAACTTCAGAATACCTTGATTATGGGACTCTTAAGGATAATTTCAGCTCAGTCAGCTCGTTCTGAGCCACACTTCCAGCTCCCACCTGCCAGAACAGGATCCCTGGGTGGGGGAAGGTGAGGAGCAGCAGCCCAGGCTACATCCAGCACGGTTCTTTGCAAAACAAATAACCCAAGGCTGAGGAGGAGCATTTTCACTGTGCACCCTGCACTGTTTTATAGCTTTGCCCACTCTTTGACACGAGTACAAAAAAAAACCACAGCTCACTCTCCTTTAAACAGATTATTCTGGTTTCCCCTCTGAACAATTAACTGCTGTGTATTGATGACCAGCACAGGTCAGGGGGGTGTGGGCAGTTCTCTGCTATTTTGAACCTCAGCCCATCGTTATCTGCTCTGCATTGATCCGTAAACAGCAGGAAATTGGATAGAAGGACTCCACATACAGTTTATAAACAAGTTAAACCTGCCAACTGTCTTAAAGCATTGAAATTCAAATTGTGGTCGTTCAGGGCAAGTCCTTGTGAGTTTGTACACTCCAGCTCAAGGGCTTTCTCCTTCAAAACAAACCACAGCCAAAAAAAAAACAAAACAAAAGAGAGGGGAAATAATTTTAAAATTGCAACTAATTTCACTGTAACAATACTGCTGTCCCTTCAGACTGCCAGAGCTTGGAGCAGGAGTGGAAAACTGGCAGGCAGCATACCTGCTCTTGGCACTGGTGCAGGACTTCTGGGCATCGCTCTCGTGCTTCAGAAATCACCTGTGTGCATTGGGCTTTTCAAGAGGGCTTAAAGAAGCCCAACTCTTAATGAATTTTCAGTGGGTTTTGGATGCCTACCTCTGCCAGAGTCCTTGGAGGGACTTTTATTACATTTTGAAGGCTTTGCACCATGCAGGAGGAGCGTTCAGTTTTATCATTTTGCTGTAGAGGTTTCAGGCAAGGGCAGAAGGGGCAATGAACAGGGTGAAGAGCTGGGGCTCCTGGCAGAAGGGAAAGCAGGGGTTCACTGCCCAGGGGTTCACTGCCCTTGGAGAAGGTGCCACACTCCCCTTCCCCTTCCCTGCCTGTGCTGTGGTCAGATGAGGGGAAGGATTTGTTCCTCTCCCACAATTCTTGGTCATTTTTGACCATGAGCACCAAAAGGCTACAGCCCTGACTCATCAAGAGCCTTAACTGTGAACCTAATTTAATGCACTTCCATAGTGATATTCTAAATGAATGGTCTTACTCATGTAATAATGTTTGTGAAGTGCTCAGGCAATGGCTGTTCCAGGCCCTCGTTCCTGGAATGATGGATGAGTAATTCTGAGGCCTTGATTTCACTTTCTTTCTATAACAGTAGTTATGAGAGTTTTTTCTGGAGAAACTGGTGTCTGCTTGTTGTAACTTTATGATGAGCTTTAGGTTGGAGTCTCAGTAAATCTAAACTGGCAGGATTTCATTCCCTCCAGCTGGACAATGTGCACCAGAAGACATATTGGTCTATCCTTTGCCTTGGGAATTTTCCTCATGGTTTCCAAAACCAACACGTTACAAACTTCACATGTCAGAGAATCCCAGAATGGTTGAGGTTGGAAAGGACATTGAAGATCATCTCATTCCACCCCCTGCCATGGGCAGGGACACCTTCCACCAGCCCAGGTTGCTCCAAGCCCTGTCCATCCTGGTCTTGGACACTTCCAGGGATGGGGCAGCCAGAGCTGCTCTGGGGAACCTGTGCCAGGGCCTGCCCACCCTCACAGGGAAGGATTTTGTTCCTATGCTTAACCTAACCTTGCCCTCTGGCAATTTGCAGCCATTCCCCCTTTTCTGTTGCTCTAGGCCCTTGGAAATAGTCTCTCTCCAACATTCTTGTTAATCCCTTTGAATCCTGTAAGCCACAATTAGGTCACCCTGGAGCCTTTTCCTCTCCAGGCTAAAGAACCCCAACTCTCCCAACCTTCCCCCCTGGCAGAGCTGCTCCATCCCTCTGATCCTCTTGGTGCGTCCTCTGGACTCACTTCAGCAGCTCCATGTCCTTCTGTGCTAGGACCCCAGAGCTGGAAGGGGCTCTCACCACATCAAGTACTTGTCCACAGTTAATCTTTTACTTCAGGAGCTCACACAGGATCCAGAATTTCCCTGCAGATGGTGGGGGCAGCAACAGTGACATCCAAGCTGTCAGGGCAGCTCCTCTGGCCCTCAGCAGCTTTTCTGGCAGTTCCTTGTCAAACAATTCCTTCATCTGGAGAGATGTCACCAACTAATACATTTTTTCTGCCAGCTTGTTCCCTCTTTTCTGATCATCCTGCACCTCCCCATCAGGCCAGTGGTGCATTTGTCACTTGATGAAAAGGTGGGCAATTTATCTCCCATCAAACAGGTGGATCTGTTGGTGGCTCCTGGGGACACTTTGTGTCCCCTGGCTGGGCCAGGCAGATCAAACAGCTCCATGGTTAATTGGAAACCCGCCTGAGAGATTGATGGATCCCTGAGATTGATGAGCTTTATGGAAAGAAAACTCTAATTCCCAGCTGTGGTTCAGTCTAGGATAGCAAAAGTAATGCTTGTCTTTAGTCCTGGCAGTAAATAATGGATGAGTGTTGCCATGGCAGTGGAGCAGCGTGTGAGGCTGGAGCAGGAACTGCTGTCACATCCCTCTGCTCCTTCCACTCCCTGACACTTCATTTCCTCCACCTGAACCAAATGGTATTTCCTCTTATGAAAATCAGCAGTTTCTATTACACTGACTTGGGGCAGATTTGCTAAAAAGCATTTCTGTGTAATATTTAGTGTCACCCAAAAGCTTCTTGGCACATTTTCTCCTTTGTTTCCAAGTGGAGAAGGAATGTTTGCCAATAAACAAAGGGTATCATTGTGAATCTAATAGTCTTTATAAATGTGGGTATTCTCATGAGCAAAACACACAACCACGACTTTTAAAGGTCCAATTGTGAGGTCTCTACCTTTAAAACTGAAAGCAACTTGTGATTTTGATCAGTAATGCTCTTCAGTGGCTTTTCTCCAGAAGCTTTTTTCCTATACATATCCAGCTTCAATTAAGGAACTTGACTACACTGCATTGTTGCAGATGCTTGGAAAAAATAGAATAGAGGAGAAAACAAAATAACTATCCCCTGGAATCTCTAAATCCCTTTTAGACATATTCAGGCGTTACCACCTCTCAAAACTGGATTGCAATTGTGAAAATTAGAAGCTTTTTAAAGCCACAGCCCCTTGTTTAATATCACTAAAAACTACTTTTTCTTAATATTTCGTAAATCTTCATTTCTGAGTAATAATCTGACCCTGAAAATTGGCTTGCTATGAACCATCTTTTAGTTCCCAGAGTCAGAATCTGCGGGAATGGAGTTTTAATTTAGTTTTGCATATTTCTTAATGGACATCTCAGCCTAAACAACCTCAAGAGTCCCAGAAAACATTTTGCAACTGTCATATCTGGGCATTTTTTGCTTGTATCTTCATTTCTGGAAGAAAAGGAGAAAACTTAATATATATATTTATGTTGACTTCACTTCCTGACTCTTTTTAGGGCCTTGGAGTTACTGCTGCCAGCTAAGCAGGATGGAAAACTCATCTAGTCTGTACTTGGTAACCTCATTGAACTTCAGCAGCAGCACCAGGAGCAACAATAAAATGCTCTCATATGTGGACTTTCTCGTCTAAAATTCCTAAACTAATCCAAAAGGAAGATTATCCTTTCATTCAACAAGTTGCAGTGGGCAAGATAAGCAATCATGCAAGAAGATTAGAAAGACTCCAAAATATCCTTGTAAAATAAACTATTAAGGCTTTGATGTTCCCTTATCTGCCAGGGAAAGATTCCCCAAACATTACAGAACATAAACAATTGCACTTTGGAACTGAAAGGCACTTTTTTAAGTGCCTGTGTGCACTTTTTTAGCCTTTAATAACTGAGCCAGTGTAAAATACAGTCCAGTTTTTAAGCACAAGCCACACAATTGCATTCAAACTGCATCTTACATTCCAAAAAAATCAATATTAAGCAAAAAATTGTTTATCAGGAATAAGAGGGATTTTTTGCTAGAGCTTGGAGTGACAGGACAAGGGGAAATGGCTTCAGATGGACACAGAGTAGATTTAGGTGGGATATTAGGAAGAAATAAACTGCCATACTACATAAAAGGCTCTTGGACCAACAAATTCATGTTCCATGCATGCTCTAATCTGTGTGTGCATGCACATATGGAATTGGAATATTTCCAAAGCATTTGGCCCCAAAGGCTGCTCAAAACTGATGAACTAGAACCCAAAGTCCAGTGGGATGAAGCTCAAAAGCAGGTCATGAAACTACAAATAACATCAAAAGAGAGTTTCAGATTTATTAAAAAAAACAGTTAAAATGAAATGGAATAACTGCAAATGGCTGCATTGGCAGTGCCTTTCATTTAGAGATTTCATATGGTTAATGGTAATTACAGAATGTGTGACACATTAACTCAAAAGAAGTGAAAATATATGTGACAGATAAGAGCAAATATTACACTACTGCTTCCAACTCCTAAGTCTTCCAGTGACAAGAATTTTAGAACCAGTCAGAAATTACTTTTGAAAACAAATGTTGGATAAAAGCAGTATTTTGGGTGATGAGGCCACTGTAGTTTCAAAGGAACCAGCCAGTTTGATGTCCCCTGGCACTATGGATCTGATCAATCTTCAAGGCTTTTGTTAAAGTTAAGAATTTTAAAAAACCTTAAAAAAATGAGTCCAGTCAAAAATTGTATTTGTGCTTCCCATTCCTTCCCTGTAACTGTTGTCACCATCACACCAGTCAGGGGTTGGGAAGAATGGGGAGAAGACCCATCTCCACCTCCATTATTCCAGAGAAAATGGAACTTGCAGCAGCTGAACTGTCTGGGGTTCCATGTCATTTCTTGAGAGAGAAAACCCACTGTCTCTCCTTCCAATAGTCACCCAATAGCCTTTTTTTTATCACTAAGCTGTGCAGTCTTGGCTCTTGTCCTGTCCTCAACATGTTAAAACTAGTACAAATTCCAGCCCAAGTGGTGCTGCCCTTCTGTGGTCTGCAAAAGGCAGCTCTGCTCTCAGCACAGCACCAGCCAGAAAGGGGCAACATTTGGGATGTGCCACCCCAAACCCACAGGACAAAGGGGCTTCTTGGTGACCTTGCACAGGAGGAAAAGAGTGTGTAGTCCTTTCCTCCAGCACAGCCAGAGGTCCTGGTGGCAGCATCTCCCGAGGGAGACGTGCCTGTTTTATGCTTCAGAGTGTGTTTGATTACCAGAAACATGTTGCCTGAATCACTGCCAAGACAAGGAGCACGAGACAGTTTAAAACACCATTTGCTTAAGCCTCATAATTGCAGTAAGCCCCATAATTCCTCTGTCATGTAGGTAAATTGCTGGGGCAGGGCTGTGTTGTGGGGCTCAGGTTTTTTTAGTTGGTTGGTTTTGGTTTGTTTTGTTTTTCTTTTCAATGTAGAGGTTCTGAAATGAGGGCAAAATGTTAAATCACTTTTCTGTATATATACAATTTTACTCTTTTGGCATTATCTCAGCTTTGCAAATGAGGAGATGGAGCATTAGGAGCACGACACTCAGCCCAGACAACAGCTGGTGGAGGCTCTCACCTCTCCCTAAGAGCCAACAGGAGGAAAAGCAGAGCAGCTTCGCAAGAAGAAAATGATCCAAGACACACTGGGAGTTTAATGGGATTTGCATCAAACCTGTATTACGCTGAATAAAAGAGAAAACAATAGGACAAAGAGCTCCATTTGTCTCCTGGCTGATAAGGCTGGAAGTCGGGAAAAGCCCCATTCCCCAGGAGGAATTAATAAGATTCCAGTGATCAACATCCCTGGTATTGAAAAGCAGGTTATGAATGAGGGATCAGGAGAAAAAGATGTGGAGCAATGACAAAAAGGGCCATATTTTATTTAGCTAAATGGATATTTGCATTTCCCCCACGGGGAAGTAAAAGCTGAGCATGGCAGGTGATTTTTCCTGTGTAAATGTAAGTAAACACACTTATGCATCAAGGGGATAAATCCAGCCCCTCACACCCAGCACTCTCTTACAATCACTCTTTCAAATGAGGCCATTACTGAATCAAAATGTTTCTTTAGTTCCACTCCAGTTTTTCACCTGTGACTGCCAAGATATTCCCAGCACCACAACCTGTGTGGGAGCTTCTTGGTGCCTGCTCAGAAGGCAGAGGTGACACAGAGCCAAGAAATTGTCCCATGGAGCATCTGCTCTTCTGGGATGTGCAGTGGATGATTTAACCCCAACAGCTGAATTTTCTGCAGTTATTTTCATATGACACAATTAGGATGGGCTGTCACGACTTGATTAATGCCACAAGGTACCCACCATAAAGCAGCCCCTTAATCTGAAGTCTGTATGGTCACAAGTGTCACTTGCTCCCACATGGGGAGCAAGAAGATGGGTGACAGGGAGAGGAGGGGGATTTCATTAAAATTAACAAATGATTGGTGCAATTCAATGTTAAACAGATGTCACAGTGCAGACAGCTCATGTTTTTAAACCTACACATTACATTGTACCCTGGAGTAATGATTTATGCAATTAAGATGATTTCTTCATCTAACCTCTCCCTGTTTTCAGGTGTTCCAACTATCTTCATCACACTGCAGCACCCTCAATGCAAAATTTATAGCAAGACTCAAATCTCCAGGAAATTGGTGTTCAGTACTTTTTTTTTTAAAAAAAGTATCTCAAATTAAGGAATAAATACAAGAGAATTATTTCACTGCTTAGTCTTAAAGTTGGAAGACTGATCTTACATCTCTCTGTGCCATCTCTCTGATCCATCACACAGACCACTGACAACACTGTAGTCATGCTGTGTCTGAGCTACATTCTGAGACTCCTTAAGGACCATTAGTGTGTATTTTTTAGGGCACAAAAAGAAATTTTTCTCAAGTCAAATCTATTCCTTCTCATCCCACTACCTCTCAGTCCAGTGCATGCCACAGTGCTGCAGGGAACCAAATCACAGTGGTTTGAAACCACAATCTGGTGCCACCTCCCTCTGATGGATGTGCTCATGAATATGGACCAGAAAGCCAGCACTTGGGCCAAAGATGATGATCGTGTGGTTGTCACACCAGCATCCCATACCAGTTCCCAAGGAGAACTAGCACAGCAGCATCTGCCAGCACATTCTGGGGAGTTGCAGAGAATAGAGACACTGTATAATTAACAAGTCAGCACCCTGCAACTACCCTGAGGCAATGTGAGAGCTAAAAATGACTGGAGAAATGCAAGGAGTGGCATAAGGACCTGCTATGTTCATTCAAATAATGAATTTGCTTCAAGGAATCGAGTGGAGCTGTTGTCTTAGTAACCCAGTTCGAGAAAGAAAATATTTCAGGAGGTTGGCACAGAGTCACATTAACATCTGCACACCGAGGCAGGCTGGCAGATCCAGGTCCTCTGCAAACACCTGGCATCAATTCTGCTGGAACTGAGATAGTGCTGAACTAAACAGAATAAAAGTTGCTTTTCCTCTCATACTCCCCATGTCCCAATGACAGCCAGAAGAAGAATTGGCTGCTCAGAACACACTTCACTGGGCTGTATTCTGGGTTTTAAAGAAAGGCAGGCACAGCCCAGATAAGAACAAGACCCTCCTCATGCCAAAACTCTCCACCCAGTCAATAAAACTCACCAGTGACCAGTCACGTGTCACACATGGGAGAGCATTTGCTGTTACCCTGTTTGAGAGGATTTTCAACATTATGCATTCAGAGCTGTAAAAGACAGTTATCAAAATATTAACTACAATAAGAAAGTGTGTTCAGGCAGTGAACTGTGCATGAGCTCCCTGTCATGGAAATGTGTGCTGCAATTACAGTTTGTTAAAAATACATAGTTCCCTCAGGCTGAGACATCTGCAGTAAATGAACTTACCTTCCTGGATGCCATGGGTCTATAAAACCAGGTTTGTATCCAGGATGGTGTGTCCAGCAGGGATTGTCCCCCTGTGCTGCCACTGGTGAGGTCACACCTCCAGGGCTGTGTCCAGTTCTGGGCCCCTCAGGACAAGAAGGACAATTGAGGGGCTGGAGGTGTCCAGGGAAGGGGAACAGAGCTGCGGAAGGGGCTGGAGCAGCTGAGGGAGCTGGGGGGACTCAGCCTGGAGAAAAGGAGGCTCAGGGGGGACCTTCTCACTCTCTGCCAGGAGTGGGGAGCTGAGGGGGTCGGGCTCTGCTCCAGGGAACAGGGACAGGAGGAGAGGGAATGGCCTCAGGCTGTGCCAGGGGAGGGGCAGGTGGGACATCAGGAGAAATTTCTCCATGGAAAGGGTGGTCATGGAAGGGGCTGCCCAGGGAGGTTTGGAGTCCCCACTCCTGGAGGAGTCCAAGAAAGGACTGGAGGTGGCACTCAGTGCTCTCGGCTGGGGGACAAGGTGGGCATCAGGCACAGGGGGGACTTGGCAATCTTGGAGGGCTTTTCCATCCTAAAGGATTCTGTGATTTGGGGATTTACAGAGGGGAAAAAAATAATAAAATCCCTCCAAACTGAAAATCAATCTTCAACAACAAAGCTATTCTTTTACTACCCTCACTGTTATTGGAAAAGAACAATTACTGTAGCAAATAGATTTAACTGAAGTGCTTGAAATGATCTCTGATGAACAATATTTCATAAACATGTCCATATTTCATTAGTTTGCTCTGCAAACAGCAGAGAGCTCTGGAAGTGACTGCACAACAAATAATCTTTGCAGCACCACTTTGCTCTTCTAGTGATCTGAAATGATGGTGCAACAGCCAATAAAGCACTTCAGATCATCTGGGATCTCTTGCTGGAAGTTTAAATGTGGTCCCCAGTGCTCGTGAGCCTGAAGTTCAATTGGCTTTAGTGGTTTAAATGCAAATGGAAGTTAATTAGTCATTAAAAAAAGTGTACATGATAAACAAGGCATCCCAATTTGTATTCAAATATAACTTCTCCTGGTCTAAAATAGAAAGCAAAGCAATTAGCCAGCAAGGCATTAACTGCTTGGATTATTCAGTATATAATGAGCAAATTCATCCACCCTCCAGTGTACTTCGCAGGGCTGTTTTTCATTTCCTCTTAATGCATTCATAACATCAGGGTTTGTTTACCATTATGGTGATTAACAACAGCAAAACCAGATCAAACTCTGCTCTCAGTTGCTTTACAAGACCAGAAAATTTATTGTAGGAACAGCATTTGGCCCACTGCAATTTCTGAACTTAAACCACAAGCAATTTAGCAAAGAAGCAACTTGAAACATTGAACACCCTCTTCAGTGTGTCGACAGTGCTGGTTGACCTGCTGCGTGTTTGACTTTGTGTCTTTTCAAATGTAAATAAGAGACTATCAAATATCTTCAGCTCATAGAACGTGTGGAAATAAACAACATTTTCACTGAGGGGAATGCAGAAATGATGAATTCAGCGATGAATGACATCCACCAGCAAACAAGGAGCTTCATGGCCTAGGGCAGAGTCACTGAGTGGCAGCACAGGGGAGTGAACAAGGACACTGAAAACAACCCCCTGAACTGGCCACTTCTTTCCAGAGGCACAAAGACAACAATCCAACAGACACCATCCCCCAGCAGCCGGACATCACATCTGCAGAATAGCACCTTAAAGAGACATCTAAGATATTCAACGGGAGAACTTCCAAATCCTGACTCAAGTGCTTTACCCTCATTTGAATTGCATTACTTTTCTTCTCCCTCTCTGAATATTAATTGGGATTTTTGACAGAGGTTTACTGTCAGTAAGATGAAAGATATGCCTGTCAGCTAATGTTTACAAGTCAGTCTTCAAGCTGAGAGATAAAATTAAAACCATTACCATTCCACCAGTTTCAAGCCAACCTTAGCATCACACCAAATACTTTGCAATTAAGCTGAATTAGAAGAAATTAAGCAAAGAATCCTTCACCTTGGCTAGAATTAGAGTTCTTACCTCAGGACATTATCCAGACACACTTATACCACAGATGCGCGGAGAGGGAAAGGGAGTTGACCAAAACATTAATATGCTTTAATGTCCCATGGTCAGAGCCAGGTTCTTGCTCCAAACCTGCCAGGATGCTCTGCTTGGGTCAGGGGGAGCAGAGCATGACAGTCATCCTCTGGATGTTATGGGTAGCTCCAGGCCTGTGCTGCCAATGTGGACTGTTCTCTCTGCTGGTTTCGCCCAAATTTTCACCCAGCAGAAGTAGCCAAACAATTTGATTGTCCCTTCTTGAGAAAGGGTCCCTGTTCTGGTGTGAGAAGTGACAGTGACAGCAACCATAGACAGCCATCATACCCTTCAGCTTCCTCACCTGGGAAAGGCTGAGTGAGAGCTCCTGAGATACAGGGACAACACAGATGGCACCTGTGCCCACCCCACCAGGGAGGGTCTTCCTGCTGTCTCTCAGCAGAGTCCCCCATGCCCAGTTGTCACCTTCAATCCCCTGATGCTGGGAGAAGGCACAGCTCGTGGCTGTGGGATCTCGGTTCACCTCAAGACCAAGGGATGGTTGAGTTATTCTGAGACAACGTGCCCAGCGCTGGGGAACGCTTGGGTGAGACAGGAGCAGCCTGGGGCACTTGGGAAGGACTCAGACAAAACAAAGCAGGATGATTCACAACACTTATTTCTCTCCCAAGTGGTGCCCATCAGCCTCCAGCATTTGTCAGCAGCGACTCACTGCGTGGGGACAGATGGAAAGGTCACTGTTTTCCTGCTCTTGGGCAGAGGAATCCGAGGCTGCTGACACAAAACCACATTTCCAATCACTGGCTTGGCAAATAACCACCTTTAGCACCAAGAACGCGAGGCTGTTGGGAGTAGCGAATTGGGTTTTCAAATGTTCTGGAAAAGTTAACTATTTAGGATCTATTTAAGAGCATCCAGAATTAAGTGGGGAAGGCAGGCAGGTAGTGGAGAGTAGTGAGGGGAGAAGAAATAGGAAGAGGCATGTGGAGTAGAGTTTTAGCCTAGAAAAAAAAAATCACAGAATTATAGAATAGTTTGGGCTGGGAGAGACCTTAGAGATCATCTCCTTCCAACCTCCTGCCATGGGCAGGGACACCTTCTACTAGAATATTTTCTGTTTGATTATTCGTTGTATTTACACCTCATTTCAATAAGCCCCAGTTACTTTTGCTCACAGAGAGAACAACCTTGCTAACATTTAATAGACTGTGTAGCCACACATTTTAGCAGATTCATGTTTGAATTGCTACAAGACTCCTAAACGTGAAAAATAAGATAAAATCCCCCTTATAAGAATTCAAGGCATTTAAAGTCAAAGTTGTAGCACTAAATGCTGGTAGAAAAAACTCCATCAAAACAGTTCAGTAGTGTAGGAGTAGAAAACAATGCCAATATTATTTAGCCCAATCTTGGCAGTTTCCTGAGACAAGCAGAGGGACATTTTGTGGTTTTTATGAGTCAGAACTTGTGAACCCTGCACCCCAGACTCTGGTATGGAATATTATTTTCCTAGCACCATTTTTTGAAGCCCTCTGGATGGATTAAGAGTTCACACCACAGGCCAGAGAACACCATGGACCAACACTGAAACAGGTGTTCGTTTTATTCCAAAACCTCTGAAATATTTCATTTTGGATGTTTTCTGTGGGCAGACAGGCAGAAGAAGGTAGAACTCAAGTTGCTTCTGCCAGTACAATGCCTGGCTCATGCATTTTCAGCAGCCAGCATAGGAATGAGTTCATTTGGAATTGAAATTAGCTAATTATAATTTTTTTATTACTGGCTTCTGACCAAGCAAGGAAGTGCTTTCTAATATTCAGAACACACTCTACAATTCACTACTTTACAAACAATTGTAGAAACAATATTATGATCACAAAATTCTACTCTGGGTTTGATTCATTTGGACTAGTAACAGAAGCTGGGAAAAAAATAAAGAAAATATATATAAACTCACAAATTTTGGTGAAATTATCCCACAAGACTTGTGCTCACCCTGCTACCTGTAATATTTCAGCAATAAATAATACAGTAGAACTTACTGAACCTGTTTGTTCTCTTTTTTTTCCTTTTTAAATGACAAAGTTATGGTAGCATTGTCATGAAAACTCCATGTCTGAGCACTTAAAAAAACTCCAGTATAAAGTTCTGCTCTGCACTGCAACATAGCCCAGGTGAGAGTCTGACTATAGAAATCTAAACTTAAGTTTTTGGGGGAAATTCAATGAAAAATGGTAAAGCCAGCACCAAAACTCGGGGTACTGAAGGGGGAGGATAGTGAAGAGATGAGGAAGGCTCCTGTAAGTCATGGGAAGCTCCTTGGAATGATTTAGGAGCTGAGGGTCTGGGTACTGAGAGGCATCAAGAGGGGCTCTAGACCAGCATCACTCCAGAGCCACCAGTTCTTTGTGGCTTTGGACACCACAGAGCGAACCTGAGCCAGAGAAGTCCTTTAGATCCCTGCACCAAGAGAGTGTGATTCCAAGCAGACTTCCCACAAACCTGACAAACCCATGGATGAAATCCAAGTGTGCAGCAGCCACCTGTCAGAGAAGGTGAAAGTTCCTGCTGTTTCCAGGCTGAACACAAGGAATTCTGCAGGAATTCTGCTCCAGTCTCCTTTCCACACTACTGCTCAGCTTGAAAAACAGCCTCAGTTTTAAAGGACCTGCTCTTGATCTCTGCTCAGTCCAAAGTCCTTCAAAGGCAATTCCTGAGGTTTTGAATAACATTGTGTTTGGTTCTCTTGGAGGAGCTTCCCAAAAGGGAGCATCTCCCTGCTGGGGTCATTGGCAGCCCATGGGGCAAAGTGGATCTTCCTTCCTTAACGAAGGAAAAATCCTGGCAGAGGAGGAAATCCAGAGAAGTGCAGAGCTGGTTCCTTCTCAGGCTTCTCACAGTGGCAAAGGAAGAGCTGCTGAGCAACTCCACATTTTCTTGGAACTGAAGGTGGAGAGGCAAGACCTCGTGGTGAGAATATGCCAAGGCTGTTTCCTTCATACCTCCTGGAGCTGCCCTTTCATTTCCTGCTGCTTTGTATTCAAATATGTTGCTTCTCTACTTTTCTGTCCATGTGAATATAGGAACAGGCTAACAAGTGTACTGCATTTCCTGTGTGCATTCCCTGCCTGGGGATGTAGATGTGCTCAAACCAAAAATGTCTCTCCATTTCTTCTGCAGGTCCAGAAATTCCCTGATGTTTTACAAACCCTGGCACAGCTTGTGCCAAAAGTGCTCTGCAGAGCTGTTTTGTTGTATCCAGGTCAGAGGTTAAAAAAGAAATTCAAAAATTCCTTATATTTGGATCATCAGAGCCCTGAGATAATGAGCTACATTTCTTCAAGGGACAACTAAAAGAATACATAATTAGATAAAAGCAAATTATAATTGTATTGAATGATTTTAATGGAAGTCATCTGAAGCATTCATTTCAGAAGCAAGTAGTCCACATTAAGCTCCCAGAAATGCAAATGGCTAAAAGCACAATGGGACATTTGGGAAAAGGCATAATATCTTAGGATGATAAACCTTCTTGTGGAGTGCAACCAGCTTTATAAGGAAAAGAGATCCCTCCACCAAATTTACATTGAAATGGTCAGAATTAAGGCAGATCTATGAAAGATATTTTACTGTATCACTATTTCCCTAGGCAGGGTTTGACTTTGCTTTCTGTGTTTGTGCTACTTAGATGAAAGAGGAAAATCTGTAATTTTAGAAGGCCAGGTTGCCTGAGCTCCAGAGTAACTCCTGTGGCTCTTGCCTTACACTGATATTTATACAAACATACACTGCTATTTATACAATATACATACATCAATATATTTAACAACTGGACATGGCACTCAGTGATGTGGTTTAGTTGATGTGGTGTTGTTTGGTCTGAGGTTGGACCAAATGATCTTGGAGGTCTTTTCCAACCCTAAAGATTCTATATTTCTCTCAAAATTAAGCAATAATAAGCAGGAAAGCTCACACATGCATGATGCCAGACAAAGCCAGTGTCAGCCCCCATCTGCTCCAGATGTGACTCCAGTGCCCCTTGTCACACTCAGTGCAGAGAAGTGAGAGCTGTCTCACTCTGAATTTTGGGGCTGTTATAACCAATCCAAAACCATTTTCTCTCTGAAGTTAGACATCATCTTTTCCCTACTCTGCTGTTTTCCAGTCCAGATGAGGCCCAGGAACACCAGGAGCAAGGGATTTGATAAACTGATGATAAATGAGCACCCTTCTCCTGACTTTGTAAGGGATATTACCTTGTGCAGTATTGCAGACAGGTTTGATTATCATCAGAAGGCTGGACCATGACAAAGTGTCCTAGGTCAGCAGATGGGACCAGTTATCTCTGTGTATGGGTGATCAAAGCCATGTATTCTACCCCCTCTATTC
>JAOXXN010000252.1:12955130-12970989 GCA_026770055.1 Myrmophylax atrothorax
GAGATGATTAACAGACTGGAGAATTCACTCAAGACATTTGAGAGCCCCATTTGCTTGTCACAAGGAACTGCCCATTTCCTTAGCTTAATCCAACTGCCCAATTCCTTAGTTTAATCCAGGGAATTCACACAATTATTCTTTCTGAGACTTTATAGCAGGGCAGCACAAGAACAAGCAATATTTATTTTTGTAAGATGAATGTAAACAAAATGTGCAAGAGCAACATTGTTATGTCTTTTCTGGTAGCATCTCATTGACACGGAGGTCAGCAAGAAACAAGACTCAGTTTGCTTTCAAAAGACTCGGTATGAGTTCACATTTACCTCAGCAGAAACATCCATCAGATCGAAAGTAAAATGATCTGTGCAAACATTGCAGACTTAATCAACAGATCCAGTAAATTGCTTGAGTTTGAGTATGATTCAAGTGCTTGTATAACCAGCTTAAAAAATTCTCTCAAGGACTCAGACAACAGCAATTTTACAGGTGATTAGAGAGCCACACAATGACAAAAGCTTCAGATCCTAAATGTAGAACTTTATTTTCATTTCAAATGCCATTTAAATTAAATTTTCTGATTTTGAAAGCTTTCTTTTCTTTTGGCAAACAGGTTTTGGTCACTTTACTTACATTGTACTGTTATCAATTCCATTCAAACTGAAAATATTCATCATTTTTAAGTATCATAACAGTGTTTCTCCAAGCAGAGCTAAAATCAAGATTAATTTCCCAATGGGGAAAAGTCACCAAGAACTCATGTACTTATGGAATCAGAGAAGGAGTTGGGTTGAAAGGGACTCCAAAGATTATCTCATTCCACCTTCTGCCATGGGCCGGGACACCTTCCAGGTTGCTCCCTGTGCAACCTGGCCTTGGTCACTTCCATGGATGGAGCAGATTTTGGCAGTTCACTCTGAATTCCTCGATTCTGAAAGTGTTGAACACTACTAAAGAGAAACCAGAACTTCCAGTATCACCTGGATGGCACAAAATCCTTGAGTGAAATTCCTGCCTCCTGCACATGAACCATGTGCTTTGGAAGATGAAATGTTGTGACAGATTCATAATGCTTCTGCTTTTTAAACTAAATGTGCCTTCCACAGCACTGTGGGGGAGGTGATGAAAGGTTCCAGACTTCCACCTGTTCTGTCCAAGGAGAAATGTTCAGCCTGGGACAGTAACTTTTTCTCACAGCATCCTAATGCACCAGTCCCTCCCTCCCACAACTCAACTCCCTGCTCAGGCAGGACAATATTGCTCAAAGGACAAGAAACTGAAAAAAACCCTGGAGGATGACTCCAGCTTTTAGAAAAAAATGGAAGAGTCTAGCAAGTCCCGAGTTTCCACCTGACTGTCAGAGCATCTTGTTCTACATCTCAATTTCCTAGTCCACTTTCTCCCTGACTTATCCCCCCTGGAAGCTCAGACTCTCCAGGGAATGAAGTGTGTGTGTGGAGCGTTGCTTGTTCATGTAAAGCAGATAATAGATCTTTATTCAAAGAAAATATGGTTCAACTTTTTTTCTTTTTTTTTTAAGCAAAAATTAACTATGCTTGATTTAAGTCAAGAAATCTCTTCATTTGCTTGAACCATGCACTTACTTAGGGGCTCCTTCAGGAGTTGGATGTTGCAATGTTTATGGCAGAGGTGGATATCTCCAAACAGGTCATGGCCAGAGGGAAGATTCCTTGGCTGGTGGAGTTTGAGCTGTTCATCAATCCCTGTTTTTCTGGATCCCTGTCTGAGGATTGCCTTGGTCTTGGTTTGCTCAGCAGACCTTTATTTCCACACTGCTGCTGTCATCTTGGAGAAGTGTAACCATCTAGCATGCAGTGGTATCAGAAGGTTTTGTGTTAAAAAATAACGTTTGAGTAAAAATATAAGATTTCTTTTGCTTTCATTTTCACAGTGATTGGGAGTAACTTGGAGATCTCAGTGTTGAAACACATTTCAGTTTCTCTCTGTAGAGTGGGAATTCCTGTACTTTCCCATTTCCTAAGCTGAGGTTAAATTCACCAATATTTACAAAACTCTAGTATCCTCAGCTGGAAAGAGGCACAGGATTAAAAGCATATAAACAAACATGAAAAAAACTTTCAATAACAACTAGAGTTTGCAAGTTGCATGGAATTTGTCTTCCCCAGCATTGTGAAATACCTTGTGTGTGACAGAGACTCTCCCTCTGTCATCTACTCATTCTCCTAGGCCACTTCTACATTTTGTAGTAGTTTAGAAAACACAGGAGACTTCACGAGCATTTTAGGGCCAAATCAGCAGAAAGCTTTTCCCAACAAGGAGAAAGAGGAGAGATCAGGAGACAAGAATTTTGTAATATGCCACAAAGCAAACATGGAATTACAGGTATCAAGAGTGAAAATCCACCACCAATCTAAAGCTCTTCTCCTGAGGAGTCATTTTGGTGCTATTTAGTGTATTTGAAGGGTGCTACAGGGAGAGCTCTCAGTTCATTTTGCATGAGCTCTGACCTTTTGGTCTGTTCTCTGGCAGCTCAGATGTTGTGGGTTTCAAATGAGCTCTTCCAGCCTGGTGAGGAGAGCTTGGCTTGGTGGGATTTCCAAGCTTTGTTCAAAGAATGTGTTACTATTGTTTCCCAAAAGGTAAGAATAGCAATTACTTCTGCTTAGAAAGCAGCTCTAAAACTTGGACTTCAGGTACTGATTGAAGGGTTTAGTGGTGAAAAAGATACTCTGTGATCCTGTACCTTCCCAACAGTGCCTGACAGATCTCCTGAAGCATCACAGTGGCAGATGGTTTTTCAAGGAATGTTCTCTCTTGGTATCTAAGAGCGCAGAAATCAAAACACATTTTTATCTGGAGAAAGCATAGAAGAATATGTATCATAAGTTATTTAGTTGTGCTCTTCCAATATTTCCTGGCCTTCAACCTGAAAATATTCTTTGCCATATTACAGAAGCGAACAGGGCTTTTCCCTCAGAGTTGTCATTAGAAAATTTTGGGAAGTCTTGTGGATAAACATCTGTGGGACAATGGTGCCATCTTCACTGTTAAGGGAGGATGTGCCCCCAAACTCAGCTCAAGAACATTGTCACTGCTCTCGCTTTGCTCTTAAGACAACCCTTGATATGTTCTAAAGGTCACAAATGAAACTTAAAGCCTTAGGTTTGACACCTCTTAAAAAAGAGGGGAGGAAGAAGTTAGGGCTGAAAATGCCCTTGGAACTGCACTTTGGCAGGAATTGAGGCAATCATTAGCCCTCCCAGCTCCGGGCCCAGCAGAGCTACAAACACACCAGCTCCCCTGCCAGAGAGTTACATCACGACCGCAGGAGTTAAATAAAACCTTTTCCATTCTGCAATTTAAAAACAACTTAATAGAGAAGATTTCGTATTAACAGGGTGGTTTCCTCCCCGTAGCTGTGAAGAACATGGAAAAAATGACCTGTGCCCAGTTTAGTCTTGACTTGCCTATTCCAGACTCTTTTTCTAAAGAGATCGTTTCACAGGCACTAAGCTGTGACCCTTCAAATGAGTTCATTTTGACTCCTTGAATAGCCAAAGAGCACAAATTGTCTCTTCTTGCCTAGTTTCTCAGAACTTATCACTGAATGGAGCCTGAACTGTGCTCGGTCTATAACAACAGTGAGATGTGTTTCAGTAGGACTGGTTCAAAGAAAACAAATCACAAAAATATCAACATGTGGTGTTTCCATAAAAAAAATTGCAAACCTTTGAACCAGCTTTAATTTTAAAGCCTGCCTGGAAACAGCTCCTATCTTGTGGCCCATGTGGTATCCCATAGAAGAAAAACACTGAAATAGAAGATTAGAAAGGATGTACAAAACTCCCAGAAAAATTCTGCAGTGAGATGTGATGCTTTTGTACAGTTTCTCTGCATTGATCCCTGTTACCTTGGGTTTTTATTGTTATTAACTGGACTTTGAGATGTGTGCCTTTATGGGGCTCAGGTTGTGTGTCAAACCCATCTTCTGATTATCCTCTGCTTGTCCCTTGTCCAACACACCCAAGTATCTGCACACTCTGCATCTTACTCTCACACAATTAAATAAAGGGAATTAAGAGCTGACTCACAAAATGCACCTTGGGAAAGAACAAAAAAGGTAGCATGGGGTGGGAGAAAATCAAATCCTCATTGTAGCAAATCTGTCTTTCCTGGAAACCCTCAGGTTTACAGGTAGCTTTTTGCCTTGCAGCAAGATCCACAGCCTCTCTGATTTCTCTTGCACCAGGAGGACAGAGATGAGTACCCAGGTGATCTGGGCAGCTTTACCTGTGCCTTCACCTCTCCTGCCTTTGTTTAGCCTGAAAACCTTTGTCTCTGAGAATGACTGTACAGTTTCTCATTAAAAGACTATGGCAATTACAGATTTTTGTCAGAATTTAATGCCTAACAACACTCATAGTGAAGGGAATTTTGCCTTCTCCGATGATGTACTTTGCATAAATCACATGCCCTTTCCATAAAGGTTAGTCAGCCCGGGAGGGGAAGAGCAGTCCACATACCACAACTTGCTATTCCTCAGCTCCCTGCAATTTTTCATTCCATCACTTTAAAGCTCATGTACTGAGGGAAGACTGAACTATTCTGCCACCTGTGCAGTGCAGGATGAACATCACAGCCCCTCCGCGTTCCCGCGGGTGAGACCTGGCCGTTAAAAAGCCGAATTCTTAAAAACCAAAATATAATAAAAAGGGAAGGGAGGAAAGCAGTAGCTTTAGAAGAGCGTTCGCACGGGCGCCGGGCAGCCTGGGCAGGGAGCGGTGCCGTGCCTCGCATCCCCGGGAGTTCGGGGGAGCAGAGCCCCGCGCATCCCCGGGAGTTCGGGGGAGCAGAGCCCCGCGCATCCCCGACATCCCGGCGGGTCGCAGCCGCGCAGATCCGGGAGCCCGTCGGGTCGGGAGCGGGCGGAGGCGCGGCTGGTGCTGGCACGGTGCCCTCCTGCCTCGCCTGAACCTTTTCATGAACCGCCTGCCCTGCGGGCACCGCGGGCCGGGCCGGGGCAGCCGCCCCACCTCACCCCACCCAGGGCTGCCATTGGCCCCGATGAAAGTCCAGCACCTCCGGCTGCTATAAATGTCCCTATAGCGGGCGGGCGCTGTCACCGCGGCTGTCACCATGAGCGGCTGCAGCATCACCCTCCTCCGCCGGCTCCCCGCAAGCACCTGCGGCCGCGCAGCGCCCGCGTCCTCCCTGAGTGCCCTGCGGCCCGCGGAGACCCTGCCCGGGCCCCCCAGCTGGCCCCTCATGGGCAGCCTGCCCGACGTGCTCTGGAAGGGGGGGCTCAAGAGGCAGCACGAGACGCTGGTGAGGCGCCGGAGCGGTGGGGATGGGGATGGGGGATAAGGAGGGGAAAGGGGATGGGAATAATGGGAATGGAGACGGGGATAGGGATGGGGACGGGAACAGGGAAGAGAATGGGGAAAGGAATGGGGACGGGGATGAGGATGGGAATGAGGATGAGTATAGGGATGGAGACGGAAATGGGGATGGGAATGGGAATGAGGATGGTGACGGGGATAAGGAGCGGGACGGGGATGGGGATGAGGATGAGGATGGGGATGATGGGGATGGGGCTGAAGATGCTGCGGCGGGGGGAGCGCTCGGCACTCACGGCGCGCGTTCCTCCCGCACCCTCAGGCTGAGTACCACAGGAGGTTCGGGAAGATTTTCCGCATGAAACTGGGCGCTTTCGACTCGGTGCACATCGCAGCGCCCTGCCTCCTGGAAGCTCTGTACCGCCGGGAGAGCGCCTGCCCCCAGCGCCTCGAGATCAAGCCTTGGAAAGCCTATCGCGACTATCGCGACGAGGGCTACGGGCTGCTCATCCTGTAAGTGGCACCCTCAGCATCCCGGGGAGGTGCGGGAACGGCCGGTAGTTCCCTGCGGGGCGGGGGAGCCGGTGCTGTCAGGGCGGGTTCCAGGTGCCGGGGGATGCTGCAGCTGCCTCCAGCCCACCCTCCGCTCCCCGGGCCGCGGTCCCAGGGCTCATCCCCCTTCCCAAGGAGCGCGTCGGTGCCATGAAGCATCAGGGATGTCATGGTGCACATGCTGAGGGTTTGGGGGTTTCTTCTTCTTTCGTTCTTCTTTAAGTCTTTCACTTTCCAACCATGCTTCTTTATCTCAACCTAGGGAAGGAAAGGACTGGCAAAGGGTAAGAAGTGCCCTTCAAAAGAAATTAATGAAACCCAGGGAAGTTGTGAAGCTGGATACGACGATCAATGAGGTACCAGGCTTTGAGAAATCCTTCCTCTATCCCCTGGAAACCTGAGGGATAAAAGCAGGTCCGGTTCATCTGGATATCTCATTATTTGCTCTACAGTGATAAAGCCACGAGTTCATACTCAGATCCTTCAAGGAGCAAAAAATACAAACTTATTGCCAGGGTCTGACCAAAGGGGAGAATACACAGAAACCTGTAGTTGAAACTATCTGTCTCCACAGAACAATAAGATTTTTCCAAAATTATACAGGCTCCTGCAAACAGTTTTTGCCTGCTTTTCTTGCATTCAGTAGTTTTCCCCTTTACTCCTTCATTCTTATGTTCCCCTCATCAGGGAACACCTCCCTCCTTAACCTCTATTTTGCTCATTGAGTTTGAGGAGCATCTGGGATAAGCAGCTTTATCCTCATTATTGCGAAACTCAGGTGTTACCCCAGAGTGAAGCCTTTCTTCCCTGTGGAGGAAAGCTCAGTTTGTGGAAGTACAAGCAGTGACAGCACAAGAGTCTGTAAAATCCAAACCTATGTTCACACAGAGGGAGTTGAATCTTGTTCAAAGAACAGGGAACGGAAGGATTCCTCTCTCAGGCAAGATTGTTATCTATTTAAAAGACAGCTGAAATGCTGAATTACACAGGTTTTCTGTTAGCTGATGTCATTTTATCCTTCCTTTTCTCTCCACTTCTTAGGTCCTAGAGGACTTCATGCACAGGATAGATGAACTGTGTAACCACAATGGACAGATGGAAGATGTCTATTCAGAATTCAACAAATGGTCCTTTGAAAGTAAGTGATTTTCTGTCTTAGTGTGGTGCACCTGCCATGGCATTTCAGTTAAAGTCTGATCAGGGCTGAATGCATTGGCTGCTTATTTCCAACCTGTCAGCTACAATACCATGGCAAGTGAGTTGCAGAACAGCCAGGGGACTACCAGCACATGTGCAAAATTCATCTACAACTACACAAACTCTTCTGTCTGGTCATCTGTCTGGCTTATTAAAAAAAATCAAATATTCTAATGGCTTATAAATCCAAAACTTGAGGGAATCATGGTGCATTTATCTAGAGTAGGATGGGCTTATTTTTTCCACCTGATATTTGTTAATTATCAGCAGCACAAGATCAAGGAAATGATCCAATAACAGTGAAGAAGTGTTCATTGCAGACAGGAATTGGAAAATGCCATTTGAAGTGTATATGTTGGGATTGAGAAGCACTGGAATAAGTTACCAAGACAGGAGCCTGCACCCTTAGAATCCTTTCAGAGTACAGAATGTGCCAGGAATGACTTAGGGCAGAAGGAACTGCCTCAGTGCTTCCCAAAAGGAGAGGAGGGGTATGATATTTTCCTGAACGAGCTCTGCAGACCTGTCTGCTCTCAGCTGGCTCAGCTCAGCAGCCTGTGCACTGAGGCCCTGAAAGTGTTTTATTGCCCTGACAGTGCTGATGACTGCTTTTGGAAAGGGACAAATAGGAAACAGCAGCTTTTTAAAAAAGGAGAAAAGGCAAGTGGAAAGAGATGGAAACTGGTGGAGCATGGTGCTGCCAGTGTTTGCAAGTGGTTTCTGGCTGTGGGAAGGGCTAGGGAATGCTGCAGGATGTGGCCCAGGGAATACTGCAGGAGATGGCCTCTTCAGGTCCAGTTTTCCTGCCACTCAGTTCTCTTCAGTAGAGTTGCCTAATACCTTATTTATTGATTAATGCCAGCCCTGCTTGGCAGAATGATCTGCTGCTCATGAGGGTGTCAATGGTGCTCTTAATTTGTGAGGAAGTGTTGTTGTAAAGCCCCTTAGCTGGATACCCTCTTTGGGTCTGAAGGAAACAGGCAGAAGGTGTTTAGAAAAGGTTGCTCTCACAGGTCTGCACCACAGAACATTTTTCAGAAGGATAATCCAAGCCATTCCTTGACAAATGGTGGCCACACTTTTTAAAATATCATTTAATTATAATATTGCTTAACAACAGGTATCTGTTTGGTGCTGTATGGAAAGAGGTTTGGCCTCCTGCAGGAGGATGTGGAAGAGGAAAGTTTGAACTTCATCAAGGCTGTGAAAACGGTATGGAAGGGTCTTTACTGGGACTGTAATGATTTTCTACCCTTACTGCTGATGAGAGGCACTAGTTTAGAAGAGTCACCTGAAAAAAACAACTCAGGCCTCTGTGCTACCTATTGGCAGCTTTGCACATCCAAAGTGACGCTTAGAGGTACAAAGCTAATCCTGAACATCTGCCTCTCTCATTTATTAAATGCCTGAACCTGACAGGGACAATTGACAGGGACAGGCTGGTTGGTTGGTCCAGCCTCCTCTCCCTCTGAGACACCTCTTGTGCAACGCTGCTCTGTGCTAGGTGGGGCTGTGGGTTGGGTGGGATCATTCAAATCCCTGGATTTGGAAGGTACTCGTTCCTGCAAGAAAACTTGCTGTGCATTTTGCTGCAACTTGGACTCTGGTGATACAAACCTGGCTGATTTTAGTCATTGAAAAGATAGGCATCCAGCCCAGCCTGATTTTTTGGCTCTTTCTGTTGTCAAGGGAGAGAGAGGCACTGCCAAAAGGTGGCTTGTCCCATTCTAAACAGGTGCCTACAATAGATGGGATGCATTGCCTTCTGGAGAACCCACCTATCCTCCACTGGCTGTCCCTAATTTTTAGCTGGATACAGTCTAAGAAGCTTGAGACCTATCCTTTGTGCCCAGGATGGAAAATCTGCCAGAATCTTGCCTTCCTGAGAACTGCCTCCTATTCACAGTCTCATTTTGTTCCAAGGTTGCAAGTAGAGTGATTAAAGAAAGGTTTCCCAAACTCTTTCTTCACCACAGATGATGGCTACTTTTGGGATGATGATGGTGACCCCTGTGGAACTTCACAAGGGGCTGAACACAAAAGTCTGGCAAGCTCATACTAAAGCATGGGATGATATATTTAAAACAGGTTATTGTTTTAAACACAATTTCTCTTCTTTCTCTTTATCTTTGTTTCCTCCTTGGTGGAATTAACTTTCTCCATCCTTGCAACTGTTCTTTGCTGCTGTTAATCACTTCAGCAAGAACTGACACAGCTTTGCTGCACTAAACACAGACCTATTCCAACATGGGAACAGTTTTTTTATGGCCAACACTCAGTTCTGGTTGTGGGACAATACTTAATTCCCAGGGAAGTCCCACAATTTTCAGAGCCAGCAATTAAATCCACTTTAATTTGTTATAAAAGTAAACAACCAGAAAGTGTATAATCTCTTTAAGGACAAGGATATGAGTGAGAAAAGGGACTTCCCTTAAAGGGAGTTGTTTTCTTGAGAAACAAGAATTTTATATGCAACAAAACCTGCTGTAACAAAAAAGAAAAGAAAGGGAAAAAAGGGGGAAAAAGAGAAATTATAGGTTTTGTGATCACCCTGGAATACAGCTGTAAATCTTAAAAGAGAAGCAATTTAAATTATAGGTACAGTTCAGCTTTTTGGCAACTGTTTTTGACTGCTTAAGATGAGTTGGCCTTCAAGGTTAAAAAAATTAACTGCAAATACAAATTTAAGTTTGTGGTTTTCATATTTTGCTGAAGAGTGACAGCTGTAAGTAAAAATTGAGAAGACTTTTGGCCCTTGGATGGTTGTAACACTGAGGGATGCATCTCCCTCAGGTATTTGAGTGCTTGATACTGCAGGACTTTTGGCCATGCCAGACACACGTGCACACATTTTATTGCTTCTTAGTTTATGGGGTTTAGGAGAGACACTTTAAGCAAGTTTTGTTCAGAAAAACCAGTTTAACACCTTCACTTGACATGAATAACTCCTTAGTAGGAACTGGTTTTAACAGTTGGGGTACTCACGGGCAAAATCTAGCTCTCTGTATTTCAAAATCAACTCAGCATGTAGAAATCTGACATCTCTTTTTGCCTTCCCCTTGTAAATCAAAGGTTTACATTTCCCCCCAGGGAGTCTGAGTGCTAAGTCTCTTTGATTTTTTAACACCTTAATCCCCTTTGAAAACCCAAGGTACTAAATTTCACACACTTGCATTTCTGTTTGCTGAGTATTTCACTCCATGTGTCGCTGATTTCCTTTCCTAATTTAAGAAACCAGAATTCCTAATGGTTTGCAGGAGTTCTGCCTGCTCAAAAGATTTTTTGGGACTGAGTTTTTTGTGTAAAAAGCCAAAATACCATTCTTTATTCAGTATAAATATGCTATTTCTTCACTCCTTGAAAAAGAGCCCAGCTTGGCACCTGCTTTCAAAACCCTGCACGTCAGACGCGGTTTTGTTGTTATTCTTCTGGTGTTTTTAGCCATTTTCCATTAATCACCCCCTGCTCCTCCCTCCTCAGCCAAACACTCCATCGACTGTCGGCTGGAGAAACACTCTGCCAACCCTGGGGAGGATTTCCTGTGTGACATCTACTCGGGGGGACAACTCTCCAAGAAGGAACTCTATGCTGCCATCGCCGAGCTGCAGATTGCTGGAGTGGAGACGGTAAATTTGGCTTTGCAAGGGCTTCCAACCCTGCCAGAAACCACCACCACCCTTGGAGGGAGCTAATCCTGCTCTGCTGGCCCAAGGGCAAAGGAATTTTCACCTGTAATCATCATTTGTTCTCCTGCTCATCCTTCCTAGAGAGCAACCTTGGTGGTTCATAATCCCATAGGCTTTCAAAACACCGTAAATCAGTGACCAGCCATAAATGTTGCACTGAGCTTTTGGCAACTTCTTCCTTCAGTCACCAGAAATGGAGGTCTTACGTTTCTTTCTGGTTCTTTCTTCAGACAGCAAATAGTTTACTGTGGGCTCTGTACAACATTTCACGCAATCCACGAGTCCAGCAGAAGCTTTTCCAGGAAATAAACAGTGTTTTGGCTGCTAATGAGGCTCCAAGTGCTGAGAGCTTGAAGAATATGCCTTACCTGAAAGCATGTCTGAAAGAATCCATGAGGTAAAATTCCCAAATAAGAGCAAAACAATCACCAAGTGTTTTTACCAGCTTGTGGGTAGCAGGGGAGAAAGAATTTTCTAGTACATATAATTTGATTCATCTGGTTATTTAAAGTAAACTATGAGAGACAGAGGAAGAAAAAAGGCTGGAAATTTAACCCAATGTGTTTCTTTCCCTGCAGATTAACCCCATCAGTACCTTTTACCACTCGCACCATCGACACAGAGATGGTTCTGGGAAATTACATGCTGCCCAAAGGGGTAAGGCAACTAATTTAGCTTACTAGGGTGTTTTACCATTTATTAACTCTCTTAGAAACCACAGAAGCTGGTCGTGTTTCAGTCTCCAATTGGCTTTGCCAGAGCATGAGTCCCAGGATAAGGAATGAGGAATTCACACCAAGGATTCCAATAAACTCAAACCACACTTGCCTGCACTGCTGTTGGGTTCAGACAAATATTTGATTGAAAACATTTTGCTGTGCTATTTCAAATAACTTTTTGCCAATTTTTCCACATTTTTCTGAGGAAACCAGCAACTTTTCTGTGTTCAAACTAACCTTTGGGGAATTGCACAGCATCTTCTGAGGAAACTGTCTCACTTTTACTGTTGCATTATTTTTTCCCCTCAGTGAACTGATTCACTTGGCACTTTGTAACAAGACTCTCTCTCCTGCTTTGTTTCTAGACTGTGCTGATGATAAACAGCCATGCCCTGGGCTGCAGTGAGGAGTATTTCAGTGGCTGGGCTCAGTTCAGACCCGAGCGCTGGTTCCACAAGAGCCTCATCCAGCCCTTCTCGCACGTGCCCTTCGGGCTGGGCAAGAGGATGTGCATCGGGCGCCGCGTGGCAGAGCTGCAGCTGCACCTCGCCCTTTGCTGGGTAAACACCCCTCACAAGGCACTTGGAGCACATGCAGCTAATCAGGTTTGGGAGCCAAAACTCACCAATGCAAACGTTTGTGTTTCAGCTCATCCGCAAGTACCACGTTGTGGCCACTGACACGAGGCCGGTGGAGACTCTGCACTCGGGAATCCTCATTCCCAGCCGGGCACTGCCCATCGCCTTCCACAGGCGCTCAGGTGGGTCCACAAGACTCTCTGGGCACAGCAGGCTCTGCCTGGCACATCTTTGAGAGTTTCCATGGAACTGGGAGTGCAGGACAACAGGGCTTTGTCTAATCTTCATCCTCACAATGTGAGGAGGATCAAATGCCATTAATTTTCAATAGTTTTAACATCAAATATTCTGTGTACTAAGACAAATTTCATATACCTTATGGCTCTGAAGTTAGTTTTATACTCCAAGAAGACATCTTCTCCTCATGATGTAGATCAGAAAGCAAAATGTTAGAGAAAATAATAGCCATTCTATTTTTTATATTATAACTTCCCCCCTGCACTTCTAGAAGATATTTCCTGAAAAATAGCATTTGATTTTGAGCATCATTGTACTGGTTAAAAAGCCTTAGTGAAGGAACAGTACACAGTGCACTGCAAGGATTAGAAAACAAAACTTGATTTAAGGTAGAAGGACAAAGAAAAATCTATTTGTAAACAGTCATGCAATGCTGTACCTTAGTAAACATTTTTGTTCCATGAAATTGGATGTGAGATTTTCTCTGCTCACACACTTGCACAAATGAGCTAACAAAATATCTTATTTGTCTAACAATCTAAATTGAAAAACCATGTCTTGGATCTGGAATGAAGTCCTCAAATTAGAAATCAAGTGATATTTAAATACTGTGGAAGATATTTTTGTGCTGGCCAACACCAGGGGAAAAAAATCCCCCAGTATAATACAAGTACTAACTCCTCTAACTATGTTTGTTTCATTCTGTTTGCTTTGGAATAATCGCTATATAGATTTTTTTTTTCTCTTCAACACAGCTTAAAGAAAATAAATTACACCCTGCTGCTGCTTCCTCTTAAAAAAAACGGGCATTGACTGGAGAGGTCACAACTATGGAGGCCCCACCAACCAGTGAAGAATTGCAACACTCATCCCTTGAACAACTCAAGAGCCAGAAACAGCCCAAGAAAAGCTCCCAGACTGCTTTTTTGGGGAAATGTGGTTAGTTAGCTCATCTAATGTTAAAAGGAAAGAAAAACATCACATGCACCACATCCTTGTGGAAAGGCAGGGATTCAGTGCAGCAGAGGCTGGACAGGACAGGGAGCTCTGGACAGTTCCTGACTGAGCTGAGGCTGCACAGGGGAAATGTTGCAGCTCCAAGGGCTCAGCAGAGCATCTTGGAAAGAGCTGCCCCCCAGTCTGGGCCCAGTCACCACTGGACTGGCCCTGTCAGCTCAGGGGGGAAGAGCTTGGGAAGTCAGTTTAAGGGAGGAGGAACTGGTATCGTCCTTATCAAATCAGCAGTGCCAGGCATTGAGCTGAGAAGTGAGATGGCAGTCTGGAGTAAGGCTAAAAACAGGGCTTGAAAATTAGGGTAATTACAGAAGGGTATTTTCCTGCTGTTATTACAAGAATATAAGGACAAATGGATATAACAGGATTTATTCCTCTTGCCTGATTTGTACACAGTCCTGTGCCTGGCACACACTCTGCTCTTACGCAGGGAGTTTCTTGCCTCCAACTCCTGCACAAACCATTTTATCCCACCTTTATTGTCAAATTTTAGTGGCCTTTTATTGCATGAAAAGGCCTGATCCATAAATGGAACAACTGGAATCCTATGGGTTCTGCCACAGTTAAAGGATGATTATCCTAACAGGATAGCTACTACATTAGATGAGTAGTGTAAAAGGACTCTTTCAAAGAACAATTTCCCAGGAAATAAGGATCCTGAGTATTTCAAATAGATTTATTTCTTGTGGAGATTGCAGTATTTGTCTCTAAAGTTTAGAACTGCCACTGCCTTGCATGTAATATTGTATATTAGTTGTTATGGTCACTAGTTTTACCCATGATGCAGTTTCAAGTCCAGCTTTATATATAGAAAACCATGACTGGTTATTTTTTTTTTTACACTCTGAAACTATACAAGGTTTTAGCATTTGTTGGTCTGTCTCCTGTGTTTTGTTTGCTTTCCTCTGTTGTTGCACTCGGACATGTAATGTAGCCATATTACAATGTATAAAGCATTTCATGTATTAGCAGAATATTTCCCGTCAACTTGGTAATAGTCAATTTTGTAATAAAATATTTTGTTTTCTATAATTAGTCTTGCATAGTTTATTATAAAGTCATTTTAGCTTGACAAAAGTCTTGCCTTCCATGGCAATTTCTTGCAAAAAAAAAAGCTGCTGTGGTGCTTTTTATCCCTCTGCTCTACATCCTCAGTGGGCTTGAACTGGAAATTCTACCAAATTCTACTTTAATTCAACAGCAAAATCCTCCTGCTTTGTGATCCCCTGAGTTGGTGGACTTTGAGGATTATGATACTCAAGTGGGAGCTGGTTGGAAAGCCCAGCTCCTGGTGGAAGGGTCTGGTGGGCACTGCCTGGCACCATCCAGCCCTGGCAAGGCAGGTCCTGGGTTAAGGAGGAAGAGTTAAGCCCTGCAGGACAGAGCTTTGGTGCCAAACCCTTTTTGTGCCACTGATATTGTTATTCCTTCAATCCAGACCAACTCCAGTATCCAGAAATGAGTTAAATCCATGCCTACAGCCCTTTCCCTGGGTATAATCCTGTGAGACCTCAGTGAATGCTGTCTCAGGAGTTTCTGCATCCATGGCACGGCTTGTCCTTGGCATGCACAGAACTTGAGTCTCCAGGGATGGGACTGATGCATTTCTCTGCCATTATGACCAGATAAAATCTGTAAAAAGTTTCAAGAAAATAATTTGAACCTTTGCAGATTGAAAAGAAATATATATTAAAAGAATCAAAAGAAATATATATATCAAAAAAAGCGCCATCCAGCAGCACTGTGACTGACAGGCTGATGGTCACATGAGGAGCAGATGTGACAGTCAAATCCCACTCTGTCTTTCCAAGGGAAGGCAGCCTTGGACTGGGTGACTGGTGGGATGAGAGAGATCCTCCAGCACTGTGAGGATGGTGCTCTTCTGAAATCATATTGCCATGTGCACTTACAGGGACTGGAGTTTGTGTTGCTGACACTGATCTGGGAGCTCTGGAAAGGGTGGGTTGGGAGAACAATCCCCAGGAAACTTTGGGAGCTCATGGAGTGACAATAATACACACCAAGTCTTTTCTTATAGTATGATCAAATCTTATCCATTCGAGCCAATGGAGTTGTGTCAGTATGAGATGAGTGTAAACAGAAACAGTTCGTTCAATCCCAGGCATATCACATTGCTCACAAATGTCCTGATGATTTAACTCCTGAAGACAACCAGGGAGAAGAGGTGTTATCTCATTGAACTGACCTTGACAGCCCAGTTATCAGCTGTTTCAACATCCTTTATTGCTCCCATGTAGTAAATCCCAGGTTCATACTTACTGAACTGCTTATTATTCCTGCTACTTAAATTTCATGGCCTCAAAGATCTATACAGGTGTTGCTGGGAGGAAGGTTTTGACTAATTCTCTGCGAGCTGAGGTACAAATGAGATCTGTCTGCTGGACTTCTGAAAGTACAATAACCACTGACCTGGAAAATTTTGTTCCGGAAGCTTTGTAGATTTTCAAGTTCCTGAAGTTTGCAAAGAACTCCATTAATCTGCTACCTCAAAGTGAATGTCCAAAGCAATTTCCCTGGGAAATAGGTAATTATCAAACAAC
>JAOXXN010000252.1:12971648-12986976 GCA_026770055.1 Myrmophylax atrothorax
AGCCAGACTTCCACATCAAGAAACCCACATGGCTTTCTTTCCCCTTGTGTTTCAGAAGGAGAAACCCAGCACGATGCCTCTGAGGTTAATAAATGTCTCTGAAACCCTTCACCTGTGGCCAGCTGGATAAACCCAGTGCAGTCCTTGGCTGCTCTGAAATGAGTTGCTCATTCACAATTTTCTCGTCAGCACTACTTCCCTGTTAGCATTTCCTGCAGTTACTCCTCAGAGGAAGGTAGTTGGATCTTAAAATAAATGGAATTAATTGGCCCCCGTAATAACTTTCTCAGCAAGGAAGTGAACAAGGTTTACCCATCCAAAAGGAAGCCAATTCTGTCCAGGTTTTAGGCATGTTGGTGGGAATGGTGTAGACAAAGCTGGAGCTGACTAATCCATGCTTTTTTGTGGATAAAGAACATCAGTTTTCAGGACTGACAACCTGGCATCTTTGATTCTATTCATTATACTCTGGCTGTTCCAAGGTTCTGAGTCAGTCTCTGTGCACCCCTTTCACTGCTCTGATACCTGACAGATAATATGTTCTGCTTGCCTCCTTCCACACTCACAGGGACCTTTGTGCTCAACAACCACAGGTAGAATTCATAACTGTGTCAATGCTGACTTTAATTCATGCGGCCAAATAACCCAAAATCTGAAAAATTCTGTGAATTTCTCATAGGTAAAGTTCATTTCAGGACAAATTTTTGGAGAACAGCTCAGCAGATTCTTAATTTTAAATATGTGAACCATCATTCTGATCTCAGTGGGACTGCTTGTGTATGTGTGGGGTTTTTAAATGCATTATAACTTTTTATAGAAGGAGAAAGTTTAACAATTTCCAACAGTTTGTGGCACACATATTCAAAACTCATGGAAGAGTTGTAGCTTTAGAAGAACAAGCTGCCGTTTTATTTCAGATAATTCGAACAAAGGGCCTATTGAGATTGAAGCAGCTTGTTAATCTCTTACTCTTGGTGGGTGTATTCTTCTGATAACTTGTGGATTGATATACTGAGGTGTGGGTGGCTGCATTCAGATTTTTTCAATGTATCCTTCCAGGCAAGGCTTGGGAAAAAGTAGGAATATTATATTACAAAACTGAGCATTATCCTTATTCACTTACATTTTTCTTGGGTGTTTTTTGAATATCAACTTTCAAGGGAGAGAAAAACAGAGAATTGCTGAATTGTTTTGCCCCAGGAGGTCCTGTCCTGACTGTCCAGGCTGCCAACCCTCCTCTCTCTGTGCTGTAGCTCAGGGTTTTAATTTAATCCCACTGCCTTCAATCCCTTTCATACTCTGAGCTGCAAACCATCAATACATCTGTTGGCACTGGGAATGTAAACTCACATAAAACTGGTGTCAGCCACTATGAAACCAGTGCAATTCTTTGGGCAGGATTGTGGAACTGGTGTGGATGGAGACCACACCTGGGATCTGGTTCAGGGTCACAGTGCACTTTTCCTGGGACATCCCAGCTTTTTGTGTGAATATTTCTGTATTACTGTTTACTTCTTCCTGATTGTTCACCCAGAACTGTGTTGATGCCTCACATCATTCCTATCTGGACTTTCCTTTATACTCCTCTTCTTTGCAAGCAGAGGAAGGACTACATTAACTTTCAATTCTTGTCCATAGTTTTTGTCTCACTGTATGATCACTAATCTGTGGCTTTGGAACAATCTACCAAGTTAAACTCCAGCTGCAGTATTTGGATGCAGAAGGAGTTTTAGATAACTTTCTATTGTGGGGTTTGGATGGAGCTGAACTGTTATGGAGCAATCCTCCTCCTGACAGGGAAGGCAACAATGAAACCTCTTTCTAAACCACAGTATTTTTCTCCAAGGCACAAAGTCAAAACAAGCGTGGAATGGAATATATTTTACAATCAGACTAAATTATACTGTGCTTCCTTGGGCATGTTCTTCTCGACAAGTTAAAACTCTTTGCCTCTAATTGTTCCATGTGTTGAGTGAACTCCAGGCTCTCCATGTCAGGTCAGGAGAAGGGAAGGAAGCCGAGTCAGCTGCTGGCAGGGAGAGCAACAGGGCAATAAAGGGGAACCAGGAGCAGCCAAATTACCCTTTGGTCTCCCCAAATTGGTACATGCACATTTGTGATACTTTACCCTCCACTATCAAATTAGGTGCCCCAAAACCTGATAGTAAATCAAGCCAGTCACATCTGATTCATCCTGCTGTTGAACTGTGTTCCACATAAAAACAGGAGATAGGAGAGAAGGAGGGGAATGGTGCAGGTCTGGGTTACCTCAGACTAAGGGGTTCCCTCACTGCCAGATGGACTTCCAGCAGCCGAGTTGGCTCAAGGTGAAGAAAGGAAAAATATACTCTTAGTTTAATGGAATGATGGAGAAACATCAGGCAGTTTGGGTTGCACTTACCTGGGCTTCCCAGGTTCTGCAAAAGAAGCCCTTACTGTAATCTCAGTCCTACCAACGGGAATCACAGATAGTTTTGCAGATGAGGTCAATTCCTGAATCAGGCTCTGTCCCACTTTTTGCCAGGGCAAAGGTACCCACATATCTGATCAGGAGTCAGCCAAAAGCCAACTCAGGCCCTGGGCAAAGGCCGTCCTCGGGCCCAGAACTGCGAACTGCTTTGGTGGCTTTGCAGGAATGTTCAACCACAGGCTGCAGACACCAAACACACTCCTTATGTTGAGGCTGATAGGATAAAACTGTCTGTCCTACCAGAAAGCACAGGAGAAGACCCCAGCTGGGATTCAAATCTTAGTCATTTTAAATGGGAGCAGCAGTAGAATAAGGAAGACTTTGAGAGTAAGACTCTGGGCAGGATGACAAGATAGTTGGGATCATACACACCTTCTGCTCCGTAACAGAGATGCCAAGTTTTGGTGCTCCTGAACAGTCCTGCCTTCCCTCTGGCTATGTTTGAAAGACAGAGTAAGAGGGAAGAAAGGCTTTGAGTACACATTGCTCCTTGTGATACACACACACAGCATCTCATTTCAAGGTAAGTGAAAAGCTCCAAAGCACTTCACTCCACTAAAATAAAATGAAAAACAGTAAAGAGAAGAAATCAGAAGGCATCAGGAGATGTTTTACATGAAATCACTGAACACACTGATAGAAATTTCTCAAGTGATTGAACATCCTGGACATTTTTACTGGGATTTTCCACTAAGCTTCAAGGAACGACTGGATGTGGCACTCTGTGCTCTGGGCTGGGGGACAAGGTGGGGATCAGTCACAGGTAGGACTCAGTCTTGGAGGTCTTTTCCAACCTTAATGATTCTGTGATTCAAGACATATCACGGGAATTTGGCTCCGTAAGTTATCAGTCATTTGGTTCTCCTAAAGAAGTTTAGCATTTCAAAGTTCACATCTAAGTGCTTGCTCCTGAAAACTCTGATAAGAAGTTCAGACATTTGCAATGGAGTGAAATATCACTTTATCAGCTTTCTGAAATCCAGAAGCAGTGCTGCAGCTTCGTGGAGGTGTCTGCTCATCCTGCCTGTCTATTAAATACTTATTTATATGCAAATTGAAAAGGATTTTTCAGGGAGACAAAGTGCCATAGAGTTACAAGAAGAATGTAGGCCCATAATTTTAAGGATATTTCATTTATTGAGCTCTCTTTATATGCTTTGATTTAGGCACCAAGGGCAGCAGCTACTTAAACTAGGGATGAAGGGGAGTGAAATTCTTCTGAAATGGAAAGAACTTGTCCCTTGGAGCTGTTCACACCAATTCCAAAGAATAGGGGAGCTGGGTGAAGTGGTTTAGGTGTGCTTTGTTCACCTGCAATAAACTGTGGAGGTTGCACCCTGAGGAGCTTTGTGGGTTCACAGACTGATTGTGGGCTGTTGTCCTTCACCCCCTCTCATGTCAGGTCACTTTCTGTCCTGAGACTTTGATCCACACAAAAATCCTTTTTTTGCAGGGCTGATTTTAGTGGGATTAGAGCTGCTCTGACTCACTTCTTGGCTCCAAAATGGCTGGAGTCAACAGCAGGAAAGTGGCACAGCCATGTGTTTGGGGGATGACACGTTGGAGATGGAGAGGGTAAGGCCACCTTTCTAACTACATCAGCCCTGTCCAAGGAACAGGGAACTGCACCTGGAGTTGCACAGCCTGACCTGGAGAGTGATTCCCAAGGTCACTTTTAGGAGAAATATGGGTGTTGAATCAATTATTTTGAGATGCAGACCCTCAGGTTCTCAAATATTTAGGGGAAACTAAGCTATCTAAAGTCAGCAGGATTTATTTTTATTTCCCAAATGCCAAATATTTCACTTTGGATATGTAAGAACCTCTCAGGAACTTCCCTTCTGTTTTGAACAGATCAGAAAAGAACTAATTGCAAGAGATATCCTTATTGCTGAACAGTGGCAAAGCAAACTTCCAGCACAGGGGCACACTCAGAGGCAAGGCTGGCAACTAAGGGTTGGGAAGGGGCTGGAGGACATTTTCCAGCAAGGAAGGTACCTTCAAATACCATTGATTCATAACTCTTGCAAAGTTTTTCTTGCCCAAAGGCAGAATTGAAAGGGAAAATAGATCAGCTCATTGCTTGAGGAATCAGAGGTAATTGTGAGCCAACAGATATTCACTGCAGGGTGGGGAAGTTTTATTTATGTGTGGATTCAAATGAATGGAATAAATAATTAAAAATAGCATATTCTATTGCCTGCAGGTGGAGTTGTTCAGGGAGGGATGTGGTTGGTGCCAAGTATTTGATCTGTGCTTTGATACCAACAGGGCTCTGGCAGGTGCCCTTAGAAACACAGACAACACATTTCTTTGCATATTCCCCAGCCCCTCGAGAAGCTGCTGTTTCCTCTGAGCCCCTCTTGGGTTGTGATTGGCACCCACTGGAAAACACAATTTTGAGGCCATGAAGAGTACTGTGCTATGTATAGGAGTCAATGGCAACCAGGGAAAAACAACTGAAGGAGCAACTGGAATTTCTGGGAAAAATCAGAGCCCCTGGGCAGGGAGATGAAGGTGTGAATTCTGTATAATGGCAATAATGAGATCCTGGGAGAAGTTAAAGCAGAGGGTGTTCAGACAGGTCACACTGCAACCACCAACATGCCTGTCTCGAGGCAGAGAGCGGGGACAGAGTGCTGGGGATTAAGGGAGGGAAGGGATGTTGTGTTTGGCTGCCCAAGCTGCTGCCTGGGGGCTCGTGCTGGGGCACAGCTGGCTCTGCATTCCCTGGCTCCCAACCCCTGGCAGTAGCATGAGCAGGGCAGGATGTGCTGGGGTGGGACAGGGCTGCTGGAGCTGTACAGGATGGTTAAATCGCCAAGAAATATGCCCATATACTCATACCCAGGGTCACTATTCAAAGCATCTGCCCTTGGCCTTCTCTCTGTGCTGTGTGGTGTGTGCTGGAGCTGACAGCTCCTTGTCCCTGCACCCTGCACAGGGCTGGGGCCTCTCACTGCCCCTGAAGGACAATGGAAACTCTGCTATTCTTTTTGGACTTGAAATTAAATCTGGCGATTTTAAATTCTTTTGTACATGAAAATTTGAATGAAGTGGGTTTTTTTGGTTTGGTTTGGTTTTCAGCAAAATATTTGGGAAATACATCAGGTGAATGCAAAACTCGTGGAAAAGAATCTTTTACAAAACTTGGAATTGTTTCTAAGAAGTAGCAGCTCTGTTAGAACAACTTACTCCAGAACAAAGATTTTTCTTTCAGTCGAGCTCTGAACTGGTAGTTTTCAACATTATTATGCCAACAACTCTTCATTTTCATTTTGAAAGGGCATTTCATGAAAGCTGCCTTAACCTCATGGCACGTTTTGATTTTCAGAAAGTAGTTCTGCCTAAACACCTTCAGGCGCAGCATCATCAGTCCCAAGTCATCAACATTAAATCATGTAAAAACCTTGCACAATGTTGGTCTGAGCAGAAAGTGTCCAGGAAGCTCTTGAGCCTGCCTTTAAAACACACCCTTTCCCCAAAGACTTAAGTCTCTGAAGGCCTCATGGTTCACTGACTCCTTGATTACTGACTGCAGCACCGATAACTGCCCTCTGAAGGTTTGCACGATACCACGTGTGTGGGAAGACCAGGCACATCTCCACCTTCACAGATACTATCTTGGTATCCTTCTACACCCAAATTCTCTGACTGGATAGTCAACTTGCTCCATGAAACTCTGTTCACACAGTCGAGGAGACCCTGGAGGAACACAGTCCATGATCAGATGCAGAAGTTTATTAACCACATTTGCCAGGCATTTGCAAGTCATCACACAAACACTGTTTGAGTAAAAAGGAATAACAATTCATTGACTAGAATATGGGTATTCATCAGAAAATTAACACTGGACTTCTGTCAAAGGTTGTACCTATTTTTGGTGGGTGGATGCACTCAAACCTTCAGAAAAATGCAGCCATTGCACCTTTCCTGCATCTCTTGCCTTGGCACGTGCACACAGAGCCAACTGATTTATTCTCAGCTGCTAATCCAGAGTTGGTCTTGCTTACCTGGCATGAGGACCAGACTGTAATTAGTGTCATTCCTGGGGGAAACCTGCCCTCTGAGCCATTTCCAACAGTCTGTGCAAGACTTTATGATATTCTTAGCTTGTATCAAAATCATAGTCACTAATAGTGACTTAGCAGGTAGATGTTTTAAAAGCCAAGGTAACAGCGTTGGGCTCAATTAATTATTCATTACCAAAAGTTCCTCTGCTTCCCCTCGGAGTGCTGTCCTCCCATTTCATGTTGCACCCTTCCAGGTTTCCCTTGTGCCACTGCTTGGTAATGGAGGATCTAGCAGTTCTCACCCTCAGGGCTTGTCTCACCCTCTCAGGTGCCTTTCCCTTCCCTCCTGGCCATTCCCACGTGTCTCACCTACCCCTTTTCTACCATTCCCCGGGCTGTTTGCTCAGCCTGCACCAAATCTGCCTTGAGACAAGCTGGGCAAACCAGGCAGGGCGATGAAGAAAACACACTCTGCCCAGACTAGACCCTCAAAGTGGGGCCAGAAGGCTTGTTGAGCAGTTATTGCCCCAGCAAGCCCATGTGGAGAGTGGCTGCAAGGGAGTATGAACCTGCTGCTGCTGCTGAATGACATCCAGGGGCTGAGAGCAAACAAAAGATATGCCATGTAGCAGTTCCTTTCATCTCCTTCAAGGACAGAAACAATGTACAGAATGTGTCTAGACAACGTGATGATTCATAATCCTGGCAATGTGTTCCAAGTGTGAAGGGAAGGCAGGGTGTGGCCACTACAGCTCCTTTCTCACACAGCCTTTCTGCTTCTTGTTGTCACTTTTTCTTCCTGTGGAAGGGAATGGAGAAAATGAATGCTTTATATTCGTTTTGACTACAGTTAATAAAATAAATTAAAGCATCCTTGAACTTCATTTCAGCTTACAAGGTGAAAAGTAGAAAAAAACCTTTGATACCTGTTAATTTGGAAATACTACCAAAGGAGATGCTATGAATAAAGTCAATCATGCTCACCTGCTTTTTTTAACACAACATTTATTCTGCAGCTTCCCAGGAACTGGCAGGTAGCAGGGGTCAGTGCCTCCAGGGCTCCCAGAGTTAGTGTAGTATGTGGGATTTTTTACTAAAAATAGTTAAAGTTTCATCAGGATTGGACTTTTGTGTGTCTATTTTTGGCATCCTTCAGTAGAAAAATGCACTGGCTGAACTTGCCCTCCCAACCTCTTGAGGGTGTTTTGCTATTAATAGAAAAGAGGGTTTAATAAGTAACCGGTCCCACGGTGCAGGATAATACATTCCCACTCTGCAATCTGCTCCTGTGACCTTTACAACCAGAGACACACTTCAAAAACAATACAGGGCTCTGCCAGGATGCCCGAGCAGGAGGGACCAGGTGCCTGTGGGAGCACAGCCTGCGATGGTTGATCCTGGGTGGAAAACGTCCCCAGGAGGTGACCCACCAGCCACATCCTGAGCCCTCTGAACTAATATCAATACCAACAACCCCCAAGGTCTACAGTGGGGAAAGGTGAGGGATTTGGGATTGTTCAGCCTGGAGAAGAAAAGGTTTTGGGTTGACCTAATTGTGGCCTTTCAGTGCCTGAAGCACCTGGGCTGGTGGAAGGTGTCCCTGCCCATGGCAGGGGTGGAATGAGAAGAACTTTAAGGTCCCTTCCAACCCAAACCATGCTGTGATGATGATTCTATGATGAACTGTGCCCAAACTACCCCCAGCTTACTGCCTTGACCCACAGGTTGATGCAGGAGAGGGGCAGCACGAGAGCATTTCTCAGAGATCCAGAGACTTGTGACCAGTGGGATCCTGGCTCACAATTCTCAGCCGCACATTTTCCCCAGACTCCCAAATATTAGCATGTTAGGAGCTGGTTTGAGCCTGAAAAGCACGGAAGAGTCATGGTTTAAGAAGAAATAAAAGATTCAGATCCTTTTAAGATGCCTTGTCACACAAAGATAACATGGGTCATGTGTGTAAACTGAAGATGCCACCATGAGTGGGAGTCAGTGCCAGTGTGAGGGTAACTGGCACACTGCAGCCATCTGACACAAAGCAGGAAAAACAGTAGGAAAACCAGGCCAGGAGAACTGATTTTTTTTCTGAGTAATATGTGAAACTCTCATGAGTAATGGTATTTTTACTTGGAAGGTGAAGTGAGAAACAGAAACTGAGTGTTTGTGGCTCTGTTCCAAGAATAGTATTTGAACTAATCCATCAGCTTTGATCATCCAAGTACCCATCATGTTTATTTGTAAAAAATGTCAACATTTTTCTAGGCCCATGTGGATTTCCCCTCCTTTTGATCTCTCAGCACCCTCAGTTTTCCTGTAAGGTTAGAGGGATTAATCCATATTTATGATCACATCAAAAATAAAGTATTCTTTGTTTTCACATTTTTCAAACTGGACAGGATTGAGACAAATAATTAAAACACACAGAATAACTTGTGGCTCTTCCCTGTTCTTATGAATTAAACTTTCCTTCTCATGGGCACCATCAGAGCAAGATTTCCACCAGCTCTTATCAGTTCAGAGCACACAGAAACCATTCCTTGGGTGGAGGGGAAAAGGTTCCTACAGCCAGGAGAGCAGGAGCACAAGGTTTGGGGTGGTGGTGTCTCAGCACGAGGCTGGAGCCAGGATGAGCTGCCTGACACTGTAACACACACAGGGAGATTATGACTCTCCTTTCCCTTGCCCCAGCAGCAGGAGGTTGCTCTATTTGCTCCACAATTTTCTTTACAGTTACATTGATTTGAAGCTCTATTAGTTCTGCAACTCTACCTTTTGACAGCATACAATATCCCAGATACACAACAATATTCCCTGGAGTGGCAGGAGAAGGGATATGGTTGACTGTGCTGGAAATGACCATTTCTATTTCCTAGACAGACATCACTAAGGCTCCATTAGCCTTTACCTCAAGGGTCTTGTTCTAGAAGAGAGCCTGTCATTAATTTTGGGTGTTAATTGCTTCTTTTCTCAGCCAGAACTTCCAATAAGAACAGTTGTGAACATCTTGTCCAGTGAGACTTGAGTCAAAACCACTTTCTTTGCACAGAGGACACTGAAAATATCCAGAGTCTTAACTGACAGCAAAGGCATGAAAGTGTTTATAGCCACTGTTTTACCTGTGCCATGAAAATGTTTTCAAAACTGTTATAAAAATCATCTCCCAAACCCATTTCTTCCTGAATTCTCTACAATGGCACTGAGAATGGTTCTATGTTGAAGTTCTCTCTTTTACTGTCCTTTTCTCTCTCACACAAGGCAGAAATATCCTAAACCCCACTCCCTATACCTTCACTTTCAGTTCTTTCCCCCCCCCCCCCATCCACATGTTGCACAAAGTCTTTCAAGCCCGGGTTTGTTGGAGCCAACAAAAGCATCGGTTAAGTCAGTGGTGTCAAAAAGTCTAGCTTAAGCCTTCCTTAATATTCTTGGGCAACTTGTTAGGAAAAAGGCAGTAGCAAAGGATGATTAGCTTGTAGGAACATATTGCAAAAGCCTGTCCCTCCTTACCAGCAGTGAACTGCATGATCCAAGCTGGAATATATTTGTCTCAGAGAATGGATGAGTGAGCTTGCTGGGATTATCAGCCTGGCTCATGGGTAAGAGCACTGCCCTTGCTTTCAGCAATCATTGATCTAAAGGAAAACAAATTTTTTCTCATCCTTTGTATTTTATTAGACATTATTAAAGGTGGGAAAACCCCCCATTGGATCTGAGGTAGTTCCCTGGCAGTGTTACAGCCTGTTGGACCAGCTGGGTGGCCCAGAAGAGCTGAAAAATGAAACAGCTGCTGCAGAAATGTCACAAAGAATTATATACTTTTCTTATCATGATGTGACTTTCCTAAACAAACCATGTTTTCAGCAGAAGTCCCTTTAGAAACAGCCTCAGCCCTAAGGTGTGCAGCTCAGCCTACAGAGTGTAGGCAACATCTACATCATCAAGACACCTAAAAGAATTCTCAGCTCAGGCTTGGGAATACCTTTTCTTGGGGGCAGTTTGGGAATGCACAGGGAGCAGGTTACAGGCAGGTTGGATCCTCCAGGGAGCAGGACCAGCCTGGTCCTGGCAGCTGCCTCCTCCAGCCTTTTCTCAGCAGATCCTTAGGAATTTGCTGAGTGAATGAGCAGCACACACAGGGCAAACCCAACCCTTCCAGCACAGCACCAGGCTGGGGGACAACGTGAAACACAGTCATGTTGTGTGTGCACAGCAAACCCAGCTCACCCCGGGTCTACTGTGTGCATGCAGAGCAAATATCCAGCAGGCATCCCTCCTGTGATAAGGGAAAGGCCACAGAGTGCAGCCAATCCCAACACTGACACGAGTACATGACCCACTCTGCTCTGCTGGGAAATCTGGGCACTGCTGCTTGAGGTTACAGACACCCCTGCAACTCTCCTGTGGGCTGCAACACCAGCCAGCAGCTAAATTTAAACTACACTTTCCAATTTTTTCTTTTTAATTGGAAATGTAGAGAATGTATTTAATCCTGTGTGCTTCCCCCCCCCTCCCCCAAAAGTGGCCTCGAACTGTGTAAACTTTCAAGTTAAGTGCTCAATTAAAAGGTCAAATTATCCAAATAGAAAACTGAAGTGTCAGGCAATAATTGTCCACTGGACTCCGTTACCTGAAGAGTTCATTGCACACTGACCTTGTTTAAATATTACCCACACTGATGGGATGTGTGGCACTTCCTATCAGTTACTTATAACTCCCAAAAATCCGGAGCTGGGGAAATACCAGGGTCACTCTTCGGAAGTGTTTTAGTATGATATTGCAGGATCCACAAATACAATGGAAATACTCTTAGAATTCCCAACTGATTTATTTCTAGGAAAAAAAAAAAAGTAGTCCTTGTCTCTCACAGCATAACAAAAAGTTCTATAAATGTAATAGAATGTTTAAGCTCTTACTAATGCTTGCTGAAGAAGTTTCATCTTATCAGCCTCCCCCAGGTCTGAGCTCTGTTACCATAATTTCCCTGTGGGATGACTATTCTGACTCAACACTTCAAGCTCATTCTTTACTTGTGACCAAAAACTAAGATTCTGCTTGTGCTGTCTGTGCCTTTAGCAAATCATCAGGGATGGGGACATCTGGCAGTCATCCCTACCACAATCCCTGCTCAGCACCATTAGGAAGGAATTCTTGGCTGTGAGGGTGGTGAGACCCTGGAACAGGTTGTCCAGAGAAGCTGTGGCTGCCCCACCCCTGGAAGTGTCCAAGGCCAGGTTGGACAGGGCTTTGAGCAACCTGGGCGAGTGGAAGGTGTCCCTGTCCATGGCAGGGGGTGGCACTGGGTGAGCTTGAAGGTCCCTTCCAACCCAAACCATCCTGGGACTCTATGATTCCATATAATGTTCTTAAAGAACACTTTAAAGGTGTTTTCCAAAGCTGACTGATATGGTGGGTTCCTTTCTGAGGGCCTTGGATGTGCTCAGATGAAGCCTGAAGTGATTCTGCCTCCTGCACGCACCAACCCTGACGGTGCCACATGATCCGCAGATCCCCTTTCTCTTCTGCCTTGAGTGTCCCCTCTGGAAGTCACATGCCAGCTGCAAAAACATTAACCTCTGTGTCCTCTGTAAACCCAGCCCTGTATCAGCAGCAGCGAGGCCATACTCTGCTGTTTTCTGGGAGATGTGGTCTATTCCTGATAAGGGCTATCTAATCACTTCACAAAGTTGAGAAGAGATAGCAGGGACAAAATAATAAGGCTGCTTAATATGTGGTACTTCTCTTTCTTTTCGAATCCTTGGGCACTGTAAACACACATCATCTCAATACAATGATAAAAAGGCTTCCTGAGTCACCAGCTGGATTTGTTGTGGGACCCGAGGGAGTTAGCACCGACATATGAGTCACCTTAAATCATTAACCACACCTGAAAATATCAGCATGGACTCCATGACCCCAGGGAACAAATTTAACAACACAAAAACTTGATCTGAACAAAAAAAAAAAAAAAAGAAAGAAAGAAAAATAAAAAGAAAAACAAAAGAAAAAGAAAACTAACTTCAGAATGAGACTAGTTCAGACCAAACTCTGGCAGTCCTGTGGCTTGAGAGACAGCCTGAGTCATGTGTTGGCATTCACCTCTGTCTGTGAAGGGGTAGGTGCATATTCACAAGATTTCTCATGCCTAAATTTGACTCTTTGTTCAAAGGGAGAATAAAGGGATGAACAGGACATAGTTGGCTGCCCAAGGAGCCATCACAGCAGCCACTGCATTAATGTCCTGTCCCGTCTTTGCTAAAGAGAGAAATTCTATATTCAGTTAAAGAAATGTTTAAGTTACTCTTTATTAGCCAAATGTCTACAATAATTCTGCTCCTCTAGGGTTTTTGTTGTATTTCCTTATTTAAAAGACTATTACAATGATAACCCATTTTTTTAGGGTTCATGAAGATGTCCTTGTTGATACCTACATATTATTTTCACAGCTGTGACTTATGATTTTACTACAGATGCTAAAAACAAACCTGCCCATGAGTATGTCATGAGAAGAACAGCCCTTTGGCAGCCAAACTCTCCATTCAGTCCCCACAGTCTGTCTATTTTAACAGCACCAGGGAAACAGGGTGTGTTGTAGCACCATGAGGAAAGCCAGAGGGCTTGAAAAGATGAGTCTTTTCTAGTGCTGACAATTAAATAGTAGAAATGTCATTTCCAGTTTGAGCTGTAGCAACATGCACATATATGTGTAGTTAATCAGACAAGTTTGTCCTTGATTGAAGGCAAAGAACAGGCAGAAAATTCCCTTGCACAGGGAGGAAGTGGCTGGAAGAGTTGCAAGGCACGAGGCTGCTTGAGAGCATCCCATTTAGAGCCATAAAGGTTCACAAACTTAAAAATGAGGTTCATGACCTCGGGACACCATCTATCAGTGAGGAAAAGCAAGGCAGGACTTGTTTTCCAGCAAGAGAAGTTGCAGGACGCTGATGCCAGAAAGAGTTGTGTAAGGGATGTCCAGAACTTCAGCCCTTGCTGAGCCTTGGATTTGAGGATGGATTAGGCAAACTCAGCTTCAAACTCCCCGACACCAGGTGCCAAGTGGGTCAAGATCCCATGGCAAGGTATCTTCTGCTGAATTCCCAGACAGCCCAAATCTGTATTTCCAAGAATCCTGGGTCTGATATTTCACTTGCCCTTTAGCACAGGGTCAGGGACAGCACAAGGCTGAGAGGTGGTTTCTGTTGGGGAAATGATACAACTTGTACAGTTGAAGGGAATTTGGAGGATTTAACCAGCCTTCACTTGAGTCACGAGCTCTTTCTAATGCAGAATTCCTAAATTAACTGCAGAACAATTACACAAAGATAAACACTATGAGCCAGGCCAGACAGATTTGGAAAGACAAACTTGCAAAGTCATACGAGCAGGATGAGTTGAGAAGACCAGAATTCCATGTGCTCAGACTGTAATCACTGTGATGTCTTTGGTGAACATGGATGAGAAGGAAAGACCAAAGAATGGACAAAATCGAAGTTTGCTGCAACAGTGGAAATTTTGGTGGATACAATAGTCTAATTTGGTGGAAAGATTCTTCTTTACTACAGTTACCTAGATGGATTATTGAACAATCAAGCCAGTGAAACAGTGGAATTACTATTCCAGGTGAGACCCCTAGTTAGCCAATGATCCTGCTGTCTCCAGGAGTGATCCCAGGCCTTCAAAGCCACGCAGGAGGCACATTGTTTCAGCCAGGTACCAAACACATTGCTGCTTGTTAGGGGTCTCTTAATCTCTAATAAGAGATTGTCTTAAATCCTAAAATGTTGGATTTAATGCTATTTCAAAAGTGCATCAGCAGCAACTACCGTCATTAAGGATTTACTTTTTTCATGTGGCAGCCAAGGTGTCTGAAATCTTCACTTCAGGTGTGCTGTGGCCCAACCTTTGCCATTGGGACTGGTCACTGTGCTCCCCAACACATCAGCACTGCAAAAAAGGAAATGCCAAGCCCAGAAGTGGGAGATGTAAAGCTGTGAAGGAAACTGGTGTGGCAGGAGGAACAGCATCTACCAAACTGATAAACTCCATGGTTTATCAGGGATATAGAGGAGTGAAATGATGACTCAGCTACATCTGAAGCAGCCACACTAATGATTAAATCCAGAAACCCCCAAGCCCATCAGAAATGCTGGTAGTGACTCCTGGCCCCATGGCCCATGGAGGTGACCTCACTAATCAGTCTGATGGGGAAAGTGAAATGCAAAGCAGCCCCAGAGTTCCAGGCACTCCCCAGTGAGTCACTGCTGCAGCCACGGCATCAATGGGAAATGCTGATTGCCACTTTTCCATCCTTTCCCACGTGCTGCTTCCTCACCACTCCCCTTCACAACTCCCTCCTGCAGCTGAACTCACTCCTCCAAGCAGCTCCTTCCCATCAGCCATCTGCCTGCAGCTCCCACAGTCTGGAGGGACAGAGGAGTGCCAGGACACCACTCTAATGGCTTTGGTCCCTGAGAATCCTCATTTGTGATGCAGAGAGCCTGAGCTCCTTCCAGCTGCCTACACCACTCACTTGGAACTAGCCAGGTGCATATTTTCCCAAATCCACTTGCAGAATTGCCAGAAAACAGGCTCCTGTGGACTCAGGATATTCTTTCTGCCAGTCCAAGGGCAGGAGTCAGGTCCCATCACCACAGCAGGGGGAACAGAGAGAGGCCTTTTGTCTGCCTCAAATATTCTTGTCTTGTGCTGCAACATGTAGGCTCTGCCAGTCTGTAAAGAGATTAATACAAAGTGGTTCAGGTGAGGTTACACAGGATAAATGGAGGGAGTGGGAGTGCCAAGATCAGCCCATGTGTTGTGGTTTAACCCCAGCTGGCAACTAAACATC
>JAOXXN010000252.1:12988459-12999624 GCA_026770055.1 Myrmophylax atrothorax
GGTGGAGATAAGAACAGTGTGATGATTGAAATAAAGTAAGATAGAATGTAATATAAAATAATAATGATCATGATTGTGATTAGAAGAACAAAATAGAGAGAGAGGAAGGAGGGAAGGAAGGAACGAAGGAAGGAATGAAGGAACGAAGGACAGTGGGGAGAGAGAGAGCAATAAAACTCATTGCTTGTTTTGGGCTAAAACGCTGAGCTCAGCCGAGCGAGTTGAGCATCTCCCTGCTGAGCGCGGCTTAACGCTGCCACCTGCTGACGGGCTGCCGGGCATCCCTGGGCATTCCTGGGCACCCCTGGGCACCCCTGAGCATCCTGCAGCATCCCTGAGCTTCCCTGCACATTCCCTGAGCATCCTGCAGCATTCCTGGGCATTTCTGGAAGCTGATGCTGAGTATGTGGTGGGAGATAAAGTTGTAATTGCATTTTACAAGTGGGTAAAAGGACAAAGCTGAAGGTTGTATGGAAAGATCGATTCCCAGGGCTCGGTCATGGAGGATGGCTCAGCTCACAACCTGGCCGTGAGTGTCAGATATTATTAACCTGTCAGTCCTGGAGAGCTACTCTTAAATAAGGTGAATCTTCTCGATCTTTCATCTTTAAAGCTCAAAAACTGATAAATGGTTTTGAATGCAGAAGCAACTGCTCCAAACTGCATCAGGTCTAGAAATCTTCTAATTTTTTTGTTACTGATTTTGAATTCAGATGTGCCAAATTCAATTGAACTCAGTTTCCCTTCTGAGCTGGGACTATTGCTCCTCACTACAAAATTACAAGATCTTCCTCCAGCACTGACCACTGGAGAGAGGACCCACCCTGAGAGCTGAACTGGGATGCCAGGGCTGTGGATGAGGGAGGTGTTTGTCTCCTCACTTTCTTACGCACAGCTCTCCTGCTTTTGAAGATACACACTTTTAAATACTGAATTTAGCTATGAAGTTCCTGTTTGGCAATGTTATCCCCTTCAAAAATGCATAATACGGCTCTGAGTATCACTGATTTTACTGCCAGTGAGTTACAGTTAGACTGCAGATCCTTGATTTGAGCTCTGAATATTTGGTAACTCCTCTTTGTCCCTTTTTGACATGGTGACAATTTTTTCATACTGGTATTTAATTTTGTTTTAAACCCAAACACATCAAAACATTTCTGAATGCATTCAAACACAAGCACTATCGATTCATAAAACCACAGAATCCCAAGAGGGAGTCTGTACTTAAAAAAGGCTGGTTTATTAACCAGGAGGATTTACAAGAAGCCCTGAAACTCCTGCTCTGTTTCTCCCAGCTGGTTTGTATGCTGCTGGGATGTCCCTGGCTGCTGTGGAGCTGTGCTGAAGGACAGGCCTGGGTGGGAGCTGGAGTTGTCCTGGAATAAAGCCTGAGCTCACAACAATCCAAACTTACTGACTAACACATTGGGGTCACAGAATTCAACGGAAGCGCTGAGATGGTGCATTCAGAAAGGGAAAGGGGCAGTGCAGGAGCTGGCACAGGTCCTGTCTGATATCTCAGTGGAAACTCATATCCAGTGGCAGAAAGGAAATGGCATAAAACTCTTACACTTCACAGCTTTTCACTGAGATGAATGTTCCCTTGCATAGCTTGAAGCTTTTATCCCTTGAGTGTCCTGAAGTGAGGGCTGTCCACCCTTATGTTTTCACTCGACAGAAGCTTAGCAAATCATATTTTTCCAGGAAGAAAAATTGGCTCCAGCTGTCCTAATCCTGCACTGAAAAGGAGTATTAACTCTGGGCACTATGGCAGCTGCAGGAATTCCCAACTGGAGTTGGGCAGAGTTCCCCCAGGTGATGCCCTGTGAGCATGAAGCATCAAACAAAGTGCCCAAGGGGCCAGTCAGGGCTGTTTTCTTGGGAGAAAAGTCCAAAGGAAACAGAAGAAAATGTGGACCTTTCCCTCAGCCCAAAGCCACAAGGGTGGTGAAACAAAGGTTTAAAATCAGCACCACTACAGAAAGGCAGGACTGCCAACACCACCTCACCTGTGCCCAGCTGGCACAGGGCACTGACCAAGCCAAACCCTGGCTGTGGGGGCTGCATTATCCCCAGCTCAGCCCATCCCACAGTCTGCTGGAGCAGTCTTAGCTCCTCCTCAAGTCAGGACAGCATCATAGACATGATCCTCATGGATCCAGCACCCTCCTAGAGACAAATCCTCTCCTTACTGCTGATGTTGCTGCAGGTGCTGATGTGTCCATGCCAGTTTCTCACTAAAGTGAAGAATTAAATACATGGACTACAAGAAATGGGTTTTCCCTGCTTTTTCATTTTAATAACCCAAGCTCCCCAAATTTTCTGTATTTCAGTCTTGGGAAGGAAAGGGTGAGAGAGTAACAGGGGGAAGGTACAGCGAGTGGGCATCAAAGCTGTAACAGCTGGAGAAAGTCGTGACCCAAACTGTGCAGAAGCTGCATTAAGGAAGGGAAATATTTAACATAGTACTGTTATCATCACTGCATATTTGATAGAAACTTAAAATGCTCGTACAGGAGAGTGATTGTGATTCAAATGCCTGTTCCACCCACTAAGGGACTACATCCACAATAACTCTCTGTTTCAATCCTGACACAGGAACCTTTAATCTGTTCTAGAAGCTCCCACATGAAGAAATAGCTGGTGTAGATTTTGGAATTCTCTCTCTTTACAAACAAATAGTGACAGCAGGAACCTGTGGGGGTTTGTGATGGGGGGAGGAGAGACAATCCCAGATCAGCAGCTCCCTTCCTACGTGTGAGCCACAACTGGTGTCTGCAGAGCTCAGAGGCTGCAGTGGAGGTTGGAAAACGATGTTGAGGCTCCCCCTGGGGAGCGACTGTTTCTCATTGAGCCTGGTGCTCCAGCTACAGTGTGTGAGCCAAGTCCTGCTCCCACCCCCGTGTGGATCTATAGGGGTTCCACTGCTTTGGTGGAGCTGTTCCAGGGCGAGCCCACAGTAACTCAGGCTGCTCGTGGTCCCTGCTGAGAGGTATGGCAAACATGGTAATAATTAGGGAGGTCTCTGCTTCCCTGGAGCTCCCTGCACTGAAGCAATTATTCTCTCCTTTTCATTGCCCATTCAAAACCACATTGGCTAAATATAAGACAGATTCAATAATTAATGTGAGCTCCATAAGAGACAGCAGGGAAAACCTACTTGCTGAAAACATAATTCTTCAGTAATCACTAGGAGTCACTAACTGTAAAGGAGCCAGATCCAATAAAGCTTCAAACTTAAGCAGAACTTAAGCAAAAACGGTTTTCCCTGTAACTCTGAGTCAGGCACTTCAGTTTTGGAGGTTCAGATGTGCCTCCTTTTGTCCAGTTCAAAACAGCACCAGCTCCCTGAAAGGTGAGGATTGTGGTGCTGGTGTGATGGGTCTGACTTAGCTCTGCACTGTCTTTGCAGCTCGTGTCTGTGCCAATGATCTCCCAACACATCCCTGTTTGCAGCTGTTTCTCAGCCATCAGTGCAGGGATCCCTGTGGATCTTGGGAGCCCTTGTGTCACCCCTTGGGCACCAGCCCAATCCTGCCAGGTGCTGAGGGCAGGTGGATGCTGTCTGGGCTGGCCTGTCTCGGGATTTTGGTGGCTCACGTGGCTCTCCCTGCTTGGAGTCTGGGGTAAATTAAACAATGCAAATGTTGGGCCAGTCTCTCTTGTTTTAAAGAAGTCCATGACTCACTTCATTCATCCTTTTGGGACTGAAGTGGGAAAGGCTGAGTCAAAACTTCATTTATTTGTATTTTGTCCCAAACTGTCAGAATTTCACTGGAGTTCTGCCTAATTTTTTTATTGCTCAGCTGTTCTCCTGCAGGTTCCTTCTCTCATCTCTCTCTCCTGTATTGCCAAGAGTGTATTGCTGCTCATCCCTCCTGCTCTGCTCAATAAACCTTGACAGGAGCAGCCAGATGGAAACTCTCACCTTAAATTAACACATCAGCCCCTTTCAAGCCCACATGTAGCAAAGGCAGTTGCAAATACAGACCAACAGTATCTGCTCTTCACTTGTCAATATTTGAATGGTCTTGGCTCTCATTCTGGACAGCAATAAAAAAAGCTGGTTAATCATTTATAATTGTTGGCAGCTCTGTGCCATCAATGAACAGGAAGTTTTATGCAGCTGTCAGATGCACAAGCTGAGCGTTTCCTGCAGAGAGGAAAGATTTATTTGGTGACAGTTTTATTATGGATTTTTAGAAAGAAAAAATAGCATTTTGATCACTGAAGCACACAGTTTCCTGTGCTTTGGAGAGGACTCTCTGTGGCTGCCATTAAGCTAAATAATTCCCAAGCACGAACCAAACCAAAACTGTGTGCCCCTCTGGTCTGTCCTGGATGGATATAGGGGATGTCTTTGGAATGGCTGTAAAAGAATAATAAAATCAGAGCTAAAATGTACCTCAAAGAGTGGCTGGTTAATTGTCCATCAGGACCAGATATCTGGGGAAAATTAATCAGAATAAAGCTCCCTGTGATCTCTCTAATTTAATAAGGTTACAGCAGTGTAATCAGGAGGAGCATCTCAGTGACTGCACATCAAATTAGCTTGGGGTGTAATTGCACCGGTGCTGGAGGAGTCACAGAGACACATTCCCTCTGATATTTGCTGCAGTTATTTCTGCTCTTGGAAGTGCTGCCAAACCAGGTCAGAGAAGGATGAGCTTCAAGGCGGGGAGGGAGGAACAGCTCTGATCTCCACACAAATAGCCCCGACCCTGTGGGAAAATACCTGGGGACACTGTGGGCATTCCCACTGACTAGCTGCAGGTTTGGGGATGGGATTTGGGAGAGGACAGCACCTGGGACAGGTGTCACCACCAATTTGGGAAAGGACAGCACCTGGGACAGGTGTCACCACCACCCCCTGATTTGCCCAGCACAGCCTATGTGGGACCCAAAGGACAGTTGTCCCCTCACTTCAGCACTTGTGTTGAACACCCAAAGCAAGGCAGTGACCTTTTCTTTTCAAAATATCTAAATTGTTCCTGCACAATTCAAGTCACAAAGGCAGAAAAAAGCCTGGATGAATAATGGCAAACACAATTCTGTGGGAAATAAAGGAAAGAGGACAAACATCCTTCAGCAATGCTGCCATCTGTCTGGGCTCAATTCAAGGAATAGCCCTTCTGAGGAAAAGGAGTATTTTTATTCTTATATTCACAGCACATGCCATAAAGTGACTATAATAATCCAAATTATTTTTTTCATGATGTCCATTAAGTTTTGAAGGCTGAATTTGAAGACATTTTAGGAGCAAATAGATCCATGGAAAGCAAAATATGGTGCAAATATATCCTGAATTTAATGACCTTTTCTTAAAGAAATGATGACTTTCTGAACTAAATATTTATATCTTGCATTCCCAAATTACTTCATTATAATATTTAAACCCAAAAAAGTGCCATCCAGGTGATAGGAACAAGTCAATAGGGGAAAAGATCACTGGGATTGCAATGGTGCTCCTTTCAAATTATAAAAAAAGGAATTTTTTCTTGGTATTACGACAGCCTGTGGGAACCCCACTTTCAAAACCAAGTTTTGTTGACTGACATGGTGTGAAAACTCAGAACAAAAAGCCATTCCCTGCTTCAGACACCCCCGGTCTGAGTGTGGGCTCAGTGACTCACCTCAGGGAGCAGCAAATCGTGACAGTGGGTTTAAAATATCAACTCTTAGTCAGTCTGCACATTGTGGAGGGATATTAAGAACCACTTTGAGTACAGCAAACAGTCACGTTAAAAGTTCGGGTTTATTTGCCATGGTGGGAAAAGCCCGTGTTTGGAAGAGGTTTGGAGATGTCCACACAATGTCACAATTCCCCAAACCAGAGTGTCCATGAGGGGCTGTCCCAGAACCACAAATTTAGGTTTGCCTTGGAACAGGTTTGGGTGGCCAAAGCTCTAAGAACAGAAAATATTTGGAGAAGGCTGGGAAGGTGGACAGGACTGCTCCACCCTCAGTGTGTTTGCACCCAGTGTTTGTGAGCACTCCCTGGGCTGATTGTGGAGGCAGAGTTGGGCAGAGGCAGAGCTGGGCAAGCAGCACCTCACCTGGATCAGCTCTGGTTGGGGAGCACCTCACCAGGACCAGCTCTGGGGGGAGCAGCACCTCCCCAGGACCAGCTCTGGGGGGAGCAGCACCTCCCCAGGACCAGCTCTGGGGGGAGCAGCACCTCCCCTGGACCAGCTCTGGGGGAAGCAGCACCTCCCCAGGACCAGCTTTGGGGGGAGCAGCACCTCACCAGGACCAGCTCTGGCTCCCAGAGTGTGTTCTGACCACCTTCCTCCAGGTAACTCCTGTTGCTGCTCATTTGGCTTTTCTTGGGTTTTGCTTCTCCTCTTCCTCCTCTGCCCGAACAGTTCTGCCCGTGCTGTCCTGCTGAATGATCTTGGGAGCTCCTGCAAGCGCTTGGCTTCTCTTGTCTGGGCTTTAAAGCACCTGCTCTAAGTTTTCCCTGGCAGTGCACTGGCTTTTTTTGCCAAAGGACAGAAGAATGCAAAGATCAGGTTTCTGACAGAGCCTTTCTACCAGCCAGGCAGGAATTGTTCACCTTGTGGCATTGTTGAACTGTTCCCTCTCTGAAAGGCCAGGCCATGAATGTTTGAACTATTTTGCTTTTCCTACTTGGCTCCAATGCAAAGTGGCTGAAAGAATTGTGTTAAGAACTGCCCCTGGAGCCTGAAGGACTGTGGTTCTGCATGTCCTGGATGCACAGCCAGCTGCCAGGCTGCTATTCGAGTTGCTCTTGGGTGTTCCTTGTTTGCTGTAGGTGAGTCAGCTCAACCCTTCCTTCTGCTGTCCCTTCACTACTGTCTATTGTGTCCATTCCTCCTCCTCAGCCACTGACAGGGCTCAGGTGCACTTGGTTTCATCACACCCAACACGTGTCTGAGGGATCTGTTCCTGCAGGACAGCAACTGAGAGCTGCACTGAAGGAAGGTAAGGAGACTTTCTCAAACTCTGTCCTATTGTTAGTCCTTCTTGGCTCCACATGAATCAGAGCAGGAGCTTCTGCCTTCCTACCTGGACATGGACATGTCTCTGTGCTCTCCTGTGTTCCAAGATGCAGGAAGGTTGATTATTCTTTCTGACATTTAAATACAACATATGGTAAGTTTTGTGAGGAATTAGTGGTGTACTTTGGGCATTAATAGACAGTGTGACACAGGTGATTGTAACATTACAGCTTGGTCAGGATATTAGAAAGGTCAGGCTTAGCTGGCTTGAGCCAGAGTAAACAGGAGATCACACATTTTTTGTCATTTTCTCTCATAGTTTTCAAAGCTTTTACTACTCTGCCAGCACCAAAAAAATGATTTTTGAGAGAGAGAAAAAGGAGAATTTCCCAAAGCCTTGAAATTATGCTCAGGCACACGATGGTTCACATGACATAACAAAGCCTATTTAAAATAAATTTTTTCTTTTGTATTATTTTCTGCATTACAATGGAAGCAGTGAAGCATAAGTCAGGAAAGGAACTGCTTCAGAGCTGTGTCTGGTGCAGAGGCTGGTAGTTCATGTTCCTTTTGCAACCAGCTGGGCTGCATTCCAGCTGGCCTGAAGGAGCCCCCCACAAGGATAATATCCTTGAAACTCGGTGAAAAAGCCTATGTCTAGAAAGAAGCCCAAGGATGAGAATGAGCTTACTCCACTCCTCTTGACTTCTAAGGGCTTTCTTCTCATCTTGAAGAATGGTCTTGTATCAGCATCATCTCTTTTCCCCTGTCAATCCTCAAAAATTGCCTTGTCCCTGTAAATGCTGTCAGGTCTTCTCTCATGGACTCCCAGGGCTGCTGGAGGTTTGCTCTGTACTCACAAGTTACTACAGAGACCAGCTCGGTGCTCCTCAGAGGTACAACAAAGGGCACAAACAGGTCCTGCCTGGCGGTTGTACCACTAAGAAATGTGGTTAATAACTGAGACACCCAAAGGAGAGGCCAAGTGAGCACCTGAGGGTGGTGTTGGGCTCACAGCTGGACAGATGTGCTCAGGGCTTGACAGTGGCTGAGTCTGCTCACTGGGAACAAGCTCATGGCCATGTCCTGAGAGCTCCCAAAGGCTCCAGGTCCTCAAGCAGGTCCTCACATGCTGGGAGTCCTCAGCATCTTCTGAAATGTCCAGAAATTAAACCACAACTTCTTTCCATGGAGGTGACAGAGCAGTGGAACAGCTGCCCAGAGAGGGCATGGAGTCTCCCTCTCTGGAGACATCCCAACCCCACCTGGACATGTTCCTGTGTCACCTGCTTCAGGTGACCCTGCCTGGGCAGGGGGTTAGGCTGGGGGATCTCCAGAGGGCTCTTCCCACCCTGGTGTTCTGGGATTCTGTGATTCATTCATAAACGCATTGTGAGGGTCAGTTATTCTGCAGAAAACCTCTCTGGCTTCACATTGAAGAATTTTAGCTTCAAGACATGGTGTATCAAATGAGAGGAAAATGGATTTGTTCCAATAAAGCAGAGCCCTGAGCACTTTGGGAAAAACATCACCGTTTCCTTGGAATTCCAGGGCTGGAGCTGCTCCCTGACTCATCTTTAGAGCTCCACAGGGTGCCACCAGCTGCAACAGTCTCTGCAGCAGCAATTTCGAGATGTGGTGGCAGAAGGGAAGAGCTGTGACATTATTTGCTTGGCAACTTGAAATTCTGCCAGTTTGATACCATTTTGAATGTTTATATTCTAATTTCTGCTGATGCTCAGATTTGTCTGTAGGTGGCAGTGACCTGTCATTTTTTTCTTAAAACTGGGCAGAAACACATGTACTTATGTATTATATATATCATAGAATCACAGAATGGGTTGGGTTGGAAGGGACTTAAAGAACATCCAGTCCCACTCCCTGTCATGGGCAGGGACACCTTCCACTAGCCCAGGTTGCTCCAGCCTGGCCTTGGACACTTCCAGGGGCAGCCACAGCTTCTCTACTCCATGATTCTGTATGTGCATGGGACAGTGTTTGGTGTTTGGGGATTGTATTCTGAGAGGATTATGTAGCAAGTTTTCCCAATTTTAGCAAGAAAGAAAAAAAAAGCCTCCAATTCCTATGCAACTTTCTATGAGACAGAGTTCTGGTGACTGAAAATCTTTTAAAATTCCACATGACCACTGTGTGGGTTTTCTTTCAGTGGGAATTTTAAACTTGATTTTAGAAAATGGGTGATTTCCCCTGGAGCAAAATCTGCAAGAGATGAGGACCTGTGAGTCCTGCTCTGTATCTTTTAAAGATAACTTACTGGATGTGAGTAGACCTGTAACAACAGGAAACTGGAGTGGCTGAGAGTCCACGTACAAATCATTGTTGAAATACAAAAATAAGAGAAGAATTTGCTTCTCTCTCTCCCCACAGCTCCAAACTGATTTTACAGCACATGTGAAAAAGGAAGCAAAGCTGCAAATATTCCATCCTTTGCTTAAGTTGTCTCCTGGCATAAACCAGGCCTTGAGAATGGAAAACAAACTAAATCCTCCAGATTCAACCAGATACTAAATTTACCATCGAGACTAAGCAGTAGGATTTGAATCTTGTTTTCTTCTCTTCTGATAGGTAATGTTTAGAGTTGCTAGGAAACAGAATTTCAGAGCAAGGACAAGAGGCCATTGTACATCCACAAGGAAGCACTGGCTGATTCCCACCCCAAATCAGAACTTCTGGTTTACACCGAAAATATCAGCTAAGAAGAGAAAACCCCTGTAAAATAACTCTGCCCCCTGAGCTCATCAAGCAGGAGCTGGAAGCAGCACGTGGGTTGTGACTGAGAGCTGCCCCCCACTCTCCCATTCCAATTCTGGTGAACAGGACTTTGCAAAACTACTGTTTTCCTTCTTTTCCCCAATAGCTGCAGGTTGTTTAATTAAAATTTAATTGAAATAAGGAATTGTTCTCATCCATGCCCCTGCAGCTCCACTGATTCCTACAGGCAGAAAGCAGAGCAACAATAAAGCAGAAGGCACCTGGTGGGCTGTGCGGGACATCCCAAGGATGAGCACAGCTCCAGCCTCTGCTTTCCTCTCTCTGCACACCTTCCTGTCTCCAGGTGTGACTCAGAACACTTTCTCTTCCATGTTTATTTATTTCACAGTATATACACATATATATCCTGAGCCAAAGTCAAACAGGACCTTCCCTCTTTGGACTTCAGATTGGTTTGCCCCTTCATCATGTTACAGGGAGTGTCTGGCCCCAAAGAATTTACAGTCCTAAAGCACAGCAAGCTCAGAGGGTTCACAACTGTATTTTAAATAAGGGGAAAGAAAAATCAAATAAACATATACAAGCTGTTGTAATTTATTCAGAGATCTTTTTTTCTGCTGCCAACTCCATGTTGCTGTCTCCTGAGCCCTAATTAATGATGCAGGTGTGATTGCAGCCAGTTTTCCTCAACAAACAAGAAAAGTTTGTTGGTTTGGACCATTTTCTGTGAGCCCTGATCTTCGTGGGCTTGGGGGAAGACTGGTTGGTGCAGCCTGAAGGTGCGGCAGGTGGGGCTTCTTAGGGACTTCAACAGCCTGTCTGTCCCCATTGGCTGTCTCTTAATTTGAGTTAAGCAGCAAAGTCATATTAATGAGGAAGAAAGAGTTGGTTGGGTTTTTTCCTCACCTGACAGGAGCTATGGGGAATACACTGAGTGTCCCAGAGGAAGCTGAAGAGGACAACACCTGCACAGTGAAGAGCTACCAGGTCAGTGGGAGCTGCCCCTTCTCCTCTTCCCTATCTACTTCCCACCACGGTTTTGAACCCCTGTGATATGCAAGGCCTAAGAACTGTATTATTTGCTATTTCAGGCTCTCTCTGAATCTCCTGACACCATTAGAAATGGATCTGCTGTGTTTGCTCATTCTCCAGCAATGAATGGTGAAGGTATGTCCTGGGAAAAGTGCATTTGATCTTCCTGTACCCAGAGCCAGAGGTTTATCCTGGGGCAACTATAAATATTGGGGCAGAATTTCAAAACAGAAGATGAGCCCATGTTGCAGCTTTTGTGAATCATTCACGTGGCTTCACAGAAGCTTGAAAGGTAAAAGATAATGAAGAGAAAGATAAGAAAATATTTCTGAATTTCTCTGGAAGCTGTTTCATTATTCTAGGAATTTGGTTCTGCTTCTGGACCACAAAAAGTGGTTTTATAGAGTGAAGGTTGTGGTTAGAGTGAAATGTCCTGGG
>JAOXXN010000252.1:12999634-13016809 GCA_026770055.1 Myrmophylax atrothorax
GGCCAGGAGTGGTTTAGTGATGGTCCCTTCCAGGCTGCTGCACAAACCTCAGGGTTTGTGATGAACGGCCTGTGCTTGGGCTCTGGTGGGACTTGTGTCTCCAACAAGCCCTGGGGGAATTGTTGCTGTAAGAAGCCCAAATTTAGGCTCTTGGAGTGGGTGTAATGAAGCAATGACACCAATACAAGGGGTCAGTGGCCTGTTAGTGAGGATTTGTGTTTGTAGGGAACACAAGGGAATGTTTTGCAGTCTGTAAGAAGAGCAGTTCATGTGTTGGAAGGGAGAGCAAAAAAGTCCATGTCCTGGCCACATGGTTGTGAATTCTTAGAAACTGTCTCTGCATTTTTTTATATAAAACCATATTTCTGAACCTTTCAGTAATGATTTCCAACCACTGAAATGGCAGAAGTGAGTGTGACTTCTGGGTCATCTAATCATTTCCGTCTTCTCTGTTTTCTGGTCCTGTGTTCTTGGGTAGGAGCATTGCTTTGACTTCAAATACACAAAACAATTATTTGCTAACAATTAAATATGCATAGGGATATTTTTTTCTGTCCTGTTTGTCCTTTAAAACTTGTCATTACCTGGGAAAAGTAGAATAAGATGGCAGGCATCATGCCTGCAGTGAAGTTGTTGTGTCAGAATTGCCTCTGGCCCTGAAGTGTGACAGTGCAATGCCCCTTCTGAGCCTGGGATGGGTCTTAGTGAATGTTTAGTAGGCAGAAACCTGCCTTGCTCCCCTTGCAGAGGTAGCAGAGCTTCCTGAAGGGAGCAGCTAAAATCTGCAGGGAGTGCTTCAGAGCCAGCATTGCACTGTCTGCTGCCTGTGTTTGAATCCCAGAGAACTTGGGCTATAGCACAGGAGTTTATTCTCCCCTTCACACTGGTGAAATGAAATCTGTGTCCCTGTTGTGTGGCAACTGAGTGTACAAGTTGAGTAGTTGATGGGGGTATGAGTAAATCTTTACTCAGTGTGTGCATCCCATTTCAGCCCTGTTTGGGAACCTGGTTTTCCAGGAATGCCATCAGGGTAGGCTGGACCCTGGGCTGTCCCTGGAAAGGGGACCCCCTCTTCCAGTGCTGGCATCTTGAAACCCTGCTGTAAATGACATGGCCTGAGCATTAAAAGTTTCTTTCCAGGTAGTTTTGAGAAGTTATCTACACATATTCCTGGGCAATTGCTCTCATCCAAAGACATGTGTCTCTTCTTACTTGTCAACACCTCATTCATTCTTTCTTCCACCTCTTTGGAGCCTTTGTGAGCAGCTCTGCTCCTGTTCACAGCTCTGCAGGTTCAGCCACGTTAATTTGAGCAGCATTTCCTTTGTATTGGATTTCTTTCTGTTCTCAGCATATCTTACAACCCAACACTTCTCTTAAATCTCTGTAAGGAAAGAAAATACTTTATAATTCCTTGCTAAGAAAAATACTTTATTATTCATTACTAAGAGAACCTTCTCAGCCTGTTACATGCACTTGAAAAATCTAAGTTTAGACCCAAATAATCAGCCTGGCCTGGTGATATGCAGATGGCACTGATTACAGCTCAGGATCTCTGGTCCATGCCTAATTTCCTGATGCCATCTCACTCTAAGGCAGTTTAAACAGTTTTCTACCAGAAAAGCAAAGCCTCTGTGTTTCTGCTGGTGTAAATCAGCAGAGCTCTGGGAAGTAAATAAAAGCCAGATGATTTACACTGTCTGAAGACCTAGCAAATTAATGTACATTTTACTCCTAATACATAAAATAGAGCATATGGGATTGTTTTACTTAAATGGATTACCTAATTAATGTAATTACTAAATCAGTTTAAGTAGCAAGTTGAAAAATTAGACTGTCCTATGTTGATGTTACTTGTACTTTAACTTTGTTCATGTTTTAAAAGCAGTTAAATTCATTAACTGGTTAGATACCACTGAAATCTCACTGGCTTGTGCAATATAATCAAGGTCTTGGTGAAATACAAGTGCAAGTGCTGTTTGGAGCTAGAAATTATTGCTATAGGAAACATAATTTATAGTATTTCTAAAATGAAATAAAGCAGTAAATAATAGTGTACTGTATTTTATGGCCATAAAATGAGTTTTTGGAGAAGACAAGTTGAAAAAAGGCAATTGAAGCAAGAGGATTTCATGAGAAGTGTTAGCTGGGTGGTGGTCTTTGTCCTGTTAGTTTGCATTGCTGTGACTGCCAGTGATGTGCCATGTGCTGTGCATTAGAGGGTGCACTTGATGAATGAGGGGCTGAAATCCATCGCTGCTCCTGTAATGGAAGAGGAATGCAGAGAGTTAACTCAATCTGAGCAGAGGAAGGAGTGGCACTTGGAAGAGCCTCCTCAGCATCTGCTTCACATCTGGGGGAGCAGACTGGGGCTGGTTCCCTCTGTGCTGCTTCTGCTCCAACAGCCTGACAGCTGGGTGGGCTCAGGGATGCTTTCCATGCCTTGCCTTTCCTGCTCCTATCGATTGTCAGGGGGCAGACCCTGCACAGGGGGTGAACATTCCCCTGCTCCTCCTGCTGTGCCATTGCTGGAACAGCAGTGCCCTCACTGCTGTGCCAGGGCTTGGGGCTTTGCAAGCTCAAGGCTAGCAATGGTTCATCCTAACTTTTCCTCACCTTTTGTGTTGGACTTTTAGTGCTCTAAGTAATAAAAGTACTTGGTGGACTGCAGGTAAAGGGAAGAAGGCCAGAACTAGGAGCTGTATCTCTGATATACACTAAATAGAGCAGAAACGTGGCAGGAAATGGGAACGGTTTCATGTGTGTTTGGGGGGTAATTACATGCAGATTAAAACAATGACCTGCTCATAAAAGAACTGCAAACTATCTGGAAAGATTACAAAGGAAGAAAAAAGTTGAGTGAAGATGCAACTCCTTTGTCCCAGAGGAGAAATCTCATACAGCAAATTCTGCTACTACCCAGCATCTAAGAGAGATTATGTATTGCAACAGCTCTGTGTGCCTGTAAGGCCTGAAACACAATGCTTTTGAAGTGGTTTTTTTTTTAAAGAATGACCATTATTATTCTTGCTTCAGGCTTCTCTGCCCCATTTCCATTAATTCAGTAAATTTGTTAGGTAAATAACAATGGTAATTATTAGTGAAACAAAATTATTCTTGCACTATAAATGTGCAGTTACCTTTTCTGCATGGAATAGTGGGGCAAGATTGCAAAAGAATGGTAGTGTGTTTCTTTCTGAAGAAAGGAGGGAAATGTCTTATTTGGTACTTCCATAATGCACCTGAAAAATCAATCATTTTAGTTTTGTCACAACAGTTTTTGAGGCCTTTCATGTGAACACGAGGTACACTTGGAGATATGAAAATTCTGCATCCACTGCCAGTTCAATCTGAAACAATAGAAGGAAAAATCAACCTACAAAACATCTATGAAAATCAGTGAGAAATGTAAATTTAAAAAATCACTCATTGTTGCTGCGTATTTGGGGTTTTAAGCCTGGTATTTGCTACAGTAATTCATTCAGGGCTATTACAGCCCATTGTGCTGGCCTGCCCTGATGGAGTTCCTGGTGCCAAGTGTTGCCTTGTAGCCCTTAATGGTTCCTTCAGTCCATTGAAATCTATTTTCACCATGATTAGCTGAACTTCAGGGAAGAAAAAAGTGCCCTGTTATTAAAATTCCACTGCTAAGCAAAATATCTGTGACTGGCTTGTATTCAAAATAGTCACAGATACTCAAACCATACTTGTAGCTTATGGTTTGCTCCATTCAGCTTCCAAAGAGCCCTGACTTGTTTCTCTTGTCAAAAGCAACAGCACCAGAAAATGTTTCTTCCTGGATTTATTTTATGGCATGTTTGTGCTGATGGCCAGAAAGATGGAGAGACTATTTCCAAGGACCTGGAGTGACAGGACAAGGAAGAATGGCTTCAAACTGACAGAGAGGAGGGATATGAGGAAGAAATTCTTCCCTGTAAGGGTGGGGAGGCCCTGGCACAGGTTGCCCAGAGCAGCTGTGGCTGCCCCATCTCTGGAAGTGTCCAAGGCCAGGTTGGACAGGGCTTGGAGCAACCTGGGCTAGTGGAAGGTGTCCCTGCCCATGGCAGGGGATGCAATGGGATGGGCTTTAAGGTCCCTTCCAAGCCATTCCATGATTCTATAACATTGCACAAACCATTAGTCTGTGCAGTTTTTCTTAAGTCAAGGAAAAAATGTTGGTTTAATTTACCAAATTTCAGAAAGAAATCTCCCTGTGTTCTTCCAGAAGAGGAACTTTGTGCAGTCACAGTGTTGCCTTTTTTAGCATATCCTGATGAAGTGAAGGGAAGAGCAAGACAAACCTTCTGCAATGTGACTGCCTTTTGTTAAATACTTGAAAGGGAAATGCCTGTGCAGCAGTAGCAAGAAATGCAGTCTCACAGCAGTGCTGTAAATTGTGTATTGATTTTCATTTCAGAGCATCTTTTAATCTCATTCAGAAAGAGCAGCTTTGATCTACTTGCTGACCTGGGATAGAATTAGGGAGGTTTTGTTTCTCTTCCTGTTTCTGCCTCTGGACTGGAAAATAATTTTTGGAAAGAAAGGCACTTCTGGCTCTTTAAAAACAAAAGTATCATGCACTTTTCATGCAAATATTGGTGTTTCAAAGCCTTTCTCCTTTTGTTTGCTGTGACTTTTTCATGAGTCAGGGGCTTGTGTGCAGCCCAGCACAGCAATGTCTTCTCACTGCTGGTGGATCTGCTTTGCCTGTGTCTGGACAGACTTTCCCCAGAACAGTTTGTACTGTCCTGACACAAGAGGCACAGCAGAGCTCATGCCAGTGATATTTCCCAGGTCTTTCATTCCTTCTGTGATAATTAGAGATAAAAGGAGCTTGGTAGGTTCATGAGCTACTTCTTGTTTAGCTGGTTTGCTTAATGATGAGCTTATATTCCTATTTTTATACTGAAGACAGTTTTCCTGTGTTTCATTTGTTATCTCTTACATAAAGCAGAAGTTCAGGATCTATTACAATTACTTTCCAATGTATGTTGTTTCTCCTTTCTTTAGCTGGGAAAGGGTTTGCTTTTTGCTTCCTTCCCAAGTTTCCAACTATAATTAGAAGTTAGTGCTTCAGTTCTCTTTCATACAGGAGGATTAGGAAAATATAACTGATCCTTAGTGGCCCTCACTGAGCAGCTGAATAGGTGGTTGAGTAGCTGCTAATTTGTACCTTTGCTTTGCATGTCAGTACATCGAAATAGGTGCTCATGAAATATTGCAGAAGGATTTGCTGGCCAAGGATTCTTGCCAGTGGAGTAATTCTTTTACATGAATAATAGCAGAGAGAATCCAGGGAAAGAAGTTTTCTCAGCGTGCACAGAAAGTGTAAATCTCTTCCCTGGTGAGAACAGGTTGTACTGAGACACTGTGGCCACTCAAACACAATTAGAAAGCAAATGGCACATGAAAAATGCTGGAAGTAGAGGAGCTGGGAGCCAGATCCCAGCAGCTGGGAGATGCTGGTGGCAGCTGTGACTTCTGACACCACTGACTCTGGCAGCTGTTGCCTCCAGGCTGGCAAGTTTTTTGGTTAAGTCCATTGAGATTTGTGCAGCACTCTGTGGCACTGCCCCTCCTGCAGCCCTGGGGTCCCAGCACAGGACATGGAGCTGCTGCAGCAAGTCCAGGGGAGGCACCAAGATGATCAGAGGGATGGGGGAATTGAGATTGCTCAGCCTGGAGAAGGGAAGCTTTGGAATGACCTGATTGTAACCTTACAGGACCTGAAGGAGCTGACAAGAAAGATGGAGAGTGACTATTTATAAGAGCTGGAGTGACAGGACAAGGGGAATCGCTCTGAAAACTGTCAGAGGGCAGGGTTAGATGGCATATTGGGAAGGAATTCTTCCCTGTTAGGGTGGCAAGGCCCTGGCACAGGTGCCCAGAGAAGCTGGGGCTACCCCATCCCTGGAAGTGTCCAAGGCCAGTTGGAGGGGGCTTGGAGCAACCTGGGCTAGTGGAAGGTGTCCTGCTTTAAGGATGAGCTTTAAGCTCCCTTCCAAACTAAACCACCCCATGATTCTTGGGTTTATGGAAGCTCCTGCCTCCTGCTAGTCAGGACCAACCTGCAGCATGAAGCAGGGCTCCAGCAGGGATCTTGGTCACCAAGCTGGGGCCGTGGAGATGTCATGGCTGGGTTGTGGAGCTTTGTCCTCGTGGATTTGCCCAGGGATATTATCAGGGATGTATCCAGGGTGCCCAGCACTGCCACAGGAGGACAGGATCAAATGGATACTGACATTGCACAGCACCTGCTGATGCCTAGGTGGTGTTAAGCAAAATCCTTGGGGGAGGTGGAAGCTGGGGTGCTTTTGGTGTGAAAAGCTAAGGGGTGGATTTGAAAGCTCGGATCTAAAAATGTTCTGCTAGCCTAACCTTAAAAAAGAATTTACCAAATGAAGCTGAACACTGAAGGTCTGACTGTGTAAAAGACAGGTGTTTCACTCAGGTTTTGTTGGTATCTGGGGTTTTATTTCTCTGAAAGGAAAATGGGAAAGGCATAATATTGACTAGACTATTACAATTATAATTTGAAATCATTTCAAATTTATGTTGAAACTGACAATTTTCACGTTCTCATTTAGCAAGTGAGTTTGAGGCTGTCAGTTTTTCACAGTTCTAATTAAGTAGATCTAAATTCATCCCTGAAATCTGTGGTGATGATTGACAGGGAAGTCAGATCTATCTTCCAGTCAAAGGAGGGAAGAAGAGCTGAAGCTGAGGGGGAGCTGTGTAAGGTTGACCTCTCCACAAGCCTCCTCTTGTTTCCTGGGGTTTCACACCACATCATCTGTGATTCAGTCTCCCGACCACAAAGCACAAACAAGACAGATTATCTTCCTTTTTTTTCCTTGCTTCTTTTGTCTTCTATAAAGCAGGAGCCGCCTCCTCCTGTCTGCAAATCCGGCACTAGGCATTTTCACCACAGCTGTATTATCAAAGTGCCACGGTATTATAAAATCATAAAATATACTTTGAAGCTGAAACATTTCACATCTAAATTTTGATGGCCACAGGTGTACACAAGGGGGGAATGATTTGTGAGAATTTTGGTGCAGGAAATGTGATTCATCCATACTGTTGGTGGGCAAAAAGAGTCAGAAATGTAAGGATAAGAAGCCTGGCATGGGTGTGATTTAGAAGTATTCAAATAAGGCTTAAAATAACCTCCAGGCTATAGAGAAGTGTGTGGACAGGAGGCAGCAAGGCAAGGAACAGTGCTGGAAAAAGGAATGAAAGAAGTTATGGCTGCAAAGCACCAAGGGAAGTTTGGCCAGCCAGGAAAAGGGATCAGTCCTTGGGGTTTCCATTCTTTTTTCCTCTTTAGCTCTGACAGAGGAAAGTGTAACATTTTAATACATAGCTGTCTCAAGTTTTACTGAGTAAATTTTTTGCATATTGCTAATTTTAATGTAATGTCCACTGGGTTGTTGCCTGACTTAGCTGAGAGGAGGGCGAGGAGAAGGCATCCTCTGCACTGAGTGGAATGAGAAGGGGCAGGAAAGCAAATCACCCAGGCAGGTGTGATGGGTGAGCAGCAGGTTGTGTTGAGTGCAGGAGGTGCCAGGTGAGGTGCCCTCCATGTGGTGCCCCCCGAGGCCCCACAGTTCAGGCCCCTTTCCCAATGCACAATCGATTGCCCAGCTAGCACAACTCCTCGGCTGTGCTGGCTAATTCCCATCCTATGCCTCTGTTTGCAGTGGATGCCAAGGCGAGCGTCGCCCGGGATAATGTGGCCGTTTCTTCCCTGGAGACAATGGAGCAGGACCCCACTGCCCAAGCAGGCGGGCAGAGCCTTGGGAGCGCTGCCAGGACAGCCCAGCCAGCTGTGCCAGCCCGCTCTGTGCTCGCCTTCTCGTGGGCTGTACCAGGGCGTACCGAAGAGCCAGCGACAGATTCATCGCCGGCACCGGCCACCCTTGATGTCAGCCCTGTGTGTGCCGATGGGAACAAAGCCCTGAGGGAGGGCACAGAGGTGCCCAGGGCAGCTGTGCCCGAGCAAAACGCCAATAAAACCCTGAGCGCGGCCCCGGCACCGCTGCAGGACGTCGAGCTCGCAGCAGCAGGGACACCTGAGGGAGAGGATGAGGCCATCTCCAAACCAAAACCAGTGACCTTCTTCGACAGGATCTTCAAACTGGAGAAGGGAAAGGAAAGGAGGAAAGCACAAGGCGATCCCCAGGAGGACAGGCAGGTGGGGGACGTTCCTGGCGGGAGCATCACAGCTGCGGAATTGCAGAGCACACCCAATGGTGTCCCACAGGAGAAGGCAAGTACTTCTGTAAAATATCCATTTCACTGGTGAAACCTCTGGGGAATATTCACAGGGCAGGACAGCTCGATGCTGTGAGGGCTGTGAGTGAATGTGTTGCTTTAAAATGACCACAGGTAATGCCCCATGATGGTGGCTGGACAGAGGTGTGGGACAGGAACCTGTGGTGAAGCTCTAATTTCTGTCTCAGGACTAAATACTGAGCTCGAGTTTAAATGAATTTTTAATGCTCTGAAAGGTTTGGGCAAGATAGTTGTGTACTCAAGAGTTGGACTCAATCCTTGACAGTCCCTTCCAACTCTGAATAGTCTGTGAAATGTGTTTATGCTTCAACTGCCAGGATGAACAGCAGCAAGTGAAAACAAGAATACCTGAAACTGAAACTTTTCTTATGCTTTAGGAGGCTGGAGTTTGGCACTGGATGGTTATAAAGAAGTTCTTTGGTATGTTTTGTGTCATTATTAAAATAGTCCCAGTTCTTTAGCAATAGCAGCTTGTTGCATATTCTACATGTTGTGCAGCAGCAATTTTTTACTCCTGCCTATTGCCATTTTTTTAGCCAAGGAAATGTGGTCCATTGGAATTGATTTTACAGGCTGAGAATGTGATATAAGAAAATAAGTATCTTAACTATGAGAGCACATTGGTTGAAGGAGCTAAAAACAGGTGTGAGTTTAGATTTTACACTTCCTGCAAGGTCTGATGTCAGCAAAGGTACTATAGAATTAATTATCCCCATGGATGGGCATAAATGGCACAACTCTTGTTAGTTCTGCTGGAGAGGTGGAATACACTAACTAGTGATTTAATTCAAATCTTGTCCAATGTCAGGAACAGGAGGGAGAAACTGCCCCCCTTATCAGAACCTGTCTGTAAATGCTATTTTAATAATAACTGGGTTTATTGGCCTGGTTCAGGCTTACAAACGTCTTGCTCTGTGCTCAATAATGGTTTGGGTAATGCTGAAAATAGTTCACAAGATGCTCACTGCTTGCACTGACAGCATTGCAGGCTGTCCCCAAGAGTCTTTGATTTTTCATCTTCTACCTTGCCTTCTCTACTTTAGAACTTCTCAGAGTCCACGTTTCTTCTATGAGCTTACCATTTGGAATATTTTTCTGAAGCTTCATTTATAACACAAGGCAGTTGCATTTTTGGCCACTGCCCTCCAGAAGTGGCCCCATCACTAGTGTTTCAGACAGCTACAGATGCACATTTAAAGAATCCATAGTCTCCAGCAGGCAGAAGATAAAGTCATTCACTACCTAAACAGAACAGGGTAGATAGTTCAGAATGAATCATCTGTTCATTGTACACTGGCACTTGTGTGCAGCCTGTGAGAAGGAAGCTTTTCAACACTGTAAATTCCTGCAGATACTTTTGTCTAACACACACAATAAGTTTTCCCTGGGGGTTGCAGGAATTGTTACTTTTACAACCAAATGCATAATTCACATTTCCTATTTTGCTGTCGTTGCAGTGGCACTGTTTTCACACTGTCGAGTGTGAAAGGCCACAGTTGGTGCTGCTGAAGTAAAACAGTGAGAAACTCTAATGAAATAACAATCTGGAGGAGTTTTAGCCAGAAGTCAGAGTTAGACACTTGCTGGGAGCAAATAGCCATGTTGAAAGCTCAAGGAAGCCAGTGCTGTAAGAGCAGCCATCAGGGGACAGGGCAAGATCATACAATTGTTATTCTGCCGGTTCCAACAGCTCCTGGAAACACTGTTCCTTCAGATCAAGCTTTGTTATATCAGTGCTGCCCATTTTTCTTACTCATTCTTACTGATTTGGAGATGTCTTCAATTGTCTTGTACCTGCCCACATCCTGGACCTCACTAATGGGAATAACCTGGACATCCCAGGCACTCCTCAGCTGTGGAGGATGTTTGGTGTTGAGTGTCTCAGGATCCCAGTGCACACAGCAGCTTTTTGGTGCCTGGGGACCTGCTTGAGGGCAGGCCTGCTGGGTGACAAAAGTGCCTGTGCATCTTGTGTGTGCTTGAAGTTGTATCATGGAAATCCTTGAGCATTCACAAAATCAGGGTTCACATCACTCAGTGCAAATAAGTGGCAGGGACTGAATTTTTGCCTTATCCTTGAATTTATGAACTATAATTCTGTATTTTGTTCTTCAAACATGAACCAGAAAATATGTTGGGAGCACAGAGGAGTTAAGGACCTTTTCTAGGAAAAATATATCAACTAAACACTCCAATATGTTGCCAAATTTAAGTCCATTGCTAAAACCAAGGCTGTGGCTCTGCCTTGCAGCCCAGTTGTGTTCAGTTCCCTCTAATGTTTCTAGTTCTCATGTAGGATGGGACAGTGATCAAGTCTAATTTAATTACTGTTACTGTAACGACTACAAACTGTTACCAAATAATCATATTAAAAATCCAGATATTGCTGCCAACAGTTCCTTTTTTCTTTTTCCTTTTTTTTTTTGTGGATTATGACTTGTAGTATCTGTAAAAGCTAAAAGCAAAGCAAAGTTTCCCTGCATTGAGTGCCAACACAAAACAAACAGCATTGCTGGTAAGTAAGAGAGAGGCTCCACAGTTGTAGCTTAAGAGCTGCACAAACATTCTGTGTTTGGTGAACCACTCTTTATTTTTGTGGTCTACAAAACTACATTCAGAACACAGCATAATTAAAACAAGGGCAGAATTCATGAATTCATGAAGCATTTACTATGTAAGCCAAAGAAAAGATAAATTATATGCCTGAAATGTTTCACTGAGCCATGATTCATGCAAACAAAAGTGCTGGCAGGAATACATTCTTTTGATATGTTTTTTTTCTGATGACTGAACTGAAACTACAGTATAAGTATTTAAGGTGTTTATTACCCCTAAATTTGGCTCCACAGAGACATGAATTGAACATTTACATAGGATCTGTTAACTTCTAATACTGACCTTCTGTTATTTCCAGAGTTTCTTTCATTATTTGCCCCCTGGGCTTTGCACAAGAAGCTGCTGCAGAGGCTTTTGTGGTGATTTTGTGGCTCTGAAAACATGATAATGTAGGACTGTGCATTGTCCCTCCTGATTTAGATGCTGGTGGCCTGAGTTTGTACTCCTTCCTGCAGCAGCATTCCCATGGGAGCACAGGATGGATCACAGCATCTGTCTAAGTCCACACTGGAGTTTGTACCTCAGTAGCTGAGGGCAGCCCTGGATTGGGAATCCTGGAGTGGGAATACTTGTGCTGTTGGGGGCTTGTAATTGGGCACATTTGTGCTCTGGAGTCAGGGATTTTTGGATGGTTCTGGGCCTCCAGATCTGCAGTGGCTTTCCAGGAGATGCCCTGGGCCAGCCAGTGCTGCCAGCAGTGGTCCCTGTCCCCTCTGGAGCTGTCCCAGCTGGGGTCTGCAGCTGGAAACAGCTGTGCAGCAAAGCTCCCTTCCTCCTCCAGTGCAGCCCAACACCAGGACTCAGGCTTGTGCCTGTTATATTCAAAATCTGCTTATTTTTTCTTGATAGCATCAAGTAGTAAAGAGTTTAATGGCATCAAGTACTTCAGCTATGAAGCTGGTTTTGTTTAGCAACATATCTTCTGCCCCCTGCTCCTCTGATCTCTTGCCTCATGCCTCTGTTGGCCCTTGAACATCTGAACCAGAGCCAGCATTTGTCATAGGAGCAGAGCTCTTTACATTCCATCCCTGGCTGAGGGGCTGCTGTGGCCACACGTGTTCTGCAGGGCACAGATTGTGCCTGGAGCCCTCGGGGTTGTGACTGGCAGCTGGACGAAGTGCTGTGTTAGACCCTTGTCAGAAACATGTGAATAGTTGAGACTCTCAACCACTGTGCTGTGATTCTCCCTGGGCAAAAAACAAAAAAAAATGGTGGGTGGAGAATTAAGCAGAAAAAACCTTGTGCATTTTGACTCCCTAAATGCTGTGTGGAGACTGATCACTCCATGCTCAGCTTTCCTGATGGCAGTCTGTCCCTCTGAAGTTTGAAACCATTTATGCATCTTTAGTCAACTCCCTCCACTAGTGACCTAGTCCCCTACAAATGTCATGCAGATATTGTGGGAATTTTGATCACCATTTAATTCTAATTTCCATCTTTATTTTAACTTTTCCTGGTAAAAAACAAACAAACAAACAACCCACTGAAATATAATAGACAAGAAATGCTGGATGGGACATGAGGGCTTGTCTCAAGCTGCTTTCTGCACACTTGTGTTGAGTTTACCTGTGCAGGCTCAGGGAAAAGTTGCCCAAACTAGTTGTGATCCTTCTTTAGATGTTCAAAAGAAAAATTCGTATCTTAATACTGCACACCTGTGAGGTCTTGAGCACTGGCAAACTCTTCCTGGGCTCTGGGAACTGTATTTCCTTGAAGAGAGGAAGCATTTCCATCTGGCTCAGACTAATTGCTTTGGGTTGTTGCCCTTTTCCTTCTTCTAATCTGTTTCAGCTTGTGTTTGCTGGATAAAAATTATTCCTGGAATGGCAGAAAGGAGAGTATCAGTTGCAAACTTTGCATGGTGTGATCAGACACTGAGCTGTCAAAGGCCAAAATCTCAGCTTTTATTCTCATTCTTCACAAGTTTGGCCTTGAAAAGAGAAAGGTGGTGGTTGGGATGCTGTGTGTGACTAGATCTGTGTTTGTTGTGCTTGGTAGCTGAGAACAATGTTCCCCCACCCAACAGCCAATGCTGAATGTATTAGAGAAGAGGGGAAGGAGATGTATAAATGCTCAATTGTTCTCAGTATGTAGGCTGGGGAAGTATGGTTGGAATTAGGGTTGTGACTCCGAGCAACATAATGCAAGTCACAGAAGTTACTTTTGCATTCCAGTGGAAATCAGGCAAGCCAGGGCTGAGGCATCTCTGCCCCCCTTTTTTAGGAGATAGATGACTGCAACCCAAAGGACCTACGTGCCTCTGCAGGTGTTACCAGTGCCACTGCTGCTCAGGCTGAGAAGGCAGAGGTAAGGCAGGACAGCCCCCAGGCAGCTGCTGCAGGAGACAACTCCGTCATGAGCTTCCTCAAAACACTGGTAAGCTTTTGCCTTTCCATTTCTTTATGCTTTAAATTGCTCCTAAAAATCCCATGAGAACATGAGCCAAATGTATGTGTTTGCTGTCACGGGCACTGGGGAGGGATGAAGTGAGAGATGTGTGGGTCCAACACAGTTACAATCAAATGATGAGCACCTGATCTGGAACCTTTTAATTCTGCATAGATGCTTGTAGACCTGGAAGTATTTAGCTGTGTTAAATATGTTCTGCAGGAAAAAAATTCTTTTGTACAATCTCTAAGTTCATTTTTTATTAATTGATGCATAAGCTTGAATAGTAAATATTTGGTCCAGGCATTTTTCATTTTAGCCATTGATTTTAAGCTGTTCTCAAGAAATGTTTACCTTAGAAATATTGCTTTCCCCTCACAGGGGAAAACTTATACTTTCACCTTTGTGCTGCTAAAACCTGCTGATTTCAAACACATGATCTTTTGGATCTTTTGAAAGGCTGAGTGGAGTGACTGGGGTTTTTTTCCTCAAATACTTTTAAGGTCTCCCCAAGCAAAGCTGAAGCCAAAAGTGATTCTGAAGACAAGGTAGGCAGACTCCTCACTTAGTACTGGGCACTGGATGTTTTTGATACAAGTATTTTCTCTTCATTGTGTTGGTTTTTTCACAACTGATGTAATTAGTTCAAAATATTTTTCCCCTGAATAAGTTCGAAAAGAAGATGAGAATAACCAGTGCAGTTACTCATATCATCTGTTACAATCAAAATCAGAATTCCTGCATTTTCTGCAAGCTTGATGATGACTTGGTAAAACTTCTGGTTGTTGCTCTGACTTGGTTTTGGTCAAAAACTTCAGGTTACTCCAGAGAAAACCTCTGGAGTCCACAGAAAAGCTCCATTTGCTTATAGAGCAGAAGCTCTTCTTGCACTGTCATAAGAGACAAAGAATAGAATCCTAAAAAAGATGTTTTACATGTAGATATTAGGTAGCTAAACACACATTTTTCTCTTTTTTTTTTTGTCCTTTTATCCTCTGCAATGGTCAGTCTTTGCAGAAAGCTTGCTGAGGACATGGGGGATCACACCCTGATTGTAGCTCAATAACTCTGAGGCAACTCAAAAAGTCATCAAACCAGGGCTAAGATCTCCCAAGCCATGCAGAAAATGCACTTCTCCAACTGCACTGGTTCAGTGAGACTTGCAGCTCTTTCAACAGCTCCTGACAAATCTGGTTGCTCAGCCCCGTGGACATACCTGGTTTATCAGGTGCTGCTGAAACAGGTGACTCCTGGTGCTGGGCTGCTCCAATTTGGAAACAAATATGCTGTTTGGGTTTGGTTTGTTATCACACCTGGGAGGGGAAACAAGCCTAGATGACTAGCAGGATATGCAAACTCATTATACAGAGGCTAAATGTGAGTTTCCTAGGAATTCCTTTATCTTCACTACCTTCCTGATATCACATTTTCACTTTATTAAAGGAGAAATATGTTTTAAAAGTTAGTTTATCAGGTGTCATATAGAAAAGCTGCAGATTTTTCAGCTGATAGGAAATAATAGTATCTTTTTTCCCCTGAGAAATAACTTGTGCCTTGATGGCCAAGATGTGTTTTGTGCCTTGATGGCCAAGATGTGTTTTGTGCCTTGATGGCCAAGATGTGTTTTGTGCCTTGGTGCTGTCTGAGCCTCTCCCAAGTGCTGTCGAGCTCTTGGGTGGCTCCTGTGCCTTTGAGTCATAGAATCATAGAATATCTCCAGTTGGATCTCACAAGGATCATCCAGTCCAAGCCCTGACCCTGTACACACACCCCAGCAATCCTACCCTGTCCCTCTGAGGGTCATCCAAAGGCTCCTGGAGCTCTGGCAGCGTTGGGGCAGTAACCAAACACTGGAGAGCCTGTTCAGTGCCCACCAACCACCCTCTGATGGAAGAGCCTCTGGGTGAAGCCATGTGTGCCTCCAGCAGCCTGGGCACACCCTTAATGAGTGTCACTCCATCAGTGTAAACACGGGAGTGAGAACAGAATCACTTCCCTGCTGGAACTGAGCCTTTGCACGTTGGAGCAAACCAAGAGGGTGCTCAGAGATCAGCCCCAGATCACCGCCCCAACCCTTCCATGGCAGACCCTCAGAAGTTGTCATGTCACTCTGCATTTGGGAATGATGAGAATTATGCAGGATACTGCAGGACAAAAGGGCCAGTCTGGATGTCACTGGCCACAGCCTCTTCAGAGCACAAAGCAGATGGTGACTGCACCGAGGGAGGGCACAACCTTGAGACCAGGATCTCACCCTCACGTGCTTGTGTGTGTCACATCCTGGACTCTGGACCTTCCCTCCCACGGTGCTAAACAACTCCAGTGCTTGTCCCTGCACAGGGAAGCCCCAAAAGGCACGTGGTGGCATTGTAGGTGTGTCCTGTGCAGGGCCAGGAGTTGGATTTTGATAATCCTTGTGAGTCCCTTCCAGCTCAGTATATTCTGTGATTCATTTTGTAAACTCTATAGGCTCATTTTTTCTTTGGAGTTTGGGTCTCTTCATACTTCCATAATTCCTGGAAAGTTTTGTCAACTCATTTTCAAGCTTTTTTTGCTGATTGGAACTGGTTAGGGTTTTTTGGGTGGTTTTTTTGGGGTGGAGTTTTTTTGGTTGGTTGGCTGGTTGGGGTTTTTGCCTTGTTCAAGTGTAAAAGAAAAGAACAAAGTTGGCAAAGGAACAAGCTAAATACTTGGTGGGTTGACACCTGAGTCATTTGTCATTGACAGATAACTTTTAAAATTTGTAATTCTTCACTATATATTGTCTTGATTCTTAAATAAATCAGTAAATGAATTGTCTGGAGGAAATAAGAAGTCCAGGATACAAACAAGTTGCAAGTAATAATCCTACATCCTCCTTTCTACCAAATATCTCAGTGCTTTAAAACCTGACACTGAGACCCTGAGCAACCTGGGCTAGTGGCAGGGGGAGGAATGACATGATCTTTAATGTCCCTTCCAACCCAAAGCATTCCATGAATCTCTGATTTTATTTGTGGCATGTTATGGACGTATGTGCATTTGCAGTACCATAGTTGAGTACCACTCAACTTGGTTGGGTGTTGAAGCTCAGTTGAGCAACACTGGATACTTCTGTTTGTGTCTCCCTCCTTTGTTTTTGTTACTGAAAAGGTGGAAATAGTAGGGAAGCAAGGAAGGAAGGAAAGACCCCTTTTGTTCACAACACGAGAACTTCAGGTTTTCCTGCACTGGGGAATCCAGAGGGTTGTGTTGAAGACTGATGGGCCACAGCAGAAACTTGAAGAGTGTTGGAGTTACGATGAAAAAATGTTTTCCAGTGCTGTGAAAAGTAAAATGGAACACTATGTAAAATATAGTAGACTTACAGCAAAGTCATGCATGTGCAAGGCCCCCCTGTCCCCTCTGCAGGTAGTTTGGTCTGCTCTGAGCTGCAGGGAGGCTCCTGCCACTCTGTAAAAACTGCTGGCACTGGGAGTTTTTTCTCATATAGACATCAGTGTGTTTTTATTTTATTTGGAGTGGACTTTTCAATGTGTTGTCTAGTTTTTAGTGATCCAGTCTCCAACAGCAGTGGGCAATGATTCCCAAAGCAAGTGCCTCCTGCAGATGGTTAGAATGGAATTAAAAAGAAGCAGAGCTCAGACAAAGCTTTCAATATCAGCCTCATTGCCATTTTTTGATATTTTCATTTTTAACTAATTTCATGGCCATTAGTGCAAACTTGAAATACTTTATGCAACATATACCATGAATATTCATACTGCCCTTTTCTAAATAATGCGTTATGCAAAACATTTTGGAGTCCACCTTATACTCCAGTAAAAAACAACAAAGGTTTTTCCAAAGACTTGTACATTTTTCTATTTTAAAATAAGTCCTAAATTTAGTTGC
>JAOXXN010000252.1:13016909-13029088 GCA_026770055.1 Myrmophylax atrothorax
TAGTTGCTTAGTCATGAATTGAAAATACAGAAGTCTTTGTGAGGTTTAGGTTTCAATTTAATGGTGATTTTAGAGGGAAAATCATGATTTAATTTGGAATCAAGTGGTTTGTCTTAGCTTTTATGTCACTCCTCATGTGGAAGAAAGTCTAAGGAGAGCTGAGTAATTACTCAGAAAAAAAAATATATGTTCAGGGGAAAAAGGAGATGTTTGCCTTTAATACTACATGTGTGAGTGTTTGAATGCCTTTCATGAACCAAATAACTCTGCAATAAGTGCTCAACTGCTGTTGCACAAAGGGCTCCAAAGCAGAGAAGGGCCATGGTGGGCAGACTGCTCCGAAGGCAGAATCCCCAACCAAGGGAGCCAAGAAAAAGAAGGCAGAGAGCCCCAAGCTGAGCCACAGCACCTTTAGTAAACTCTTTAGGCACAAGGTTGGTATGAACCCCTAGCAGGAGCAGAGCCCTGAGCAGTAACAGATGGCTTTTGTCAAAGGGAGAAGCTGTTTAATTGGTGACTCCAGGCAGCATCTGGCCAGATGTGCAGTGCTCTGGAACTTCTGCCTGAGCATTTCTGGGCCAGGTGTGATGAAAACCACCCTCACAAGCAACATCTCCCTCATTGGGCCATCTGTGACCTCAGGGTTCTGGAACAGCTCCTCTCCCCTTCCCTGTTCTGTGCTTCCACTTACTAACACTGACTAAAGCTCCCTGGCCACTAAAAGCAAAACCAAAAGGTGCTGACAAACAATGAATTGTGTAGATGTGAGCAGAGCCTGCAACTGTAGGACAGGCTGCAGAGCTCAGTCCAGCTGCACTTCAGGCTTTAAGATCATCAATGTGCACCATCACATGGCTAAAACTGGCAAGTTGGGGCATCTGATGGGGCACAGAGAAGGCTTGAACACTGAATTTCCTTCAGAAATAGGTATTTCTCACTGAAAACAAGAAAGCAATTGTTGATTGGAGTCCAAGTTAGAAGGGGAAAAATCTGGGTTTGAAGGATATTTTAAATGTTTAAAACACACATTCAAGAGAAGAGTTGTTTCAGAGGACATCAGCTTTTTAGCCCAAAGAATGCAGGAGCAGAGACCCTTTCACTGGGGGAGGCAAGTAATTAATATTTAATGCTCACTCAAAACACCCACATGGAATTTCTGGTGAGTAGGGGGCTTTATAGTCAAGGGCATGAGTCAAAGGGAGTTCTGAAACACATTTTCAAAACAGAAATGTTCTTTCCACTGTCACATTTTTGAGAGAAATCGTCTGCATGTTGCTAAAGGAATATTAATATTCCCAATGTGTTTAAGTCTGCAATTCATGCCAACAGCTTAAAGTTAAGATGTCTTATATATACTATGTTGATAGCTAATGGGTTTGATATTTAATGCAGTTAAAATATTAATTACTTGTTCATAATGAGTTAGGGCTCCCTGGTAAAAAGCAAACCCCTCTAGTGCTTTTTAAGGCTCTTCTGAAACAATTCAAAATATTGCAGGGAGCTGTAGGGAGGGATGATTGGCTTTCATTGGAATATTTAATGGAACTTTAAAAAGTTATGGTCTGGAGTGACAGCAGTTGTCTTTAAGGAAAGCAAGAGCAATAAATTTTTACACCAATAAAATCTGTCTTATAAAATGTCATTACTTTTAAAACAGCTTTTTCTTGTTTCCAAATTTATTTTCACAGTTTCCTTTCCACATACAAAATGCAGAAGCAATAACTGAGATAGAATTTATGGCATAGTAAGAGGAAAGGGGACAGATTAAAATGGTGCCAACACTTGGCTTGTGAGGCTGATTGAGAATGGCAATTCAAGTCAGAGCAGTCATGTGACAGGCAGGACATGAAGTTACCAATTCTAATAAAAACCCCCCATAGTTTATATCTTTTCATCTGAAATGCCTTACCATGATGTGTGAACTGATCAATAGGTAACAAATTCCTTTATTTGAAATTATCATTTTAATATATTTGTTCATATTTCATTTTAAGCACCTCACTGTCTCCTCTGAAAGTTCTTTCTCTGCAAGCTTTCCAAGATAAAAATCTCTGAACATTAATTAAGATTACACTGGCTATTAGTTTAACAGAAACATTGTTTTTCAGCCTCCTGTGTTATGAATACTAACTTTAAGGGAACTCGTGAATGTTGTTTTTAAACAGTAACATACACCCTGATGTAAACCCATAACACGCCATGGTTTGGCCACTTGACCTCAGGCTGAGTGTGGGTGGATTCCACACCTGGGTCCCCCTCTGCTCTTTCAGTCCCATCCATGTGTCTTTGCCTTGCATTTCATGCCAGTGTTGCAGTATCCCTGTGCTGATTTATGGCCTTTTTACCCAGAACAAAAGGGTTAATCACTTATTTCAGCACTAGTGTGGAGCCAGCCATGGCACTCTGCTTGTTCTTACCACTTGCTCTGGATCCTGTTAATTAGACCTGACCACAAAAAAGAGCCTGGCTCCTGCAAGATAAACTCCCACCTGTTCTTTCAAGAACTCCCCAAAGCCTGTAGCAGCCCAGGGCTGCTGGGCTCAGTTCATGGCTGGCTGATCTTTCTACCCACAGCTCAGCTGGGTGTGAAGGTTGACATGTTGGGGTACCACTGGCCAAGGAGGAACTGAACAAATTGGATCCCTCCTGGGTTTGTGTGTTTTGATGAAATCAGGAGGCCCATCACTGCCCATTGAGGTTTCTACCAAAGGGAGCCTATTAGAAAGAGGGAGAGATGTTTTACAAGAGCATGAAGTGACAGGAAAAAGGGGAATTGCTGCAAACAGCAAGAAGGGAAATTTAGGTTACATATACAGAAGAAGTTTCTCCCTGGAAGGGTGGGGAGGCCCTGGCACAGGTTGCCCAAAGAAGCTGTGGCTGCCCCATCCATGGAAGTGTCCAAGGCCAGGTTGGACAGGGCTTGGAGCAACCTGGGCTACTGGAAGGTGTCCGTCCATGGCAGGGGGTGGAACAGGATGAGCTTTAAGGTCCTTTCCAACCCAAACTATTCTATGATTGTATGAAAAGACTAAATCCTACCCAATGCCCACAAGTGTGAGTGGATGGGTTAAACCAACCTGCAGCACCAGCAGAGCTTCTCTTTGTGGAGCTGCAACTCCTGTCCCCAGTTACAAAACCATGACTGTTCTATGCCCTTGGTTGCCACTAAGCCATGTTTTGTGTCCCATAAAGCAAAACTTGACCCTCTGAAGGTGACAGGAGCTCATCCCTGACTGGTATGTGGCTCCCCAGGGAACACACCCTGCTCTGGTGTGTAAATGTGCACGGAAGGTGCACACAGAGACCTGGTGCAGCAAAATCTCTGAGTATCTCATAATCCTGTGTAATGTCTTACCTAGGCAGAAAGGGAATATATGGAATGTGGGAATGCAGAGATAAACACACCTTTTTAAAGAACAAGTTCAGGGCTTATGAGCACAAAGCAATGCAGGTAGAAGGATGGGAGCCAGCAGTGCCTCTGGAAACCTTGCCTCAGCCTGGCATCGGTTTCCATGGTTGCAGGAGCCAGGACTTTCCCAAACATTCACTAAAAATAAAATAATTTGTGTCACAGACAATTCCTGAACTGTGAGCACTGACATTGCCTCAGACAGACTTGTCTTTGTGTTTTGTTTCCCTTCAGGCTGCAAAAGAGACCCAACAGACAACCAACACCAAAGTGAGTGGGATGAGTCGAGTTCTCTGTGTGAATAATGTGGGCAAAGGGGAGTTACTGTCACTGTCATCTTTAGTCTCTAAGACAGTGCTTTAATTCCTTTATCAGTTGCTCCTCTCTGTTATGAGGGGTGGGTTGCTGTGTCATTTGCTTTGCCTGTTCAAGGTGTTGCTTCATTTGGAAGGGCAGAGATGCCCCTTGTTACCTGTGTGACCTGTCCCAGGTGATGCCCACCTGTCCCAGACGATGCCTGAAAACACTGTATCTTGCTCTCCACAATAACCTGTGTGCCCACGTTCCTTTCAGAGCCCTGAGCCGCAGCCTGTTCCCCCCCCAAAGTCGGACAAAAACCTCCCTCCCTCCCAAGAGCCACCGACAGCAAAGCAGAACCCGAAGGCTCCTGAGGCTGCAGCCCCCCCTCAGGGGGCAGCCAGTGAAGCCCCCAGGGAAGGGGGGAAGGAAAAACCATCAGTCACTCCTATGCCCCTGAGCAAGCTCTTCTGGAAGAAGGTGAGTGTGGACTGGGGAGCTGGTCCATGCCATAGCTCCATCTCCATGCGGAGTTATTGCCAAGCCCAGTCAGAGCAAGGCAGTGACCCCTGCCCAGGGGAGCAGCTCCCAATGCTAAACGACAGATGCACATCCAAACACACGTGTGTCTTGTCTTGTGTTGTTTATGTGCAACAAGGAATGTTGTTCTCTGTCAATTGAACACATTTGTTAATTGTGGCATTCTTTACCAAATCATATCTTTAGTAGAGATACAGCTATAAAACCCAATTTCTTTTTTATGGGAACTGTTTGTTTTAGTTCTAAATGTCTGAAAACCTGGAATTTGGTGAATCAATTCTTATTCAGTAGACAATGTTCTGTGACAGAGCACATGAGTCTTTAAGTCTGGGAACCCAACTGCTTGGGAAGACACATTAGTCCTCAGGTTAAGTAATGATTTTAACTAAAATTAGGACTAACTCTGAAAACACAGTTCCTGTTTCCATGATCCTCATGGTTTATAAGCTGAAGGTTTATTCTTTCCTCACTTCATTTGAAAGAAGGGCTGTATTAAACTTTACTGAATCACTGTATGTTGAATAACTTCTTTTCTGGGCTTCTGTTCAAGTCCAAATCCCCAAAATGAACTGCTTCCAAACACCCAGATGCTGCTGAGTGGCCCTACAGCTTCTTGAGCTGTGCTTTACCAACTGATACAGTTTGGATATGTTCTTTATGTTAAAAAAAAAGGTGTTTAGATATTTACAGAGTAAATATGTATGAAAACAAACTAAGCTTGCAACGATTGTTACTTGGGCCTTTACTTGCTGGGGAACTGAGTGAATCAGGTACATGGAATGAGAAGGAAGTTGGGAAGAAAAGGGAGAGGGAGGGATTTTATATAGTTATTGCTACAGAATCCTACTCTGAGTAGTCTGGCTTATTTGAAAACAGAGCTGGGAAGCAGGATGTGTGCTGAATATCAGGATGAAATAAGGGGAAAGAAGAGGCCTCCTGGCAGACTGTTGTGTGTAGTTTCAATGTAAAACAGTAATAAATCTGGTCTGAATTCAGTAATTTCATAATGAAGGAACACAATCTTTTAAAAAAGAAAAAAACATATAAGAAGGGAAGATTTTCTTGCAGAAAAAGAGTGAAAATCAGTCCTGTGGGGGAGAAATTGGTGGTGATAGTTTAAAAAAAAATAATCTGATAAGGTTTTAGTAAGATTTCAAGCCCTTATTTTGAAATAATAACTCAAAGTAGTTATTGATGTTTTACTGCTCACAGTGAACACCAGCCCCTTGGATCTGATATTACAGATAAATCAGTACCTGCTCTGTGCTCTTTAACCTTGTAACAATCTGCATGTTGAGTTCTGGGATCTTGAACACCTCAGGAGTACAAACTTTGTCCCAAAATTCTTGCATTCCTGAGAGTTGCTAGTACTGCATTTATTTTCTCCTACATCATCAGCAGCTGCTTATGGAATAGAAAGTTTTGTGCAGAATTCTCTACAAGCAGATTTTTGTTGCTGCCAAAAACATTAAGGGCTGGTTGAAGCACTTACACAAATGCACTGAATCACAGTATTATGTGAAACCTGAACTCTGAAAAACGAGCCTGTTCTTGCTTAGAACTTCTTGGGTCTGGAATCATGTTGAGACCAAAATTTCTGCAAGTTTTTTAGATTGAATTTCTGCAATAGAGAACTGAATTTGGTCCTTAGAATTAAAAAAAAAAAACAAACACCTGCTTGTTTGGGCATTGAATCCTTACCTAGAAATGTTGATGTTGCCTTACTGAGTCTTCTTGACAGACAATAACATTGTATTTCCTTTGACGAAAGACCCTGGTGACCCAGCCAGCTCGAAGCTAAAAAAAAATGAGGATAGATGTACAAAAAACCAGAAGTCCTTAGACTACAGGTTAGGCTCCAACTCAGCTTGGCTTGAAGATTCTCTGGGCTTTGTTCTGCACTGGTTTTCTCTTTCTGGCATTCTCAGTGCACTGTCCTTTTGCTGGGACAGAGATTTGAAGTGGGCAGCTGTTCCAATAGGTGTATAATTCAGAGTCAGCACCAGTTTGCCTTTTGAACTAACAAACAGCCACCACAACACTCAACAGATGCAGGATTGAGATCCAGCTTCTCTTTCCAGGTGGTCCCTTAAATATCCACCTTCTGATGAGCTTGCACTTCAAAGTGAATTAATGAAGTGCGGGTCGACACATTAGAGTTGCTGCTGCTGCTCTTACTACAGATGAATAAATATGGAAAGGAAAAAAGCAAAAAATTTCTTATTCAGCTTCTCAGCTGGGAACCACTTTGTGTTTGCCCCATTTTCTGAGCAGTCTGCACAAGAATTTTTGTAACTGTTACTCAAATGTTTGTCATGCCAGCATTTGTTTCAATAAGGAATACTGATAGAAAATTGCAGTTAGTAATTTCCAATATTTGTGTTGGAAAGCTGGTTTCAAGGTCTTGTAGATGGTTGATCAGGGGAGAGAAACATGATGCTTCATATTTATCTGATTAAAACAGGCCAGTAAATGGTGAAAGGTGATTAAGGTGGCATTATTTAGATTGCTCTGTGAACAATATTTAAAAGCAGATAGATTTTCTTTAAAAACTAGAATTTTATTGCCAGACAACTGCAGAAAATTTGTGCTCTTTTTGCTGAGGCTCATTTCTCTGCTGATAGTCCAAAGCTGAGTGGCCTCTGAGCTGTCCCAGCCCAAGATCTGCTCAGTGGCACCTTCAGGCAGTGGCTCCAGGTCACAGGGGGCTCTGGGTGGAGGCCCAAGCAGAGGGTGATGGCTAAAGCTGAGCTGCCTGAACTGCAGCAACCTCTGCTGTCTTTGCCTTGGCAAAGCAGGGCAGGAAGGCAGGTTAAAGTCTCTCCAACCCTCTCTGCTTCCTACCTGTGAGTCTGGAGCAGATCTCAAGCCTGACTGCCCTTTTAAGTGGAAATTTCTTGAGCAAAAGGTCACCTCGCATACACTGTCAAGATAAAAGAAAAGCTGCTTCTCAAGGAAGGTATGACCCAGGGAAAACAGCAGAAGTGCTCCTTGTGTCTAATGAAATGCAGTGGGGAGTGCCAGCTCAGACTCAGCATGAGATCAAAGCAGCATGGAATGTTTATCTCAATTTGGAGGAAAGATGCAGGCAGCACAAGGAAAACTCTTATCCAAGTTATCCAGGTCACAAAATAAGTTACATTCTCATAAGGCAACAATTTGTATGCTCAGTAACCTAGATAAGAAAATGGTGTAGCAAGAGTTCCCCAAAACAACAGGAGGGTTTGTAAGAACCTGAAGATGTTTCAGAGTAGACACAAAGTTCCCACCACAAGTGTTTGAAAAAGCTCCTTAGTAAAAGATTCTAAAAGGCAGGATGGGCAGATCAGAATTGCACGTTCAGCTCATGTCCAGCTGTGCCCCCCCTCCTGTGGCAGGAATGGGCCTTCTACTCCTGTGCCCAGCCCTGCCCACTCAGAGCTAAACACTCTGAGTGCTCCCAGGAGAGCCTGGAGAAGGCTGTGGAATGAGGCATGCTGGAGATTAATCACTAAATCTTGTGGAGATCCATATTTCAGAGGAATGTACAAACCCCATGGCTCCAGCTGAAGGACTATTGTAATAGAAGGAATTTTCCAGTAATTCACAAAAGCTCAGTGGGACCCAAAGTCCTTCTCTAAAAGCCACATTGCTGAGTATCCAGGGCCTTTTTTTGAACGCAAACAAGGGTCAGACCATCAGAGAGAGTGACTGTGACCCATGGAATTAGGTGAAGTAATAGATGAGCTACTTAACTACCTTGTACCTCAAGAAGTCATTTATATCTGTGCAACTGGGAAGAGGAGCTGGTGATGCAGATGGGACCGGCCTGAGAATGCTGGGGCTGTGATACTGCATTCCTGTATTTCACTAAGTATGATGCCATACAGTTTTAACAATTAATAATATCCATTATGTGTGCTAATTGATCCTATTTCTGCTTTTATGTGCAATCTCCTGGGTATGATCTTACTCATATTTACTGGTTTTACCTGAGTGTGATCTATTCAGGACATGTATTGTTGTATGTAATTTCATTTAAATTTTCTTTTAAAATTGGAGTCTAATCTAGAGTCTTGTGTTTGGGAACTGGTGCTGCAACACCAGAAAGGCTATTTCTTCAATTTATCTAAACTGGTGGAATTTTAACACTTTACTTTTTTGAATTGGGATGACTCCGATTCCTGAAGCAACAGGTAGAGATCAGGGAAGCAGAGGATGTTTTCATGTCCTGTTTGTCCCGGCAGTGCTGCACCACTTTGACTATAACATCTTTAAAAAATCCCAAGCAAATCCTCACTGATCTTAAATCGGGCTGGTTTTTCCCCTCTCCTGACGTTTCCCAACCCCAGAACGCATCGGAGGAACCGGAGCCCGTAAGCAATGAGAAAGCAGAGGCGTCTTTCGAAGCGGTGGCTCCTGACAGGGACGAGAGCAAGAGCCCAGAAGGCTCAGAAGTGAAACCCCGAGGAGCGGAAAGCAAAACCCCCAAGGCGAACCTGAGGAAGTTTTTCAAGCTGGTAAGCGAGGGATGGGGGCGATTCTTGGAAAATCCTTGGCTACCGTGTCTGTGCGGGCGCGGGGATGCAGGGATGCCCGAGGGGCGGGGATGCGTGGCCGTGACCAGCTCTCGCATCCCCCCGCGCATTCCCCGTCCTGCATCTCCCTCTCGCGGCTCCTGCCGGAACGTTCCCCGCCCGTCCGGTGGCCCTTTCCACGCCGAGCTGGCCCAGGGAGCTTCGGAGGCTGGGCCACCGAAGGAGTCTCAGCCCCACAAACCTTTTCCCCCCGGCTGATGCTGCCGAAGGATCCCATGTCCCAACCCATCTCCCTTTTGTCCAACGTCTCTGCACTGTGTTGAGTTCTGCACTTGCATCAGGGAGTTGTATTTTTAGTAGCTCAACTCTTTTTTGGCAGCTTATATAGGTTGGCTAAACTGGCACGTGAAAGGATGCAGTTGCTGCTGCAAAGGTTTGATAGATGGAAAAAAAGGTATAAAGTAGAATCCTTCCCAGAAGACCAGAGGGAAGAAGGAAACCAATGAGGTGATCAAGTGGCTGGTATCATCCTGTGGCTGTAGGTGTCAAATTATCCCAATGGATTTGTGTACAAACATCCAGACAGTATTTCTCAAAACAGTTGAGAAAAGTAGCCAAGAAAGAAAATCATCCAAGTCTAGAAATAACACATTTATGATTAAAATCGTAGCAGACCTTGAGGATGTATACAGCAGTTTATCTATTTTGGCAAGATTTACAAATGTATATGGAATATTTCTATTTTTAATCAGTGCTGGTTTATTTTCAGGCAGCTACATGGTGTGGGTATCAGAGTAGCTTAAACACTGAAATGTGGGAAATGCAGTGTGTTCTAAGCTGGTGTGCTGAGCAGCCGTGGGGTCTGCCCACAGGTGAAACCTGGTACAGCCTGTGAACAGCCAGTGCCAAAGGCTGAAATAATGATTGTACTATTTCCAGGGTGGGCTGTATCAGAGCCAGTGCAGGTGCCCTGAGAGAGATGTTACACCTGAGTTAGTCACCCCAGGTCCCCTTTGAAGGCATTCAGTAGAGCTGAGCAGGTCTGAGAGCCCCTCAGGACACCCTGAAAGTTCCTGCATGGGATATAAACGGGTGCAAATCTAAATAAGAGAAATCCTTTCAAAAGGGCTGGTTTGAGATATTTTGCGGAGATAAGAAGGGTGTAAAATGGCATTTTTAGTCAGGATGAGATAATTGCCAACTGGTAAGCTGAGGCTGCAGCTTTGTCCTCAGTCAGGAGGTTTATTGGCAGCACAATTGGCCTGAGATAGGGTTGGGTATGGATGTTCTCAAGGAGAGTTTGTCTTTTTGGAATGAGAGAATATTATTTCCAAGTTGTCTGCTGTGTCTGTGCTGGCCTGGTCCCCCATGTAAGTAACCTTTTAGCTAATAAATAGCATTTGGAATTGGAAATAACCATTTTATGTTGTTCCAACATAAATTTCCTTCATTATTCGTGAAAATGTAGCAGGTGTGTAGGCTGTCCTCACCTTCCTCCGTTTAAAGACAGGCTGATCCACCCCTTGTTGCCACAGAAAGCAGGGGTTTGGGAAGCTCTGAGCAGCAGCAATCCTAAGTGGCCACAGGCAAGGATAAGAGGTCAGCAGTGCTCCAGAGAGAAATCCTTGGGATTACAGCTCGCTGACGGCAAGAGGGAACTTTGTCTAGACCTCAAGGTCTTTCCTATGCTATTTTTTATTAAAAAAAAAATTAAAAATTAAAAAAAAATAAAAAAGATGGATTACAAGGGGTTGGCTAAAGCAGGGCTATTTTTTTTCTGTGGGGTGTTTATGGGGGAAAAGGTGACACCGATTGCTGTCATAGCATCAACTTTTTTTTTTTCCTGAAAGCATTTAAGGACTTGCTGAAATAGAAATGCGAAGTAGATCTTATCAGAGCACATCTTCATATGCTCTGGACTGAGTTTCTCTCCTGCAGTGGAAAGACAGACCACACTGAGCTTCCTCCCTTCCACTTCTGCAACCTCTTGCACAGATAGAGCATCACGAGCGCACATACACAAGAGGCTCAGCAACATGTTCCAGAGGGAATTTTCCCCACCAAGAAATGAATTGCCATGGAGTAGTTTAGTTTCCTATCTTCTGCTGGCATGTATTAATTTTCTGTGGGTTTATAGGAAAATCAGGGACTGAAATGGGTCCTTGCAGTAATACCATTTGTAGGATTGAGCTGACACTGTTGTGCTTTGACTTAAGTATCTACAAGCTGCAGAAAACCACAATTCCACCTGATCTATCTTTAGAACAAAAGTCACATCCTTTCATTGTTTTCATTGTACTTATGCAATGCAAAATGACATTTAAATTTGGGCTCTCTGAAATTCTGGAGTTTATTTTACGCTTTGCTGCTGAGCTCTGTGGCTTACACAGTCCCCAAGAGAATACCACAGAACACACTTGTTCATTACAAATGTACACACCACTCCTGGTGGTTCTTCTTGTAGCACTAATTGTAACTAAACCTTAATTACCTGTCACAGAGCTTGCAAGATTTACTCATCCAGCTGGTTTTGTCAAACAGGGTTTTGTCACTTTTAAAGCTAGGTGGAAACAGTTCCTTGAAAAGGTATTTCAGAGTCAAGGTTTGCTCTGAGTGACCTTCCAGTGCTGCAGCCTCAGGATCTGCTTGGATTGGGAAGAGAGGGCACCAAGGAGGACCAATACTGAGACAGGGATAGACTGAGGGCATCAACTGGGCAACAAAAATTGGGAATAAATGGTTGCTGATGATAAAATATAAAAATACACCTTTAAAGCTGAGTGGGTTTTAATTATTCAGAGGACATGCACTTAGTGTGATGGCTGAAGAGAGAGGAGGTCCCACTAGATCTTGTAAGGCAAAGCAAACAAGAGCTCTTTCCTAGAAAACTGCAGAGGCAGGAATGATAGCACTGCCTTCTTTAGTGCTGATATGATCTCAGGTCCACCGAGACCTCACTCATGTTTCTCGTTTTTTCTTAATATGAAAACTGACTTGCAAGAGAAAATCACATGGAAAGGAACCAGCAAAAGTCTACCTTGGGGTTGTGGGTATTTCAAAAACATCAGTGCAGTCTCTGAAGTGCCTGTGTTTGTTTCAGTGTTTTAAAGTGTGGCCTTAAATCAAACCTTGGTTCATGTGTGTTCTTACTGACCGAACCCAGTTAGAGCTCCTGTAACGCTTTGTTATTTCAGTCTGTCAAAGGGGATGGAGGGACAACCCACTCAGAAGGGGTAAATGGCCCCACTCACCATGTAAGTTCCTGCATTTTTTTCATCTTTTGGTGATGGGTTCCTGCCACCTCCTTCCATACAACTCTGCCTTTTGGAATGTAAAAATCACTGAGAGAAAAGCGCTCCATGTTGATTTCTTTCCTTAGCTATTTATTTTACCTATTCTTACTATTAGTATGTTTG
>JAOXXN010000252.1:13029188-13045356 GCA_026770055.1 Myrmophylax atrothorax
AAGGGTCACTATCAGATCTTTTAAAAGAAGAAAAAGCTATTTTCCAGGTGTGTTCCTTTTCCTCAAATAGTGAGTTTATGATCAGTTTTATTCCCCTCTCTTGCTGCTATTTTACTTTCTGCATGTACCTTGGCTTAGGCAATGAAACTAAATACTCACAGTTAGAATTATTTTTACTTTGTTGATTTACTTGTCTTCTGAGGGAAAGATCATTTAGGTGGAAACTCTGTAAAAGAGAAATGAAAGTGAGAATGAAAACTGTTCTCTGCAATTTAACAAAAGCCATGATAATATTTTTTCTTATTCTGGTTTTGTTTCTTTCATTTTATGTTCATAAAAGCTAAACCAAAACTTTGGGTATGATATTTACATTATATTCTGCATGGCTTTAAAATGCTTCAGGGAAATCAGGTTTTAATTAGAAATACAAATATTGTTACCTTCTGTGAGAGCAAAAACCTCATCTATTGCAAGTCAAGATATTCAGAAGAATCTCATTCAGTAATAAGAGATAAACCATAGGGGTTTTTTATTGACATAGGACTTCCTTTAAGAGAAAAATAGAAGTTATATTGAAAATTGGCATTTCAGCATTTCTCTTTTTTTAATTAACAGTAAAACTATTTCTCACGCTTCCTATTTTCACCATGTCCTATGGCACCAAGGTTAATCTTTCTGAATTATCTCTCTAAAAGCAGCCCAAATATAGAAAGTCTTGTCTTGTGACATTTACTCCTCACTTCATACAACAGCTCTGTGAAGTGATCTGAGTAAAACACTAAAAGTTACAGTCCTGGATCTACTTTTTATTATTTTAATTAGCATCCAGTTTCCTTCCAGTTTTGTAAATCCACTTATTGTTCTTCCTCCTTCTCTCCTTTGCCCTGGTGTAAATGAGCAGTTTTATTACACAGAAGAGTCCAAGAAAGATTTGGATCTGCTGTTGACTTTTGGAGGGGGGGGATTTTTGTGGAAGGATCTCCTTAAATTATGCAATTGTGTCCCTGGAATGCTGTGATTCTTCTCTGCTTTCCATCACTGCCATTCTGAATGCTACAGAAATTTATTATAGCTCTGATCCAAAATCTGCAGAAATTCCAGAGTCTGCCTTTTGCACTTAAAAATCAGACTTGGATTAAGGTCTCCTGTACCACGATGGGGAAAATTCTATTCTGTTCATCTTTTCTTTTTTCCTTTCAGTGGCACTGTCAATGTTGAGGGAGGAAAAGCAATCTGTCAGGTGCAGCTCACTCTTTAGAATAAGAAACATTAACATGTTTCATTATTCATAGGCTTCACTCCGTATTTCCTGAGCTGCTCCCATCAATATAAAATATGCCAATTTCCTGCCTTTCAAGGTTAATATGAAACACCTCAAAGAGATTATCTGATAGGATTTTTTTCCCCTCTTATTTTGCCTGGAAAATGTAGCATGAATATTTTTAAAAAGTGTTTTGTTTGACTGACATCAAAGGCCCAACCTGCTCATAGAAATAATCCTGTTGCATCCCACTCAGATTTGGCTCAGTAGTGAACAACCAGACACGTGTGGGGAGAGAGACTCTAATTCTACACCCCCAGAGCAAAGCCACAGATTTCACAGCGTGTCAGTGAGGCTTAGAGGTTGTTCTGGCACCTCTGAGCTCAGAGGGATCTTGTCTCAGAGCTGCATTTTGGGTGCTGTGGCTGTTTTTGAATTGAATGTGCACATTTGCAGCTGCACCAGAGATAGTTCAAAAGAGAGCTGAGACAAACAAGAGTCAGAGGGGGCAACAGCTGAGAGGTCCCAGATTGAGAGTTAAACTGAGTCAGACAGAGACAAATCTGCCTTTCTGCTCATCCTCGTGCAGCTCCTGCATCACTTGGGCACTCAAAAGTGCCTCTAAATAGGCCTCTTTTCTCAGGTGAGGAGAACAAGACACAGGTGTAGAGTGTGGTGTCTGTGCAGCCCCAGATGACAAATCTCCTTTTTCTGAATTCTTGAATTTGTTTGAACAAAGCATTGACACCCAGGTGGTGTAGGAGGCCACTGCCCACCTCCATCTCCACGGCTTCATGTACCTCCTGCGGAACCAGAGCCAAGACCACATTCTGACTGGACTTTTTCACTCCAAGAGCAGACAAATCCAGATGTAAGCAAATGTATACCCTCATATATCTGGCCTTTGGAAAAGGAAATAGTTCAATACAAGCACATATTTTGTGGAGGACTTGAGCCTACTGGTCAAAACAATGCATTAAATGGTTGCAGGTTCTGTAATTTAAATGTGGGATTTTTTAAAGATTAGGTGTGGAAGAAGGGTGTATCAAGTGTAAAAGGCAAGTATTGCTACCCCTTCTCACCCCTGTTTCCCCAAAATTAACGTGTTTTGAGGGTATTCTTAAAAATAGATACAAGAACTGTATTTGCATTCTGCTTCTCTACAGTCGCTGCTTTCAGGTTTTTCTCTGAAATCTCAATATCTAAAAATGGGTTTGTTTTTAATGAAAGCCAAGCTTGTCATGTAAGCATAAAACCCCAGACCTTTAGAAAAACACCAAATATCTCAAGGCTAATGGTAAAATCCCCAAAGCTGGAAAAATTAAACAGTATTAAGCTCTGGGCCATGCTCTCAGGGGAGATGTAAGATTTCCAGCTTTTCAACATGGCAAATTGGGGTTGGTTTAATGATGTTAATAAAGCAAGCAATGATTTTTTTTTTCAAAAGAAAAGAGAAAAACCCATTTTCAAACAGTTTTCCAGGCAAAACATCATTTGCTACTCTCCAAACAGTGACAGTTTCATTGTCTGATCCTTTGTTTGCCAGAGATGATTTTCTTCCTGTGAACTTCAAACATATCCCACATTTCTCCAAGTTCCAGAATCTCTTCCTTTACTATAAATAGGTGCTCTTGTCCTTCTTTAGAAGATTTGCTGTCTCTTGTTGTACATGAAATTCTTTTTGATGCTGTGTCCTTCCAGAGCCAAACCCTGTGCTCTTAATTTTTGGGTGGAGTGTTGCACTTTTGCAGCAGATTTGTTTTTACCCTTTGCTTTATGGTGTCTTTTGCTTCTTTTCTCTCCCAGATCTTTTCCTTGCACTTTTTGGGTGCTTTTACTGCTTGGGATGCAAAATCTGGAGGAGTCTCAGTGGGCAGTGCCTGCCTGTGACTCTCTGCATGTCTCTATGTGTGTTCTCTGCCTCCTAAACCAGCTTCAGCAGAGACAGAGAAATAAAGCAGGTTTCTGCAGGATAGCTTGATCTTGCAGTCTTTGCTCATCTAAGTAATTCCATCAGCTCCTTGGGAGCCCCTCCTGAGCCAAGGCTGCAGGAGCTCATCCCACCCTCTGTAAATGAAACCCTGTTGGACAGCAGGCTTTCTCTCTGCCAGGTCGCTGTTCATTTTTATTTTTTTAATATATTTACAGCTCACCTTTCAAAATGTTTGTGTTTCCCACTAAAAATAACCATTGTTTGAAACCACTGCAGACATTAAACGCCACAGAGAAGCCACTTGTCCCTGCTGAGGGTGACCCTGTGGGCCAGAAGAGCAAGGAGAGCTCCAAAGACAAGAAGGCCACAGTGGAGCTGAGCAAGCAGAAGAGCAGAGAGCAGCCAGAGCCTCGGGAGCAGCCGGACACCGACTCCATCCAGAACGGAGGAGACGCTTCCAAGGAACCCTCCTACAAGAAGACTGAGAAGAGGCAGTCCCTGGGAGGGTTTTTTAAGGGCCTTGTATGTTAATTCATCTTCTCTTTTTAGTCATTCCCCAGCTACTTAAGTGCTCAGCCTGCAGGTTGTTTGTAATCCCAGGGAATGCAGCTTCACCAGCAGCTGCACCCAAAGAACATCAAGATTTTGTGTAAAGGAGGGAAATCTTGGGCCTCAGGGTACTGATTCACAGGTAGGGCTTGCTATGGGAGAGCTGTAATTGTTCCCACACCCGTTTTTGGGGTTCATGCCTTGGCTACAGGGGTGACTCAACGTTCCTGTAGCAGGTACTGAACCACCTACAAATTACAGGGTGTTTATAAAGGAAAAGTGGAGGTGGGGCTGGTTTACCAGAGAAACCTGCCTGCCCTGATGGTGCTTCAGCTGCTGCTTCAGAGCAGCTGGGATACCCCTGCAAAAAGGAAATCCCTACAAAAATTAAATCCCTGCATGGCAGAAGTCAAGGGAATTGATGTTTTTGAATGGGGTGGATGGGAACCAGCATAGTGGTCACAAGATAAGCACATCATGTAAGCAATCAGTTATAGACTAGTTAAAGCTCCAAAAAAGTACACATGGTATTTTCTTCTTCTTGATTTTTGTTAAATCTTAGCCTAAATCTGCTATGTCCCCTTTACTGAAACCTGAAATGTAGAAAGCAAAGAATTCAGCACACCAAAACTTCTGAGTTTCCACAACTTGGTGTTACTGATGCAACTGGTGATTCCTCAGAGCATTAAATAGATGATTTATTTTTCTGCCTGTCCATATTCAGGGGCCAACATAGAAACAAGCACAGGTTAGACCTGGGCCTGTCTCTCAAGCCTTGGCAAGAGGCTTTTTATAAATCAATTGCAAGGATGCAACTTAAACCTCTTTCCTCACATTGCCACAGCAACAGTAAATCCACAGCTCTGTGGGGTCATTTTTAGCATCTTTTGGAAATCTCGTGTGTAAATCAAGCTTTGTCACAACTTTCAAGTGATGCGAAGAAACTCAGCAGCTGTGTGTGTTACCAGCAGTGATTCCAAGTGAATCTGGCTGCCCTGAGAGATGGGCAGCTTTTTTTATCTTTCTTTTTTTCCTCTAAGGGTATCCTTCAAGAAGAAAAGTCGAGCAATATAGATTGAAATAGTAACTCGGATTTGCAAATCAGCCCCATCAGGACAGTGGGTCACAAAGTCACTGCCATGCACACCAGAGTGACTCAGTGTGGTAGATGATTCTCCACATCACAAGAAGGGTTTCATTTGTTCACAGAATTACTGTGTATCCAACAGAGGGCGATTTGCATCACCAAAACAAGGGCATATTACAAGGGGAATTAAGAATAAAAGAGAGAGACCTTCCTGCAGTAGAGATTAGCAGCAGTTCAACCACTTCCTCACTGTTCTGGTGTAAAATCCTGGTCCACCATGAATCACTGGCATTTTCCTGTAGCTTTAGCTAAGCCAAGTGTTGGAGCTGACCTGGAATAACAACCAGCTTGCATTGGCTTCCACTCCTCTTGGCTCTCAGGGAAGCCATGAGGAGAAACCTTTTTGCTTAGTATGATGTGAGAAGGTCAGAGCTGTATGATATGGGTTATGTAGCTCTGTGAGCTGCCCGAAGTTATCAAACACATGCTCGTGTGTTTTTCTTTCTCCGCTCCCTCTGCCTCCAAATTCTGTGAGAATTTTCATTGTGCCCGACATTGGGGGGTGTGTGTAAAGTGATTCACACTCACCAAGGGGGTGTGTGGGTGTCATATCCTGCCCTGGGTATTGGCAACCTCCAGGAGGAGCAGAGGTGCTTAGATGGTGATAACACATTTCATGTCAGCTGGAGGGGATGAAGGCAGCCGCGTTTTTCTAGCATAAGTTGTCTAGAAAGTAGGCAAATGTTACCTACCTCTATTATTTCTGGAGAGAAGTGAGAGTTGTTTCTCCAGTCTGGAGTTTTCTTGAAGTTAAGCCTTGTTGTAATTCTCTCTGGAGCCTCTGTGTGAGAAAGGGTTTGCCTGTTGACAATCACTCTTTTATTTTGTGTAGTGTCACTCATCCAAGCTGCATCCAAAACTCTCTCATAGAGTTTAACAACAGATTCAAATTTAGAATTATTCCAGAAAGGCTGATATGAGGAAGTGCAAATTAACAAGAAAAAACTTTCAAGGGCTCGTTCATGAAAGACACAGAGAGAGACAGGAAAGGTGTCTCACATTCAAAAGGCAAGAAAAAGCTTTTAGATCAAGAGAGGAGATAGGGAAGAGGTAAAAAGGCCATTTGGGGAATAAGACACAGAATAAATGTAGAGGAAGTAGAGATGTGCTGGGAGATATTTTTTGCTTGCTCAGTTTGGCTGTATAGTCCCTTATCTCGTATTGCAATTACAGAGGCCAATAGTGTTTCTACAGCTTTCCTCTCCCATTAACAGATGCCTCTTTAAAAACAGTTTTTGATAACAACAGTTACACTGAATTGGTCAGTTTACTGTTGGCAGGAAAAAAACCCCAACAATCACATAACAATGAGGTCTGTGTATGGAACATCTCTTATGAAAAATTACTACCTCTCTTTGAATATCCTCAAGAAGATTAACCAGAGCTAAGAATCCCAGTTCTGCAGTGCTCCTAAAAAGTAATCTCCACATCTCCCAGGTGATCAGACTCAGCCCCAGGAAGGTGTAATCATTAATCTCAAAGTATTAGATCACACACACAAATTTCCATTTCAAGATAAGAGCTCTAATATCTGGTGACAACTCAGCAGGAAAATTCAGCTTTGTGCTGCTGAAAGGGAAGCAGGAGATATTTAGCAGGGGATGCAGCAGCAGCTCCCATGCCCTATGCCCACTGAGCTGTTTGCTATTTCAGTAGCAGATATTTTAACACCACTCTCTCCTGGCTCTCAGTTCCTCTGGGAAAGGCCACAGAGCAGGAGGATGTCAGACTGCAGGAATGCAGCTGAGGAGAACACTGCAGTTCCAGCATCTGCTCCCAGTTGAGGCCACAAATGCTGAAATTTTGGCTACAAATGGAGCCACTTAGGCAACCAAAGAGCGTTCCAGCCCTACATGGCTTGAGCACAGCTGATAAGGTCCAGTGGTTGTTCCTATGGCAAAAGAGATTCATTTATAAGCTATATAAAATGTATTTAGCCAGTCTAAGAAAGATTAGATTAGAAAGAAAAAGAAAGGGGAGGGGGGGGGAAAAGATTAATGACATTGTTTTCTGAGCTGGAATAACTCATGCTCAAGTTGTCAGAAGCTGGGAGAGTTTAGCATGTGGAACCTATTGGGTCCTGTTGTGACCAGAGTATGTGCTCCACTGACAAAGGCTTCTCCTGGGCAAAATCTGGGGAAAAAATATATTCCAGTACCATGACATTCCTGTGTGTGCACTTCAAAGTGCTCTGCCCAAAATAACATGTCCCAGCTTAGCTGTCACCTTCCACTGCACTGCCAAACACGAGCCAGCAGTACCTGTGCTTCTGAATCCCAGGGCAGAGCTGGAATGTGTCCGTTAAAAGGGCAGGAACAACGTTCTTTATTTCACACCAGGCTTGGAAATTCCAGTTTAACAAGAATCATCAGCCAGTCTCCCCCAGAGCTTCCTGCTTGAATCAGCAGCCACCTTGGCAATGGGTGCAGCAGGGAGACTGCAGGATGAGCAAATAACAGGACGCCTCTGCAAATGTGCTAAACAAGTCAAAAATGGGGATTATCTCAAATGAGCTCCTTCTCCTGTCTCCTCTCTCCACCTATTTATAGGAAGAATGGCAAAGAATATCCACTTGTTTCCTACACCAGTCTAGAAGAGGCTTAACATCCTCATACTCAGACAGGAACAGCTACAACTGAGAGACTCCATTACTCTTTTAATGTAGGAAATCCTTTACCTGATGTGTAGGTTTTTAGGGTTTCTGGAGACATTTGTAATGACTAGATCACTGGGTACTGTTTGGTGGATAAACAATGGATTTTCTGCTATGTGTAAATGGCAAAAAATTGTTATCCTGCTCTAGAGCATCTTCCAGACTCAATGTTGGTGGAAGCAGAAGCAAACCCACTGCAGCCAGCTGAGCTGCACAAGGCTAAAGACAGGAGGTTCTTTCAGTCCATTGTGATTTTTGGCTGCTCTTATTCGTACTTAAATTCTCAAGGGTGAAAAGTTAAGAGAAGATCAGTGAGGTGTATTCTAATCAGTATAAAAACCCCACTGTTTTAACTTCCCTGAAAGGGATGAGGAAGTTGAGATCTTTCACTCTCTGTGTCTGACACAGAATTGTCCTGAAGTGATGACTCAGGTTTCCAGTGGAAACACTGTGTGAAAGGACAATTCACATGATTCTGCACAGTTCTCATGGCAGGGAAAGCACACAGCAGTCACCTTTAGCTTTGTCATGCTGGTTTTTCTGTTTAGCATGTAATGCTTTGGGCATCTGGCTACAAACAGCACTGGCATCCCACACAGTGTTAACAGTGACCTCTGAAACGCTATTTGTGGGTCCATTTTGCTGTCATATTCTCAAGTTCTGATGACTTCAAGGCCAGTAAAATTAGGTCAAGCACCTTAAACTAAAGCCAAGTTTTTATCAGTTGCTAGTGGAAAATGTAGCTGGTATAGTTAGAGCTATACATTTCCTTCACCTAAGCTGGATTAGTGTCTTGAGCTGGTGCCAAACCCAGAATTATATTTGCAGTGTAAAAAAAGCTTTATCACTCTCACATTGTAGAATACCTGTCATGCATAAAAGTATTTAATGTTCCCTTAACCTAGAGCAGAGCAAGGCTGGCTATAATACACCATTAATCATGCCTGAATGACTCCTAGCATGGTTTCAGTGAAGCGTTTAGGCAGGGAAATTTTCGAGAAAGTCGTGCCAAAACTCCAGCACTACAAGCACACAGCTTGGCTCTGGGGTGTCAGTCCAGTTTCTCATAACAACTGCTTTCCATGTCAACTGAGAAAATGATGTTAAAATAACCAACACATTTAGGCAAAATCACAAGCAGTAGTTTCAGGATACAGATGCTGCTCATATACATATTAAATAAAGGACAAATTGAGAAAAGCAGGGAAGTGAAATGAGTGCAAAACAACTGGTAGCAAAAAGCCTAATTCCAGATTTAACCATTCTAAAATACTTGAAAATGGTTATAAAGATCTGTCTCTTATTCCACAGGGCTCCAAAAGGATGTCTGATGCAGAGGTGCAAACAGATCCAGTGTCCATCCTACCTGCTGGGAAATCCAAGTAATGACTCCACGTGGCTGCTGGAGGCTCAGCAGCTCTCTGAGGGCTGCCTTGCAGTAGACATGACTCATTCTTTTCCTTTCCATGGCTGTCATCAAATGCCTGAGGCTAAAGCAAACACTGGTGTATCATTTAAGGTATATCATTTACAGGGTTTGTTCCTTAGATGTTAGAAAGCGACTCTAAAGAACACCGAGAAACGTGTAGTATGCTTGAAGAAAGGTCATGTGGATGATTTTAAATCTATAGAGGGGTGAGTATGTAAGGTAGGAAGGTGGCAGTGAATTAAATAAAGGGCAGAAAAATATGCACGTGACAAAGGAATGCAGGTTGGGCATCAAGGCATGAGCAACAAACCCTCCGCTTGAGAGAGCTTTAAGGCAGCCAGGAAAAATTAAAATCTCCTTTGATAAATGTTATATTCAAATGTAAAAACAACCCAGTCATTTTTGTGGGTTTTCAATAGAAATTAGCAAAAACAGCCTGCAGAATAATAGAATCAGCGGTTATAAAGTCATGCTTCCTATTGGTTATTAATGGAAATTAAAACGCTAAAATGCAAAGGCTTTACGTGATTGAGAACAGCCGTGGGCGAGGTGGGATAACAAATTAAAAGCTGTTTAAGGTTCTAATAGGAACACAAGAGGGCACCCACGTCCCCATGCACTCCTAACGCCGGGCTGGACCTCCAACCCTGGCATTAATGTTTCTCGGATCATAGGAAACGTAGTTGGTTATTCAGATATTTGTTTATATCCTTACTTGCAATTAATCCTAATAAAAACCAAAATCAAAGCTGTCCAGGCACTCCCGGCTTCACAAGAGTCCTGTAATAACTGTAGTTAATAAATTTTGCAGCAAATTAAGATTTCTCTTTATTCAGTCCTGGGCTAACCTGTACAGGGAACCAGGAGCCTGACATTTTAATCGACACTAGCATCTGAATGATACAGTACTGTATATTTTGACCTCCTTATCTTTAAATAAACTAATTTTTATCCTTTGGAAAAAAAAATCCTTTGCTGCTTCAATTTTTAAAAAAAGTTTGTTATTTATGCCCCTGTAGACTGATGATTGATGTGACATTAAGGATAAATGAGCACATGCAAACCCTGCCTGAGGAGGGAATAGCTGTTACTCATTCTTTATGTGAGTGAAGATTATAACTGGAAATCAGGGGAGAAATCTGTAAAATCTGCAGGATTCCTGTTTGAAGTGGTCATAGGGGATGGAGGCAAAGAGCCCTGTTTGTCCATATGAGCCATTGTAGGTAGGTTGTATTTTTGCAAACCTTGGGATGCACAACCCAAACTTGCTGCTGGTTCCATGCACAGAGAGCACAGACAAAAGGTTCTTCAGCTCCAGGGGTACTTTCTGTTCCTCTCCCTGCCACAATGGGCCCTTCATGCCATATAAAGTGATATCAACCAAGAGAAATCATTTACAGATTTCCAACCTGGTTCCTAAAGACATACTTCTACATCTGTGTGGGGCCAGTGACTCCTGGTATGAGAGAAGAACTGGGCTTGTTATGTCCAGCGTGGTTTAAAATGAATAAATAAATAAAAGGTTTAGGCTTTGTCTACATTACATGAGCTTTAATTAAATCAGTGCATGTAAAGCTGCATACAGGGAGCCAACCACCATGGTTACACAATGGTATGAAAGTGCCAGATGTCAGCACAGTGTGTGTTACCAAAGCAGAGGAACAAGCTGCTGACTTCAGACTGCTGTAATTGCCTCTCTAGTAGAATAGTATTCAGGCATTTTTCAAATAAAAATATGCTCTGGCTACCCAATTATATTATAGAATCATGGAATGCTTTAGGTTGGAAGGGACTTTAAAGATCATTCAGTTCCTTGGGCAGCAACACCTTCCACTAGCCCAGGTTGCTCCAAGCCCCATCCAACCTGGCCTGGACACTTCCAGGGATGGGGCAGCTCCTCTGGGCACCCTGTGCCAAGGCCTCGTTGCCCTCACAGGAAGGAATTTTCCCCTAATATCCCATCTAACCCTACTCCCTGCCAATTTACAGCCATTCCCCTTGTCCTGTTGCTCCAGGCTCTTGCAAAACGTCTCTCTCCATCTTTCTTTACTCTGTCTTCAAGTATTGTGAGGCCACATTAAGATCACTCCAAAGCCTTCTCCTGTCCAGGCTGAAAATACAGACTGTATATATATTATTACATTCCAGACAGTGTAGATATTAATATTATATCATGGACAGATGAGCCCTTCTGTGGAGGAGAACCACCCTTGCCCAGCCCATGCTGTGGGAGCAGCTCTGTGCTGATTGCACTCTATTCCTGAGGCAATCAGGGCTGCTGACCATGTGACTGGACCGTATCACTTGGCAGTGGGGCTAATTTCAGGAATCAGGAAATCCTCTTGGCAGGAAAACAAGAAAAACAGTGAGTTTGGCTGGAGATGCCCCTCATGCCACAGAGCTGCTATTGCAGATGCACTGAGGGTCAGTGTTGGCACTGCCTCTCCCAGAGAAACTCCCCAAGTTGTTTGATTCCTCTCTGATAACAGGAACAGCACGAGCTTTGGGGAAGCAGGGCTGCCTTCTCCTAAAGCAGCAACACATGGAGCCCCAAGAGGAAGAAAGGTCTTAGGAGATGCATCCCCAGTTAAGCTGAGCTTCCGCATTCCACATGCCATATAAGAAACATTAAAGTACAGCTTTTATGTTCAGGCCCAGGACAGCTTAACAAGTCCTTTGGAAATCAAAGCTTTGGAAGAAGATGCAGCCCAAGACAAAGAGCAGCTGAATCAATACATTGCATTTAGGCTGTTGTCAACAAATAAGCTCTGGCTTTATGCAGAGGGTCTTTTGAGTGGAACTGAAGCAGATCAGACTGTTTCAAGGATCTTAAGGTGTATTTCATGTAAGCATTTTGGAAGAATTTTAAGAAGATAATGAGTAATATAAATATATCTCATAAATGTAAAAGGGAACAGATTAAAATTGCTACTTCCCTCCAATGGGTAGATGCTTATTCCCCCCTCAATAAGACAGCAGGTTCCCATGTGAAGCTGCTGGCTCTGCATCTGTCCCCACAATGAGCCCTATGAGCTGATCTCATCACTGCACACAGAGGGGTTGGGTGCTGCAGGTTTTCCTGACCTGGAAGCAAATTATCTCCATCAAAGTGTATCTGAGCTCAATTGTTCACCTCTGGAAGGTGTCCAGATGTGTAACTGCACTGCCTTTCAGGAAGGTTCTATAGATAACTCCTGGCACAGCTGCCCTGCACTGACCCCACCACCCTCAGCCCCAGTAAAACAATGGGATTTCTGCTACCAAATTTCATTAACCACACGCTTATTAACACACACCAGGTAACTGCCCATTGGCAGCTATCACTTATTTGGTGTAAGCATTGTGTACAGACCAAAGAAAATCCCAAAATCCTGGTGGGTTTCCAGCCTGCCCTGTTGAGTAGTTGTCTCTTGAGGCGTGTCTATGAGGAGGGCTCGTTGGGGGTCATGCAGCAGCTGCCTTGAGGGACCATCTCCATGTCCCAGACCCATCTCCATGTCCAAAATCCATCTCCATGTCCAGGCCCATCTCCAAACTTGGGGGCTGCCCAGGAGGATCCCAGTTTATGTGAATATGTGCCTGAAAAGACCATAATTACACTCTTGATCCTGTATAATTGGATCTTGGGAGGTTCGTGGTGGCCACCTGGCTGCTGAAAGCATTTGTTCTGATGAATTAAGAGCATCCATCCATCACACAATGCTGGATCTGCATTCCCAGAGAGGTCTGCAAAGCAATAAACTCCTCTGAAAGTATCTAGAAGGCACAGACTCACTGCCTGTTGACCATGCCAGACCTGTGTCTACCTTCAGCCTGATGTTACTCTGGAGCAGCTTTCCAGCTGGGAATCTGATCAGGATCTTGCCCCTTATAAGTATGAGATTCTTCACTCTGCTCACACTGAGAGCTGGATCTGACATCTAAGGGAGCAACAAAGCTGCTTCCAGGGTCTGTGGGTTTCAGAGCTCTGCACCCAGGGCTTAGATCATGTTTTAAGAGTACCTTAATACCTTCTTATATGTAAATGTTTACAGCTGGCTTTGAAGAGACTTATGCAGCAAAATCCATGGCTTCATCCATGGAAAAGGGAGCGTGACAGGAGAGAGCCATGAAGGGTTGGTGCAGACAGGCTGTCGAACTGACCCCAAGTGGGAAGTCAGGGAAGGAGCAGCTCTAACTTTTGTGCAGTCATATACTCCTCGGAGAGTATCAGTGAAGGATCTGGATTTGCTGTAGACTCCACCTCTTCTGGATAACACACCCTGGTCTTTACTGGCAATTTCAGCAGTTTAGCAGTTCTGAGAACACAAAAACAGGAAATTCTGCAGCAGCCTTGACGGAGGCTGAAGATGCGTATAAATTCCTTCAAGAAGCGTTGTTTTCTGAAAACAAACTCTCAAAAGCCTTGAAGAAGAATAAACCTCTTATCAACACTCTCTGCTTTTACTTAATCATTTCCTATTAAATTTGTCACCTACTGAAGTGCAGAGGAAAACAGCCTCTCCTGCACAGGAAGCAGCAGTGATTCCACTTGGAACCGGAAAGGTACAAAGTCCAAATTCCTTCTTTATCACACCCCACTGTGAGCAGGTGATGCAGCATTTGCACTACCCCTTCACCTACCTCTACACAGAGCAGGAATGAGGTCCTTTATTATTCTCACAGTGCACAGGGAATGATAAAGGCAGACCCTGCACATAATGACATTTAAAGCACAATTAGAATTTTGCAGACTCATCTTTCTTGCAGTGCTCCACAAATTTCAGGGATGTTTGTGATTACTTCATTAGAGCTGTTTGGAAAATAGAAGGGAAGTGAGGATTAAGTTGCAGAGTTTTCACTTTTTTTTTTTTCTGTCAGCAGTTTCTAGTCAATTGGAGAAATAGATTCTTAGTTGGTATAGTCTGCAATTTTATTAGTTCAGTAAATGAAATTGAAGTAGCCCAGAATGTTGAGGCACTGTCACCACAGTAAGCTCTCTTTGTGCAGCTCTTGAGCCCTGGCAGTGACTGTCAAAAGAGAGGGAAAAGAACTGCTTGTGAAAAATTTGCTTGTAAAACTGAGCTGAAGTTTGTTTTTCTTCTTCTTTTAAGCACTGATTCATAGTATTGAAAAGGCATATAATTATCAAATGCCCTGTTCCTACACAAAGAGATTATATATAACCCCTGATAAACAAAACAGAAATAGCATGTGTCTGTCTGGTACAGCTGAAAATCATCCATCCTCTCAGTCATTCACTTGAGAAGGCCCAAATCGAAGCTGTCACATTCCTGCGTAGGCAGGTTGTCACCAAGTGCTGCACTCAAGGAGTGATTCCTTTCCAGGGCACAAACAGAGGATTTGGAAGAAGGTGTGGGATTTTGCCTCCCCTATGTGGGCTGGGAGGGAGCTTGGCGAGCAGGGCAGTGGGAAATCACTGTAATCATCGTGAGGAACAAGAGTTGAGCTTGCAGACGTCCTGCTGCCTGCTCCTGATCCCATACCTGTTCCTTCTCAAAGCCTTCTCACTCCATTTCTAGTACATATGAACAAAAGTGCTTATTGATACCACTCAGGAGGTGATGCCATGTTGTTCATGGCTGAGGAGCTCAGGTTCATATAAACATCTAGATAAACAGGCACTTGGTGAGCTCCTAAAGCCTGCTGGTTGTCACTGGAGTACTACTGGAGACTTGCAGGAGTGAACGAGCTCTTCAGCTTGGTATTTTACAGCCCTGGGTAGTTATTTCTATAAACCAAAATCCCTGATGTGGCTGGAAGGTGTTCTCTTGGTTGGTAGAACTGGACAACAAGGAGAGGAATCCTTGGACATTCCTGCAGCACAAATTAGCAGGCATCCTTCATCTCCTTCAGAAATCAAGGCTACATAACTTTAGTAACACCTATTTACTGACCCCAAATGCTGTATCTCTATGCAGAAGCCGCTCTTAGATGTTTCAGAAACCATTCCCTGCACCCAGAGAACCCCTGGTGGGCCACACCAGGAGCATTCTGGTGACTGCAGTTAAATGCTTGCACCTGTGTGAGCAGAACAGCCCTGTCAGAGACACAGCTACCCACATTGAATTCCAGTGGGACTAAATCCAGGCAAAGGTTTCCATCGATGTTGTGACTATACCTGAGAATCATTTCTGGCTCTCTTCTCCCACCTTCTTGCCTCTACACACTCCTGCCAGTAAAACTGCTGAATGAAACCCAGGGTTTGTAGCTGTCCACCTGCTGTTGGGGTGGGATGTGCAGGTGCCACGAGGACCTTGAGAGAGTTAATGACGGTAGTGGGGTGAGTCAGCCCAGCTGGGGGCCATTTCTGAGTTGAGAAGAAGGCTTAAGGCCCTTTGGAAGGGATTGAGAAGGAAGACAGAGCTGCTAGAAGAAGAGTTGAGGTCTGACTGGAGCAGGTAGGAGCTGCGTGTTTCTCAAAAGCCCCTCGGGTAGACAGGATGGGGAGACTGGTTTGTCACCTTTCAATCTGGAATGTGTGCTCAGCCTTTCACATGGAGTCTTCTTAAGGCTTCCCAAGGAGACAGCAGTCCTTTTCTGGGTTCAGCTTTCCCTGGAATTTGTGGGGTGATTTGCTGAAGTGCTGTGTGATGCTTTAGCTCAACCCCTCCCTCAAACCTGACCTTTTTGGAGGCACTGCACACCTGTAACTCAGAGCAGCCATCCACTTTCCCACCAATTTGTTAGAAGCCAAAATGTGAACTTAAGCCACCTAACTTCAACCCTGAAAACATAAACAACTTTGACCTCCACCAGTATCCCTTTGAAGGTGAGTAGCATTGCTAAAATGTAAATTTACTGGAGGCCAGAACTACATGGGAACATTCATCCCAGAAACAACAAGCTTTGTTTTGAAGGTTGTCTTTCCTTATAAGACATGATGGTGTTCTCTAAGTGGGGGGTATATTACTAAAGCCTCACTGAGAGACCCAAACAGGGCTTGCATGAGTAGATGAGAAAATCATGGTGGATTTTGGCATATCAGCATCAAAAAACCTGCCTGTGCCACTGGACATAAAATACTGTTTCTTGGTTTAATTTTGCAGGAGCTTGTTTGTGTTGTTATTCTTTCAAAATTCTCCATATCTCTGATGTTTGTAATCTACCTTAATTGTTGCAAAGAGGTTTGGAAATGGTGCAAAGGGAACCTGCAGTGTGGTGTGTTCAGAGGCAGGAGATGTGGCAAGGGGAGG
>JAOXXN010000252.1:13052912-13082703 GCA_026770055.1 Myrmophylax atrothorax
CCAGTACAAACTTATCAGAGTTTAAAAAGCACACTCCTTGTGCATTATCAGTCACATACTTTCAATGTAAAGAAAAGATTTTAATCTCCTCCAGTCATTGTGAATTGGAGAAGGCATTGTCTTTGTAAAGCATCTCGGTCTTTTTGCCCAGCAGTTCACACAACAGGGTTCTGGTTTGAGGCTGTGGCTTTTGGAAACTGTGATATTTCCCGAGACTGGAAATGGTGAAACTCTTCTTAAACTGACTAATATATATTTCAGTCTAATAATGGAAAACGTGTATTCAGAACTCTCCCTTTAAAGGTAAGGGATGGTTCCCACTCCACTGCTGGGTGAAGTGCCTGGTATTTGGTGTCAGTGTTCTGGCTCAGGCAGATGTGAGTCACGGATCCAGAGGAAATTTTTGTGTGAAAGAGGCAAATGCTGGGGTTCTTTAGTCGGTTCTGACAGGCACGTCACTGCTCTGAGGTTTCTGCTGATAAGTATTTAACCCTGTTAGTTGAAGCAATTAGCAGTTCACCCTTTAATCACAACTCCAGGCTAAAAGAGAAAGCACATACTTAGATAACAGGGGGGAAAACCCCCTAAATTTAATTTGAGATCCTTGTGCTTACAACTGCTGTGCTGTGTATATCCCTGGCACATATTTCTGACTCTCTATGAATTTGAAGCCTGTGATGGACGAAGGCCGAGTCACCGGAGTCAGAAAGATTTTTATTTACATTTTTCTAACACGGTCTGGAAGGAGAAGGAGAAAAATAATTTGTTAGTTGGCCTTGTAAAGAGTATTATGTTTCCCTATAACTTGGTCTGCCACAAGGAAGGGTGGGATAACCTGCTTATGTTTTCCTGTTGCATTCCTGTCAAGCCAACATTACCAGCAGTGCTATTCCTGTAAGTCTGTCACCCTCTTGGAAGGGAAGAGGTGACACAGCACTGTGATTTGGGGTGCTTAGGGAGTCTGGAACAGTGCCCAGTATGGATGCAGGGCCCCACTTCCATTGCTGGATGATGTGCAAGGACCAGGGATGCACATCTTCACCTGGCTGGGGCTGAGGAACCTCTGCCCCTGCCCAGTCTGGGGCCATGGGATGGTCCTAAATCCACTGTGGGCAAGAGGAGCCACACTGGCACAAACCTTCTCGCTTTTGCATTCAAGTTCATTTATTTCAGACCAGAGGAGCTGGGGCAGCCATAAAAAGGGGTTTGACAGCAAATGCTGAGTTGGCAGCAAGGAGTGGGGATGGAGACCTGCCTGTGGCTGAAGATTTGGTGATAAGCTGCTTCCAGCTTTTCCTCCACAGGGAGGTATTGATTTATTAGGTAAAACAGGAAGTGTCACCAGGATCAGTCTGGACAACCAGAATAAATCCAGTTTATATGCTTCCCCTCAGTGTTCATGTACTGCACAAGACAAGCAGATTCAACAAAAGCTGTGGCTAGTAGGACAGTAAGAAGCATAATGAAAAAGAGCATATTTTCAGGTAGTTCTTTTCTAACCGTAACTCCACTATGGTGAATGAAAGCTTAAAATAAAGATCACAGTCAAACCATGTTTGATACTGATCCCCAGTATATGGTCAAATCTTTGTTTGTAGGGCTGTCAGAATTTGCTAGGAGTGAAAACACAACCAAACCCCACATGCACTACTCCCCATCTGCCTGACAAACTCCAGAGTGTCTCCTTGTTTCTAATAAAGATCACACAGAGCTAATACTCTATCAAAGCTTAAAGACCAACTCAATGCAGCGTTCACCTCCTCCCAGGGCCCATGCCCTGGTTTTATTGGCATGCAGGACACAGGCAGTGTCGTGAGAGGCTTGTGAAATGCAGCTTCCCAAGGCTTTCTGAGCATCTTGCTGCAGATTTTCTTAAAAGATATCAGTGTTCTTAGAAAGAGCATGTCTGTGCTCTGAGAAATCACTTATTTTCAAGGCTTGTCGATAAAACTCTGGAGAGAGGGAGAAAGAGAGGGCTGAAAGAAGACCAATCCACCAAGTGCAGCCAGGACTCCAGTTTGCAAGGCACAGAATGGTTTATTGGAGCCCAGAAATTGATATTTGGTAGGGTGATTTATTCTGTGAAGCAGCAAAAGCAGTTCCTTCTTCAAAACCTACCAGTGACAACAGAATTGAGGCAGAAACCCTAATTCTGGAACCTGAGGTGTTCAGAAGATTTGGGGGCTCTCCCCAGCCTGTGTGTGGTGATTGATAACCTATCTGGAAGCTCCTGCCTGTCTGGGCCAGGAGCCGTTGGTGTTATCTGTGTCAGAGGTGGCTACAGAAAGAGAAACTGCTGATTTTGTTTCCACACAGAAGGTGGTTGAATGTTAGTGTGCTCAAAAAGAAAAAAATACAGTGTGTGGAGTAGGGCAAGTGACATTTATAACTGAGAGTCAGGTCTGGGTTTGGAAAGAGCAGAGCAGGCTGAGTAAAATAAGTGACCCAAATTTCAACTGCAACATGCTCAAAACTTGCTTTTTCTTCACTTAAAATATCACTCAATGTATCTCACTTTATCATTGAATACTTAAATGCTTTAAACTTTGGGTAGTTTGTTTAGATGAAAAGTATTATTTTGTTGAATGAGATAAAATAAGCTACTTACAGATTTGATCACAATAATCATGAATAATCTAATTTAACCCTTTTCAATTTTAAATCACCTGATTCAGGTCAATTTGTTCACAATGATTTCTCAAATAGTTTGTGCAAACAAACTATGTCCTGTGATTTTTCCTTAGACTGTCTGGGAGGAGCTTGACATTGTTCAGTTTTTTGTCACGTGATTGGCCACAAGTCACATTCTGTTATTTCTGTTTCCTGTTTGATGACCGAAATAAGAGATTTTCAGGTCTTGAAAATTATCTGATCTATCATGCAAATCAAACCTCAGCTTCTGAGAACTGACCCAAGAACACTTTCACTTCTGAGTGTTCGACCCAATACATGTTTGGCTTTGGGACTCACAGTGGAGCTGCTTTTCCTCAGTGTTCTGGAGAACAACGATGCACAGATCTATCTTCTCTTTGGTTTTAGTTCTTTGGTAATGCTTTATGTACCTTTGGTTTGAAATCTACACCTGGACATTTGCTCATGTGATGTATGGTAGGGCACTTTCTTCATTCCCTGTAGGAAGGGCAGTGGGAGGGTTTCATGGAAAGACTGTACAGCTCCAGGCATGAGAGGGTGGGTATTGCCACAGAGCCACTAACTGCACACACCAATATAGAATCATGGATTATAGAACCATCCAGTTTCATCCCCTGCCATGGGCAGGAACACCTTCCACTAGCCCAGGTTGCTCCAAGCCCCATCAAACCTGGCCTTGGACACTTCCAGGGATGGGGCAGCCACAGCTTCTCTGGGCAACCTGTGCCACCACCTTCATAGGGATGGATTTCTTCCTAATATCCCACCTAACTCTGCTCTCTGTCAGTTTGAACACATTCTCCCTTGTCCTGTCACTCCAGGTCCTTGGAAATAGTCTCTCTTCATCTTTCTTGTAGCCCCTCCAGGCTCTGGAAGGCCCCAATTAGGTCACCCCAAAGCTTCCCTTCTCCAGGCTCAGCAATCCCAACTCCTTCAGCCTTTCCTCACAGCAGAGCTGCTCCATCCCTCTGATTATCTCTGGACTCTCTCCAACAGCTCTATGTCCTTCCTTTGCTGGGACCCCAGAGCTGGAGGGGGGTCAATTGAAATTAGACATCAAATTTCTTATGCAAAGGCCACAGGAACATTGCAGGTATCTCTGGCCATACCCAGAAAGCACATTTCATTTATGGTGGGCAGGCTGTTGTCGCCCCAGCATTATTGTCTGTTAGTAATTGAAGTTAAAATAGAAAAAAGTAGTACAAATGAATGATGGCTGAGGAGGAGACTCGTTTCCTGGAGCCTACGTAACACCGCTTTCATAATCTCAGCCACACCATTTAACATGGGTTTAAATTAAAATGAAAGACCACAAGGTAAGATCAGCCTAAAACTAAACATTGCTGAACTAATTCTATGCTCATAAAATGTATTTTTATAAAGGAAAGTGTAGTGAAAAGCAGTGTCTGTCAGCAAACTCCCTGCCATTTGACAAAACTGGGTTTGACTGTAGCTCACTTTGGGATACCTTTGCAAATTAAAGGTGGGAGAGACATAAAGGCAAACCCATCACAAAGAACAGATGTCAGCTTATAATAATAATACAATGATACACATTAAATTCCTGTTTCAAACCCCACAAATCCTCAAACAGTACATAACAACAAGCAGGTAGTTCACTCCCTCAGCAGCAAAGGGTGTTCCTGGAGGTGGCAGAGTCTGCTGTAATCTGCATATTGGGTAATTCACCCAGAGGAAATCAGGAGCTGATTATCTGCAGGACTCTTGGACTTAAAGTCCTTTATGAAATCACCCCAATGTAACCAGAATTCTGCTCAGGACGAAAGCAGAATGGTTTGACAAGGTTACATTTAAAAGAATGCTAGCCAAAAAAACCCATGGTATTTGTTTTTGTCTATTTATTTTATAGTTTAGACTACAGTGCTATCTATTCTAAAAAGAAAAACACAGAATTTTCAAGTCTAAATATGTGAGACTTTTTTAACATTTGGAATAAATCCAGTAATTCTCTTAATCCAAGGTCACGTCAAACTTTCTGCAGAACTGTAGCTTTATTTTCTGGTGTTAGATGTAAGTGGGAAGGACTAAATGAATTTTGTTTTACTTCAGTTAGAACAGAATTCTACCAGTGCCTAAAATAAATACATCTAATTTTTAGGTGAATTTGCTAATGCATTATTATTTGCATAAATTCATGCCTCTGAAATGGCTGCAGTCATCACTGTTAGAGCAGGGTGGGCTCTCCTGGAAGTGCACCAGGAGTAGCCCTGTCTCAACAAGACAATAAGAATGACCAGATTCCCATTTGCTTTCAGAGGAAAGTGAATTTCATGTGTCTGAAATTGGTCATGGGTCATTTCCAGCTGCAGTTATTTTGAAGGAGGAAAGAGGATTTCTGCTGTTACAGCCTTTAGTTTTGTGGAGCCTGTTTAGAACACTTTCATTTGGGTCATTTAAACAGAGTTACTGAAGTACATAAACATCACAAGTCATCCCAGCAAACTTCACCGACTATGTGAGGCTTTGATGACTGGGTTGGACTTATGCAACATAAATATAACAAAACAATGCTTGGAAACTTCGATTTTGTGGCACATACACAGACTCTGAGTGTAAATCAGTAAATGCCTCTGTTCATGTCCATTCAGTACCCTGATTTTAAACAGCATTTTCTACTGGATAGGCTGTATGTGCAATTTTTACATTGCTATTCTTAAAAAAAAAGTGGGATAAGTTTGGGCAAATTCCACTTACTTCCCAGTCATTTCAGTCTTCTTTTGTGCTCTGGCTGTGTGAGGTTATTTATATGTGAAAATGAGCTCCTAGGAAATACTTATTGAACAATTCTGCTGGAATAACTCCTCTCTGGGAGTGAGCAGTTTTATTCAGAGGTCAGTTTGTGGCTCCACTGCCAGAAGGAGAGTCTGTACTGGCCTCGATGTTGGATCATTTCTGCGGTTCAGGATCAAAGCTCTTCTGGGATAAGATCTTTGTTTATAGAGAAGTTGGGTTGGTGGCGTGTTTGGGTTTTGTTCTCTCTTTTCTTTACCTCATTGCAGGACGTTGGTTGCACTTTCAGAGTGGAAGGCACTGTGAGCATCGTGCTTGTCTCCTGCTGGAGACGCTTTTGAGGGAGACAGTTTTTGTGTCCTAGGGATGCTCCCACTCTGGATCTGGCTGATCTCTTGCCTGAAGACGCTGTAGCAGCTCTCCTTGGCACAGAGCAAGCTTTGTTTCTGCTCTCATGTGTTCCATCCTGGGCTTTGTGATCCGCATTTTCCCAGCGGGGCACAGCTGTCACGGTGACTCACAGCCTGAAAATCACCCTTTGATGTAGCTGTGGCTCCAGCCATGTAGTATGTTCTCCAGTTCCTTGTCCTGTCTAGTTTGAAGTGATTCAAACACCACTCCTGTTAGCAAAATATTCCATAGTCTAGTCGAGGAGACTTGTTACTCAGCCTAATTTCATTTCATCCCACACTATTTCTTGCCAGTCTTTAAAGTTTACACACGTCAAATATCTTAAGTTCTTATCATATCCTCCCTTAGTCATAATCTTATTAAATTAAATGCATTCAACCTTTTTTTTAATAAATTAATTTACCTAGAAGGCTTGTTACTTTTCTATTCCCTGAGTTAGCAATAAAGCTCTACAAACAGATGGGCATTAAGGAGGGGGAAGGGGGATTTTTTTTTTTTTAAATCAGAATGACTCATGCAGAAATATTAAAACATACTCAGAAATGTAGCAACTTTTTTAATTGTGAAAGTAGTAAGGGTTTTTTTAATAGATAGAAAGCTCTGTAGAGATTGCAATAGTTGTGCAAATTGATCTTCTTTTGTTGTTGTTGTGTTGGTTTTTTATTTACCAATCCCCTCCCCATCAGTTCAGAGCTCCTGAATGATTCTAAAATTAGTGACTTATGTTGATTACACACACACACACACATCCCAGTCTCCAATGGTGATTTAATTTGAGCACATTTATGTTTTCTGTGAAATTATTCACTATGCAGTTGGCCTTCTGTGAGACAATAAATTGCCCCTTCAAACAATAGCCTGGCTTTTGGAGAGGAGTTAGGGCTGAGAGAGAGGAGTAAGGAGAAGATAGCGAAGAGACTGCTTGGAATTTTAAACTGGTATTAGGATGGTCTGCGGGCAGGCAGGGAGGCTGCCCTGCATTTCCTCCTGTCTGGAACATTAAGTGTTCAAGAGCAATAATGGTGCTTCCTGTCAGTGGGAATTGTTTCGCAGCTGATCACTTTATAAAGTGGAAGGGCAGGGGAAGCGACTGAAATAGCTGGGAATAGGAAATTCCTGCAGAACAGAGAAGTAAAAGCCTAAGAGGCCTCAAAGTGAGTAATTGAGGAAGATGGAGCTGCAGTGGCTTCTCTCACTTTTCAATTAGTTGGGTTTGCTCGACTCTCGCCGGTGGGAGGGATCCGATCCCTGGAGGCTCCTGATGCGAGTCCTGCTCTGCTCTGCTACACATCACGTGTCCAACAACAAAAAAAAAATGATTCATTCCTTCTCCCACAAAGCCTGCCTTTTTTTTTTTCACTCCCTTCTCTCTTTCAAACATCCAATTGTCAATTAAAAAATTGCTGTATTTTTTCAAATGGTTGGGGAAATGCTGTTTTCCAGTGGGAGATGAGAAGCAAACTTTTCAAGCTGGGGGAGGGGAGTAACAACAAAGCACTTATTCTTCCCTTTCCCCTCCCCCAGGAGAGGGAGGAAGCAGAGGAGTGGTAGTAGAAGTAGGAAGAAGAAAGGAATTAAAAAGTAAAGAAAACTTGAAAGTGGAGTAAGGAAAGGAATTTAAAGGGGAACTGTACACTTTTTGGCAAATCTTTGGCAGGAGGGCTAAATTCTGGGAGCTGATGAAAATTCTGCATTTAGAATTTTCTTTCATTTTAAGCACATGGCATTGTCTTGCTGATATCAGCTTAGTTACTGTGATTGATTCCAACTGAAGGTGTGGCCTGAAGGTTTGGGATAAAAGGCAGCCGAGATGGTTTGTGTAACATCCTCACTGCTCCCGAGTTGGGGCAGAGGTAACTCACTTGCAGAGTTTCACCCGGGAGGTTTCATAACCTTTAAGCTGGGTGTGTGCTGATTCAGGGCGGTAAAAGCGCTATTCAAAGGCAGTTCAGCTTTGTGTGGTGCGGGCTGTTCTCGGAGGATTAGCCCAACCACCTGTTACTAAAACATGAAACCCAGGCAGGAAAACAATGACATACCTTTCCAGATGCACCCAGAAAGGCGCACCTTGGGTGGAAGAGCTGCGAGAACATTCTGGTAGGGGACAGGCACCAGCTCGTGTCTTTCAAGGTGAAACTTTTCCACTGTTCTCCCTGTGTGCCAGCCTCGCATTTCTGTGGTTTTTGTGCCCTGACACACACATGTGCACACACTCAGACACAACCTCCTGCTCCCTGAGCGCTCTGATGGAGCCCCTTGCAATGCTCAGGCTGCCTAAGAAAGAGGAGCAAAGGATGTGTAACATGCTGGAAAGCACATGCTTTTCCACTTGTAGATATACTCACAAGGAGGGTAAAAGATATATAATACTGACCAATGTTCTGACCCTGGGGGAGAACCTTTCCAGACTGATTTTCCTCCAATATCTTGGTTTTAAATACAGAGATACTATTTTGTTGTAATTACTTGAGTGCAGCCGCCTTGAAAAGTTCACAAGGATTTCATTCTCTTGTTTGTTTGCTTACTGCTTTTCAACTTGCTCTGCGTTCTGGGATGATGAAGTTTTCTAACTGTGCTGCAAAGCAGCGCCTTGGGCTCCACATCCCACCAGGAAAATTGACAAGGACAGCAGGGGAAGTGGGAAGGAAGCAGAGTGGGCCAGCAGCTGCCCCGGCCCTGCGCTGGACCCTCCCCAGCCTTGGTGCCTGTTCGTCAAACCTTGGGATGTTTTAAATAACATCTTCCAGGCTTAGCAAATTGTGATTATCCAACAAAACCTCGCTTTGTCAGGAAGTTTCTGACAGGCTTTACTTTTGAGTAACTTGCTACATCTGACCCAAGAGAGTAAAAGCCTCTGCTTTCTTGGGGCAGGGAGTGTATAAATAACTGATAATGCATGCCCAAAGTTCTCCCACTGGGATTAATAATAGTACATAAATATTTATAACAAAAGTGAGTTGTCCTTGAATTAGATCTGGAGCCACCATTCAGTTTTGAATGGAACTGAACCTGCTTCTACCAGATTTGTATTTGGGCCTGAATTTCTGTTCTGGGAACTATTCAAAAGCTGTTTGGCCTCTTCTGAATGCAGCAACAACACTGCTGAAAACTAAACCCGGTGAAGTTCCTCATTCCTTGTTCCTCATTGCAGGGCAGAACACTTCGATTTTGTCAATGCCCTGTACAGGCAGAGCTGCCTGTTTACTGGCTGTTGGAAAGCGGTTGTAGAGGCTTAGTACGTTCCCTGAGCAGCTGTAACCAGAGATAGGTGTGTGTGAAAGCACAGCCTGGCTCTTCCTCCTTCCCCCCAGCGCTGCCCAAGGGGACAGTTTGCAGCACCACGTTGCTACTGGTTGTGCAGCCTCAGTTTTGCTTTTTTTTCTATTTCCTTAACTGAGAGACTTTGGGTTAAAAGAGGAAACAAAAATGTGCAGCTATTCCTATCTGAAAACCAGACCTTAACTCCCGGTGGTTCTTTTTTTTTTCCTTTCAAAACACGAGTGAGATTAAAAATAAAGAAGTGTCAGTGTGCTAATGTTTCAGTTTCTAATCAGTTCACAAATGGCAGGAAATTAACTGGCTTTTCATGAACATCTGTTCCACTTCTGGCTTGAAAGGTTGGAGGCAAATGCTATCTGTCAAATCTAATAGCAAGCATCAGTAATAAATATACTTTTCATTTTTCACCCCCATTTCTCTATCAGCCATTCAAAATAGTACATTGTAGCCAAATGCATTGCTTTCTTTTCCTCTTGCAGATTTTTTTTGGGGGGAGCTAGTGATCAAAAGGCTGCTGATCTGCCTCAGAGCAAGGATGAGGAGAAGGCTGTGATTGCAGCACTGCAGTGCTGTACACCTGCCCGATGTGTCATGGGCAGGTATAACAACACTCACCCTGAGTTCTTCCTGGGTGAAATGTTCTTTTTTGAGGACTTCATCACAGCTCAGGAAGCAAAGTCTCTTTTTCCTACTATTATTTATCTTTAAGTGACTCGAGGAACTAAAGGTCTTGTTGCTGCAGCAACAGTCTCTATGGGGATGTCACATCAAAGTGACTTTATTTAATCACCTTTCCATGCCTTGTGTTCCCAGGTTCTTCAACCCACAGTAACAGTACTCCACAGGACAGGTGTAACTCATTTTGTCCCCAGCTTATTTTCTTAAAGTTGTTAGGAATTAATGAATATCTAACCACTCTGGTGGTTACTTTGTCCCCAGGAGAGACTTTGCTACCACTGTGATGCCTCATGCTGGGACTGGAATGCCTGCACATTATGCTCTTTTCATGGCTGCTGGTACTGTGGACTAGATGTTGCCTCTTCCTTTTAAAAATGGACAAGCATTCAGGATTTCTTGTTCCCTAATATGAGGTGATAGGGAGTTCACAAGCCCAGAATTATCTGGAGTTTGTAAGAGCTGTGCTTTTTTTCTTGGGTCCCTGCACATACAGGACTTGAAATCCTTGACAGAAGTGACATTGGGAAATCTGCATTATACTCTTGTAACAGCTGGTTATTCTTAAAATTGGTTGCAGTACCAATTCAAAGAAAAGCTGCTCTGGAGAGCAGAGAAGCTGAGTAAAACCTTAAGCAATGCACGGTGTAGATTACTGGGGTTTGAGCAATCCACAGCTGAAATAGAGAATGACAGCCCAGATAATGCAACAAATGGCCTAAAAAGCACCAAAAGCTTCCCAGATTCCCTCATGGGGTCCAAAGAGAAGGACATTAATCAGGACAGACAGAGGAATCTGTAACCAAGCAGGTTTGGCCATTAAACAGGAATACCATGCAAACATGAAACTAGAGGAAAAGATCTTTATCAGAACCTTGCATGAAAAAACATTCAGAAGGGAAACCCGGGCAGCATTTTGTGCTGCAGTGCAATGATCCACTGCAGAGGGATGTGTGAGCTGCTTTGCTCTCCCTACTGGCACTCACTGAACAGTCACTAAAAGTGCTTGCTCAACATCAGGACTGCTTTTCCCACTCCTTTTTTTGCTAAACTTCACTTGAAATAGGGGTGGGGCTTTCTGGGGCAGGCAGGTCACATAGGACTGCAGAATGAATGAATTTCTGTTAAGAAGAATTATAAGATTTTATAAAAATTGGTACATGCTGTCTTTAATCACCCAGTGGAGTTAATGCTCATCTGCAGTGCCATGAGGAGAGCTCAGACAAGGGACAAGGCTGCTTTGACATCCCAAGGGGCAGCAGGTCCCTTGAAGGACCTCTACAGGTGATGTCTCTTTCTGTCCTGCCCCAGGGAGAGGCACTGTGTCGATATCACCCACGAGAGCCCTTTGTTGATTTGCCTGGTGGTCTTTTGGACACAGCTTTCTTTAGCCCTTGTTTCCCCTCCACAGCATCCCCATAGCAGTGGGGTCTGTGTGGGACAGAAAGGTTTCACTGCTGCTTCCATCCACCTCAGTCCAATACAGAAGCACAGCCACTGCTTGTAACAGGGCAAGACTGTTGGAAAGACTTCATAAAGAAGTCCTGTGGTGGAAAGGAATAAAAGCCACTCCAAAATGATGGTCACTGCTGCAATTCTTCACCTCCTTGTACCAAAAAGCCAATGGGACCGCAGAGCCACCAGGCTTGTCCCAGCATTCTGGCCATATTATCTTATCACTGCTTGTTGGCCTCAATACTGAAAAGTTTATAAAGAGTATAGGTAATTTACTATGGAGCTCTAAACTCTCAAAGCTTCCTCCAGAGCTGGGAAGGAATTGTCCTTGTGTGACATGTGGGAAACTGAAGCAGAGCAGATGTGTTGGGAGATAGAGACTTGCTCACGCTACCAGGAGTCAGGTTTCCTTACCCACTGAGTAGTGCCAGGTTCATATTGTTCCTTCCTTGTTTAGAAAAAATAAATAAAAACTTTGTACTGCATGGCTGAAGGATTATATATCCTTGTTCAAACAGATGCACAAATCTGCTTTAAGGAAAGGAGAAGCAATATTGTCTAGTAATGAACTCTGAATAATTATATTATGCTCTAAGCATTGAGCACAACAGTTCTCACTAGGGGAGGAAAAATCATTGGGCAAGAAAAATAATTGTCTCACTAGCAATTACCATTAAAGTATTAAAGGAACTGATGTACTTATCATTAAATAATCTCTCTGGAAGCTTTTGTTCCTTAATAAAGTGCTCATCTCGTGAAGTACCATCAGGAGTACAGTAATTTGATTCTGATTAGGAGCCTTTACCTGCTTACCAGAGAACTGTAAATTGCTTGTAAATATTAATAGTGGATTCCCACCCTGGGAAAATAAGGTACAACTGACATTCTCAAATTATGGAAAAGAAGTCATTAAGGCCTAGGGTGCCCTCCTCATCCTTTGGTATCAACATTCCATGGCATCAAAAGCACAAGGTTTTACAGCAGGCAGTTTCTTCTTAAGATTGCACAGTTTAACCTTCTGAAATTGTGGTTTTTGATTGACTCCTTCTTATCAAGATGGACTGTCTTCCTCTGCAGTTTAGTGTTTACATCGGTGAGTCTTCCACTCATTGCCTTGAGTTTTTTACTTGCAGGTGGAGAATCTTCCTTATATAACCAGAATCTCCCAGATAGATTGGGTGGTTGGGGAAAACCCCCATCAATCTATAATTTGGGATTTAGTTTTGCTTTGGCTGAAAAGAAAACGTAAATCTGCCATTTCCACTGCTCCACTACCTTTTCAGAAGGCCCAAAGTGCTCCAAGACAGAGAACAAACACATTTATGCGTATCAAAATGCCAGGAGGTTTCTACAGCCCTTCTTCAAAATGCCAAGGCACTTATTCCACTTTCTAAACGTGTGACGGCCTCCTATGAACTTCACTTCAGAAACTCAAAGCTCTACAAATTTGTTCTCGAGCTTCTGCTGCATCCCAGAACAAGCTGTTAGTTCTTGAAAAACTGCCACAAAAGTAGCATTAATCTTGTAGTTTCATTTTGAAATACAGCAGGTTGTAAATCTACAGGACAGGGTGTGAATGCCCCAACAGGAAGCCTCAGGAGGAGAATTAAGGGGTTTTTTTTCTTATTAAGTGTTCCTAATATACTAAAAGCTTTGTCTGAAGGGCAGATGACACATCCTCTGCACTCCTTTGCCTTGTGGCTTGTGGCTGTCATTTTTGGACACTGCCTGACACTCAGACATTGATATGATCAGCACTTCCCAACAGGAGCCTTTCATCCCTACATTAATCTTTATTTTATTGCACTTGGTGGCAATAAATGGGGAATAAGATGCTACATTTGTCCCTAAATTATCTCGATTTATCATTTCATATTGCAGGGTCACAGTCTGCTGGATTGTTTCCTCCTGTACTGAGAGTGGCCTCATGGGGCTCTGAATGCCTGTATTGTGCTTTATTTGGAAACCCTCACCTGAGAACTCATGCAACAGCAATCAAAGAGACACACTTTGATGGTGGTGCTTATTATTCTGTCAGCCATTTAAAAAGCTCTTTACAGGAAAAAAAGGGGGAAAAAAGCCTATTGAAACATAGGCAAAACATGAATATTTGCCTGGTTTTGTGTGGGTGAGAATTTCTAATGAGGGTTCCAGAAATTTTTTATACATATTTTCTGTAGATTTTATTTCCCCATCTCTTACAGGTGTTTTTTGAGTAATATTAAATCTAACCTTTGAGTCACCCACATCCTGGTATGCATCACCACATTTTTTGTGTGAAACAGAAGAGAATCTTTATGTTTTATCAGAAACACACAGAGCAGTAATTTGTATTTTTTTCCTCCTTCCTTCTGAGAAGATATACCTGTCCTGGAAAAATCTTACATAAAAACTTTTCAGCAGAAATAGTGTGTGGAACATGGAACACTCTTCAGCCCATTTAGAATGTGTGTGTGCTGCTCAGATAATATTAATGTTTTAAAAAATGTTGCCTTCCTCCAATTTCTCACCTACTGTAAGTAGTACAGAACCCAAAGAACTGCCCTCCCCACCCTACACTCCACATCAGTGTTGCAAACAACTGTTATCTTTCAAGCTGTCAGAGTTGCATGACTTTTGCGCTATTTTATGAAACTCTTTGTGTTTAATTCAAAGCAAGCCTGCCAGGGGTGAGCCATCTTTCTTGTTCCTTGGTTTGGCTTTTGTGTCTGGGTGTTGTTCGTGTATGTTTTAGTATTGCAAAGCTAAAAGGAAAAATGAAAACCATGAAGACAGGATGTAGAACTCAGAGTGTGGGATCTTTTTCCCACACTGGGCAACTTGGTCAGCTTTGCTTTTTTCAGGCATCTCAGCAGGTGGGGATGTCTACTCCCCTCAGCTCAGCTGGAAGATCAGTTTACCTGGGAATACTGGAAATTGTAGAGTCCCAGAATGGTTTGGATTGGAAAGGACCTTAAAGACCACCTTGTTCCACTCCTGCCATGGACAGGGACACCTTCCACTAGCTCAGGTTGCTCTTAACCTCGCCTTGGACACTTCCAGGGATGGGGCAGCAACAGCTTCTCTGCCCAACCTGTGCCAGGGCCTCCCCACCCTCACAGTAAAGAATTCCTTCCTAATATCCCATCTAACCCTGCCCTCTGGCATTTGAACCCATTCCCCCTTGTCCAGTCACTACCCACTCTTGTAAATAGGAATAGTGAATTTATTTAGACTTCTTCATTTTCCTATCTTGACCTATGAGCTTTGTCCAGTTTGGATTACTTTGGGCTAAGATAATTAAATATTTTAAGCACTTGAACATTTACACCAGAGTGAGAAGATGACCAGTGTTATGGTATATACTGGCTGCTGCTGGGTTTAGTTCAGGTAACACAGGTAACCAACAGAAATGTGAAGAATCAGCAGGAAGAAAAAAATCCTCTAATTGTACTCAGGATTCTTAAGGCATTGCTCCTTCTCTTTAAGTCACTCAAACCTCTTCTTGCATCTGGTCCGTGGAGCTGTGACTCCAGCTGGAACACCCAGAGCAGGGCAAGGGCAGGAGGGTGGGATGTGCCTGGCTGAGCTCAGGTTAGGCAACCTGAGCCTAAGCCCTCCCGGCACACAGCCTGGGCTGCAGGTGGAGAGAGAAATGCCCAGGTAACTTCCAAGGATCTGTGTTGAAGGTTTCCATCTGTAAAATGGAGAAGTAGCACTTAATTGGCATTAACACTTAGGCAGAAGAGGTGAAAAGTGCTTTGTGGAAGTTTGCACTTGTGCAATCACAGCTATTCTAGACATTTCTTTAGAAAGCTTGCAAAAAAAAAAAAAGTTCTAAAGACTTAAAAAATGAACTTACCAAACATAAGGATTCTACAAAACGTTACAACTCACCATGGTATGTCAGAAATTTCATTTTATCCAGAAAACAAACAAACGAGGGAGTGGAGAGAAAAAAGAACCCAGGTTTTATCTCCACGGTCCTCATTTATGGAGGGAAGGGGGGTGGGGGTGGTACAGCAAAACCAAACCCAGTCCCTTTGCACTCACAAATTAGAACCTTAAATCTCATTTGTAACCCTTTTAATGTTTTAGAAAAGGGTGTCCCGGTAGTGTTTTTACACTAAATTCTGTGTCTGACCGCAAAACAGATACACATTCAGCCCCCGCCGCTGAAAGGCAATCACAAAAGGAGCACCCAAGATAGTGAAATGAAATCACTCTGTCTGGAGCTGGAGAAATCCCTTGGGTGCTGCAGCTCTTCCAAGAACCCCGAAGCTTTTTGTCAGTAACTCAGCACATACCTGACCGAAAAAAAAAAAAGTTGTCTGACTGGTTTTGTTGTTTCAGCTGTGCTGGAGCAGGGAAGCAAACAAAGCCTTAGCATTTCAATGAAGTTTCAAGTCTGACTATATGTTCAAGTAAATATTTATCGGCGTTGATGCCCTCTGAGTAGCTCAGCTTCAGCGTTTTATATTTAACAAATTGTTGCTATCAGAGAAAAAGGAGTTGGGTATTTCTCTCAAGGAGGAACTATGTCACGGCAGGGTTCCCTCCCTTAGCACTCAGTGCACACAAGCCGGGAGGAGAATAGTTGTTTTCTTGTCCTCTATGCTGGAATTTGTAACTAAAAATCAAGGGATGTCTCACATCTCTCTTTTACCACTCGACCAGCTCAATGCCTTGTGATACCAGAGCTGCACAATCCCGACTCCAGTCGCACTAAATGTAGGTTCTTTTTTGTGCCGTCAGGAAGTGGCTGCCAGGCCCGGAGATTCTTTCTGCTCCAATGACACAAACAAGCACCGAAGGATGTCAGGGCAAACTCTCATCTCTCCCTTTTTTTGACTGCCATTAAGAAGAAGAAAGTTTTGCTTTGCTTTGCTGCAGCTTTCAAGGTGGTTTTAGCAGAAAAAATGCCGATGCATCTCAGTGTTTTCCTTTCAATATTTTCTAAAGATCTCCCAATTAAGTGGTAATAATCCCAAACGCAGCAGTCGCAAGAAGCTGCGGGGTTTATTGTGACTTGGCAACTTCAAAGCAGCAGCAGCAGCCGGGAGATTATCCAATTGCAGCTCTTGGCAGCAGCTGTTGAATCTTAAATTGCTGAAACATTATCTGCCATTCTGCACCAGAGACCCCGGCAAAACTGTATGTAAACTTCCACGGACAAATTGGCAACTCGCATCCTTTCATACTTCAGTAAAACTAAACTAAACTGCGCGGGGAAAAGGCCTTAGGAAAGTAGCGATCAGCAGACAGCGTGGAGACAGCTTATCGCTTTGATCACGAGATACTGGTTTTAAATCACAGGTAAACAGGCTTTTGAAGTATAGCAGGCTATTTAATCTGTAACCACCAACATAATTTTTTCCCCCCATTTTAATCAGGAAAAGTGGCTATTTCAGCTTGGAGAGAAAGTGTTTTTAGCAGGGTAAGCCGGTTATCCTGGGGATGACGCTGTGTTTGCCACACCAGCACGGCACTGAACAAGTTAAATAACTCAAGAAGTCCTGAGTGTATAGAAGAGCCTTTATAGGTGTGCCTGCAAGGGCGAGGAGTGCCTCGGGTTGGTATTTATTCAGCCCAGTTGCTCGGGTTTTTTTGATGAACGCACGTTTCTGGATTTCCTTACACCGCTTTAAAATCCGCTGCTCTGCCCCAGCAGCTGGTCCCTCGCTCAGAGACTGGCCTTGCACAAATAGGGGCAGTGTGTAATCTTTCCTATCTCCTCGAGTAAATTGGTCTTTTGCCTTCCCTCCCCGTGCATTCCTTTTGGAAGTGTGATTGTTAAAATCAGTGAGCAATCGCTGGTGAAAGAAAAGCTAAACGCGATTAAAGTTCGGACTGGCCTTTTATTTGCATGCAGATAGAGCCATTGAAACCCCTCTTTCCTGAAGATTGTTTGGTTTCCTCCTCTAAATCTATGTATGTAGAAGTTCTAACAGCCGTGGGGAGGTGAGTTTGATTTATTGGAGGGTTGTGTTAAACTCGTGTTTCCTCATTCAGTAACTCAAACTTGAGGTCAGATTGGATGCGGAGCAGCTACAATTTGTCTGTGGTGATGAACTTTCATTATCTTAATATCCCAAGCAAGGTACCTGCTAGCTACAAAACCACTTCCTTTGTATCACTGGGTAAAAAAAACAAACCCCAGGTCTGTGTATTATTATCTGCCAAACTTTAAAAGTCTGCACTTCCTGAAGAAAAAGTAGCAAAAGCCCCGAGTTCAGCTGGGTAAGGGTGAATATTTAATAGCTTAATCTCACATTTTATTTGGTAATCTCTCAGAAGTTAAATCATTTCATTCCTTTTATCTGGGTTTAGTGGGCAAAACTGCAGGAAAAAAAAAAAGAAAGAAAAAAAGAAAAGTGGAGGAAAAGAGGAAAAAGTAAATATAACAAATTGCCAGGCCAGCAGCTGGGAGACTGCTCGGATGGTGAGGAAGGTTTAGGTCTGACACGTGTGTACTCATTGCAAAACTTCTTTTTGTCATAGTAAATTGAATCAAATTGATACAATCCCTCTAAATTCAAGAGATGGCAAAAGTTATTTTTACCTCAGAACATTTTTACATCCTTTAACATGATCTTTGATTAGTTTAAGGACATTTTACGACTCAGATGATGAGGTAAGAGGAGGAACAACAACCATTCTTTTGACCGTGTGTTAAGATCTTTGTGGTTCTGTTTTGACTACAGCAATTCAATACAGCGGTGCTCAGACTGAGAATGTTATTGAGGATAAGAACTGGGGAGAAAGTGAGAGATTTTTGAAGGTTAACCATAAAAGCTCTAACTAAAGGCATAACACAGCAAAATTCTTCCATCCAGCCTGCCTGGAATATTTGATTCTCTTTGCAATTCCCACCTCCTTGTGCAAGGACTGAGCAGTAGAAGGTGAATTTGGAAGTGAAAAGCAAGACATGAGAACTTTGCCCTGTAGATTCAAGTGCATGTTAGAACAAAAATAAACACAGAGCTGTCACTACACGAGGTTTTTTCCTGCCCACTGATGTGGTGTGCACAGTCAAGTCATCTGTAAAGCAATTAAGAGCTTTTTGTTCTAACAGAGTAAGATAAATTTCTCTTTGTACTTTTACATGCAGTTTCTCATCTATTTTTAATGTTGGACTAGATCCATTAGATCTCTGATGTGGACAGAGACTCACATGCAGCAGCATCTTGATATTGATTAAATATCAAACCAGTTATTATTTGTGACTGATCCTCACTTGAGGAGCACAAAACATTTTGGTGAGGCAGGTCTCATGAGTGACATTTTAATGGCTAAAAAGACTCCTCCACTCTTCAGTTCAACATGTCTGCGAGGAGATGTTGTAACACAAACATCTCCTAAGTATTTAAATCAAAATCATCAGCATAACCCCGTTAAAGCTGCTCTGGCTGTTCCTTTCTCTGAGCTGTACAAACACAGAAGTAAAATAACAGCTTGGTAAATACGTGCCTGCACTTCTGCAAACGCCCGTCCTTCACTGTGTGCGTGAATATGTGCATATGGATATTTACTGCATTTCTATTCACAAAGACTGTGATTTCGTGTGGCAATGGAAAACATGAGGTACAGCTGGAAGTTCTGTGACTTTAAATGTGCTTCACTGGGGAAAAAGTGTGGAAATCTTCAATCGGGGTCGTGGGTGGTGTCTGAAAGAAGAGCAAATGTCTTGCAAGGTTTCATTGTGCAGTCAGTCTCCTCTTTCACTTGATGTTTTGGATTATTTTGACCAGATTAGCTCCCACAATGTAATGAAAAATACCTAGCCAAGTGTTCCGATAAAGGGTGTGCTTCTCATCCTTTTGTTTTCCTCCTTTTCCCTTCCCTCCCCCAACCCGACGTGTCCCAGCCCTGGAAAGAAGCAAAGGGATCATAGCAGAGCTTTATTAGGATGCTGCAATTAAACACTCCTGACACTTTAGGAGAAAAAAATGGGATTAAGCCAGCATCCTGGGCTTTCACCTTATTCTTCTAGGAGAGGCTCAGTATCTCCTTGAAATACTTAAGCATGGAAAAGTAGGAAATGACTAAATTTCTCACTAGGTGCCTGTCTGCATCTTGCTGCTACAGGTTGTAAAGATTCCATTTAACTTTCTACAGGGAGCTGCTTTAATCCGAAGGTCAGAGCACTGATGGAAATGAATTATGGAATGAATCCCAGGATGGTTTGGAAAAAACCTTCAAGATCATCCGGTTCCACTCCCTGCCATGGGACACTTTCTACTAGATCAGGCTCAGCACCCCAGGAGAGAGAAATGCCAACATCTCTTGCAGACAGTGACAGTCCAGATGTTGGCTAGGTTTTTTTTTTAATTGCACTATGCCAATTATAAACTATCTTTGCTAATAACAAGATAATTTTATACAGTTTTCCCTGAAGCCATTCAGAACAGAATTCTTAGTTGAGTCATTTCAAATCAAATAATTGTTTTTCTCATGAAACGAGGCTTTCACTCGAGTGTGAGTCTCAAATTGTACCAGACCTGGGGAGAGAAGGGGCCAAAATTTCTTTCTTAATACCAGCAGTCTCAGGTTTTAGGAAAATAAAAAGGAGTGTGAAGAATTTAGAGGAGCTAACCTGTACAGTGAAGGAGGAATTGCCTTCGGGCACTTAAGTGACGACAGTTCCTTGGCTCTTACACTTGTATGAAAACAAAGAAAAACACAAACCCAAAGCTCAAGTTGTTAAATCTTGCATACATAGATATGTAAATCATTTGCCTGGAATGGTTCAGCTCTGATAACTGCCATTGTATAATATACAGTATAAATGTTATCCTGTGTAATTAAGACACACAAGATTTTTTTTGAAGTGATCAGTCAACTGTAATTAAAAGAAAATAAATAACCCCCCCAACAACAGCAAAACAAACAAACCCCCAAACCCCCAAATGTTGGGAAATTTTTATTGAAATTCTAGTTAGTTGCTATTGCAGATTGAATATAATCCATTTTATTAAAGAATATTAAATTCTTTTTTAATGAAGAAAGAACAGAGGACTCAAAAAGGAACAATTTTAGCTCTGATCTCTAATCACGTTCTTTGCTGCTTTGTCTCCTATTACTAAAATTAGAATTTAAAAAGTTAAAAGCCAAACGAAATGTTTTGCAGGTTATCTGAGTGTTTGATTTGCTGCAGGTTGTGCAATCTCTGCAGTTTCCCTGTACTGGGTCACTGTGGGCTCGGTGTGACCTGCCCATCTCATTCCCTGCAGGATCAGTCGGTTTTTATCTCAGATGGTGTCTCTGAGTTTCAAAGCACAAGCTCAACGATAATTTTACAACTCTGGCACTTTCAAACTTGCTCGAGCAAAGAACACAATCTTTAAATCCAGCTGAATTCAACACTTGTATTTATTAACAAAGTGGCACCCAGCCAGAATTCTGAACACGGAACCTGTTTGGTCATAATGCAGCCTTTGTGAGGATATCTGAATTTCTGGAATTCAGACCCACCAATTTGCTCAATGAACCAGAAAGCAGTTCTAGTCCATGGCAGAAGGAATTAGGAAAAATTACCAGGCTTGCAAATTTTTTTCTGAAGTCTGGAATAAAATTATTTTTGAGCTTTATTCTTCTGAGTATCGTGTTGTTCCTGTACATTCCAGTCATCTCGAGATGACCACATGAGAAGAAGAACACACACACACGAAAAAAAACAGTAGTGAAACAACAGCAAATATTGTGATTTCCTAGTTTCTTTTTCCTAGAAATAACCTCAGCAAACCTTCCGAAGTAAAGATGTTGGGTAATGTAGGAGATTTGTTCAGGAAATTTGTTCAGTATAACTGAAAATACTCTGAAAAGATCAGCAAAGGATGTTTTATGGCTTTTAAAATTATTCTTTATAAAGGCTTACAGAGTGGCAAAAGTGGAACTTTGGTTTGTGTTTCTTTTGAGAAATAAACACTTCTAAAAAGTGGTTTGCCTTCAATTTCTCCTCTCTTGTGTATTTGTTTTTGGTTTTGTTTTCTTTTTAACAGCAACAGAGGTTTTGTTCTCTGAAGAAGTGTGAAAACCTTTACTGTAATTGCTGGCATCACGTGATGTGGCAGGAGAGTTTGGGCAGTGCCAGAATGTCCCATCACTAACATGTAAATTGATAACTTTATTTTTATAGTGTTTAACAAAATTAGCTACATTTTTTCTATGCTGTTGAGGCAAAAATCCCTTCCCTTTCTGACTGTTAAACTTTTGGTTATTGTGGCACTCTTATTTCACTGTATCTATCAGCATCTGGGTTTAGAAGTTGTATTTGTATATAAAATTAGAAGGCCCCATAAGAGCCCCCTTAGAATATATTTTTTAATAAAAAGACCCTTTATCTTGCAGGTATCCATGAAAATTAGGGAAATACAACTACTATGTTACAACTGTTATATTCTTCATCATTCTGTTCTTGAGGTTTGCTGAGAAATTTAGAGGTGCTTAGAAAAGATCAGTGGACTTCTGGTAACTCAAATAACTCGGGCTGAGTGTGAGTTAAGGAGATGTTTTGAGGATGAATTGAGAACTACCCTGACTTTGAAGTCCTCAACTCCTAACTAAATTAAGTCACTCTGATACCTAACAATGTGCTCACATCACACAAAAGGCTGGTTGAAGGTATAAATCATAGAACCATAGGCTGGGTTGGGTTGGAAGTACCTTAAAGCACATCAGTCCCACCCCCTGCCATGGGCAGGGACACCTCCCAACAGCTCAGGTTGCTCCAAGCCCCCTCCAACTGGCCTTGGACACTTCCAGGGATGGGGCAGCCACAGTTTCTCTGGGCAACCTGTGCCAGGGCCTGATGACAATTGTGGATGCTCCAATATGAAGAGTGTTTTGCAGTGCTTGATCCATGCCAGCTGGGCACACAGGGATATGACCTAGTGATGGCATGCCTGGGATTTGGGGAAGAATACTTGCTGATCCTGGTTGTCATCTTTCACCTTCTGTTCAGTACCTGCACTTGATACCTGTTTCTTCTCTCTAAGTCATTTACCTGGATTGTGAAAGATTTGAGATATCTTATGGCTGTGTTCAATCAGGGGCTATGGTAGCATTAGTTGTAAACTAAAGTGTGAATTTCTGAATATGTGGCCACATATCCTAGTGATGCACAAGCCATTTGCACCAAGGAAATCCTGTATCCTGCTGTCTTCTCCTGGTGGAGGTGGGAGTGGCTGCACACTGCTCATGGCTCAGTGAAATTGCACTATTTCCATATGGCCTTTCAATTTGAACATATCAGCAGATATTACCAGAGACAAATGCTGTGCCTCCTTCTTATTTTTAATTTTGAAGCCTTTCACTTCCTCTTTTAGTTTTCTCCTTGGGCTTACTTGTTCTGATACTGGTTTGTTACTGAATAGTTCACATCCTTTTAAGTGTAAATCAAAAGCCAAAGGCTGCAGGTGGAGTAGCTGGTTCTGAAGCAGCGGCAGAGACACTGTAGGATCTGCTCTTTCAGTAAATGTGTCTTCTTCTGTTTTCAATTGTTTGCCACAAACCAGGAACACACTGTGGTTGCACCAAACCAGTCCCTGTCCTCCTGTCCTTTGCATCCTCTCATCTTCTGGCTGTAAATTTGAGCACTGCAGACAGTGAATGTGATGGCAGGAGGGTAAAGGAAGGCAGAGACCACACAGAACAAGAACTACTCCACTTCAGATTTGAGTAATAGAAAAACAACCTTCGGGGGTTTTTGACTTATTTTTGTTTTCCTCTATTTCCTTGTCTCTGCTTCTGTATCACGTCACTTCTCCATGTCTTGTTTGTGCCCTCTTTGGGTATGATTTTTCAGTGCTGATCCATCCCTCCATGTGTTTCTCATGCCCCATGTCCCTCCTGTACAGCCTTTGTCACCCAGGGTTGACACATCTGGTGTTGTTGGTTCTCTGAGTAACCCAGGCGGTGTTGGAAATGTCCACTCTCTGTAGATACCAGGTGAGCTAAGCAGGGATCTCTGCATAAGGGGTAGTTGTCCCACCCTGTCACTTCATCACCTGTATTTACATTTGTGCTCTCAGGTGCCCAGGTGAACATCCCTTTCAAGGTGCCAGCCAGTGGCTTTTGTCCTGGGGGTTTTGAACTACTGCTTTCTGACTCTTCAATACAGGTGGCATAAAACTGGTTTGACACTGGTATCCCTCTTTACCCTCATAATTTCCATTTTAATAAGGAAATAAGGGATCTGAAGAAAATCATTGCTTTTTCCTTCCCCCCAGGCTCACCACTTTTTGCCTCACTGACTTGTGTGAGTGGAAGAACTTCCTCCAAAATCCCAGTTGAATAGTTTCTATCCAAGGTAGCTGTCCTGAACAAAGGCAAGGGGAAAAAATCACTCTTATGGGATCATAGGTCTGTAGGATTATCCAAATTAGAAGGGACCTGAGGAAGCCATCCAGTCTAACCTCCTGCATCACAGGAGTTTCCCTGTGTTTCCATTACTGTTTTAATTAATGAATAAACAGAACACAGTTTACAGATGCACACCTGATTTATTTGTCAGACAACTCTTGGTGTGGCTTGTTCAGAGTTCCAAGGACCAAGAGAAACACTGTGTTTGGCTGCTCTTTGGCTGTTTAAGCATTAGTGACTCCCAACACTCCTTTGGAGGTCAGGCAGCCCACGAAGCCAGAGGTAAATGACCCACTAGACAACTCTTTTGGAAGTCCAGATGTGAGGTTTTACTTCTACCATTAGTTCTTTGGATTTTCAACCACAATTCCATTCCAAATTCAAAGTGGGAATTTGTTGTGCTGTTGCACAGATTCATGCCCTGTTCTTAGTTCAGGTTCCAGGATGGAGCACAGGCAGGATGCTCCAGTTCTTTACCAGGAACACCAAAGTGCACCCAATCTAATGATGAGGTTTTCCTCATCTGTGCACAGATATATATTCTTGCACTTCCCTGTGTTAGCTCTGTTAATTTGCCATTTCATGGAGCCTGAGTGTCAGAAGAACATGGTTTGTGTCTGGCTGGGCCAGCTCCCTGAACCAGGTCGCTGAGGTTGGAGGTGCTGGCACAGGGAAGGGCACAGGAGCAGTGGGTGAGCCCTTGGACTGTTTCAGCTGTAACTGCAGTGTTTGTTGAGAATTTAGTTCAATATGAGAGGCCCTCCCTGGAAAACTAAATTTGTATTGTTTGGTTGTTTGGCCCTCTTCCAATTGTGCTGATTGTCATTTATTGGGCATTGCAGATTTTAGCTGTACTTGACTGGAGCATTAGCTTGATTTCTGTGTCTAACACCCATTCTCACCCATTACTCTCTGCCAGCTCAGGCAGCAGCAGCACCACACCAAGTGCCTGCATTTCTTCTTCCTGAGTGGTGAGATTCAAAGCAAAAACAATCTTTGAAGCAACCATTTCTTATCTAACCTCATTTCTTGACTTTATCCTTCTGAAGGATAGAGCAAAATCTGTATCTCAGACCTTCTTAGTGTCTCACCTTAGTGTGGTAGGAGGAGGCAAAGTAAATGACTGGACTGGGACACTCAGCCTTGAGTGCTAAAGAAGAGTCATGTCCTGCCTTGCCATGGCCATGCACTGGCCAGGCATCCCTGGCTGCCCTCTGTGATGCCCTTAGAACCACCATGTCCAGTCCTATAATTCAGAGCAACACATAACCTGCCTAAAAACCTGCTGGTGGAATTCAACCAAGGAGCAGTTGTTGGCTCCCACCATGTACATGCCCCTGCAGAGGTCAGAAGTAGGAGATAGTCAAGCTTATGGTTTTGATTTCATATTAAAATGTTTTATTATGGCTTCATTTCATGTCCAGGGATCCACAGTTGAATCACACATCATTCAGCCTCTTAATTTCCTGTAATAAAAATATAAGTGCTCAGATAAAGAAGTTCAAAGACCTTTTCTTGAAAACCATGAGTTTGAGGGAGAGAAAAATCTTCTCTACAGTTCTTCCTGCTCTTAAACAGGTCTACAGTGTTAGATTGTGTTTGCATGGTGTCCTTCAGTGTCACCATCTCCCAATCAGGGACTGCTGAAGTCTGTACTTTAGTACCTTGAGTAACTTGACAAACCCTCTTTGCTGAGCTAACTGGAAGAGCCTCAGGCTGGGTGTGAGGGAGCTGCAATCCAATGGTGAGATACTGGGAATTGCCTGATCCACTCGTGCTGCAAGTCTGCAGCCTGCCAGGAAAGCACCTGGTCACTTCCTCAGCCAGGCATGTGGATACTGGGCATTGCCCACCGGGAAAATGGGAGCTTTATCCTGAACTGGGACAGCTGCAGAGCCGTGGCAGATCGCAATACACGTTTACCTTCAGTTCCTGTCTGTGGAACTGCCTGATTCTTCCAAAGGAAAAAGTCCCTGTTGACTTCTGCATGTGATTTTGGAAAGGACAGGCAGTGCTGTGCCATCCCAGGGCTGCCTCTGCCACACCACCCTGGGCCAGAAAGGCGCTGTGGTGACCGAAAACACCGAGAAGCCACTGGAGCCTTTCATGGCTCCCTCTTGTTGAGGACAGTCAGTCCTAGGGGCAGTTTTACAGCAGTGATAAACAGATCACTAAATCTCTATTTCTGCAGCATTTTGTGCCCTGTGTAGTCCCATGGAGGCCCCATGACAGCCCAGCCCAGTGCCAGGGGAGCGGCAGAGCGAGCACAAAGCACGAACACAGGCAGTGCAAAAGCTGGGCTGCACAACCCTGCTTGATGTGCGGTCTCCTCTGATATCACAAACTTTTTCTATTAGGAAAAAGAAGCCAGAAGCCTTTGCCTACCAAAAAAGAATCTTTGATCTAAGTCTTTTATGTTCCTCTCCCCAGCCCCCCTCTCTGGAAGGAGCCATGCCAGCATTAGAGGAACAGCATCTGCAAAACAATTTGCAAGCTGGCCTTGGATACATCTTGCTTTTCAAAAAGCAAATCTTTCACATAATGTCATGTGGTGATTTTTGTGAGGTTGCATTTTTAATGGCCTATGTGCAGAAGATGGATGTCAAAGACATCAACCCAACAAACAACTGTAAATATTTGCCTTGAGAAAGCATGTGGTATATCCTGTAATTCTTGGCTCAGGCTCTTAATCTGGAGGCAGCTTAATTAGTTGTTAGTGGACTAGAGCAAAGAAAATCTTTTAAAAATAAATTAAATAAACAACATAGAGCCTGATTTTTATGAAGTGCTATAGTCCACTGTGGCTTTTGTAGAACCCAAGTGTGCTCATCACTCTGAAAACTGGGCCCTGAGCTCATAGTTTGAAAGGTAAAATGTCAGCTAAGTTCTTGACATTACATAAAGTCACTCAATTAAGGGTTTTCAGAAACGACTGACAATACACAGTCCCCTAATTTTACATTTATTTTCCTAAATTTGTGGCCATACCTTCAGACACACTGATCTTCCCTCCGCTTTTGTCCTAAGGAGGGGATAATGTTTTGGAAAAGAGAGGAAAGCCAACAGAGTGCTCCACAAAACAGTTCCCTTTTGTGAAAAACTCGGATGTCTTGATATTTGTTTTCATTCTAGCAACATCTTCAAATATAACTAAAGATGGCAAATTTGTTCACAATTCCATTGACATGTGTTTCCACAGGAAAGGTCTTTTTTTTTTCCCAGGGAGCTCTAAAAGTGTGAAAAAACATGAGCATTACTGAGGACAGTTTAATAGGATCTATATTCAGCACTCAGGATTTCAAATTCTTTTTTAAAATATTAGACTGCATAAAGAGTGTGACAGAAAATAAAATATAAAATGTTAATGCTGTGATGTCATCTGGAAGAGTGTTCAATCTTATTTCAGCAAGAAGTACTTCATAAATAAAGGTGGCTAAGAGATGAGTGACATGTTTAAAATGGGTAAAGGAATTAGTTTTTGCAGCGCAACACAAATATTCCATGGAACTCATTATCACAAGATGTTCTGGAAGCCAAGAAAAAAAGTTAGATGTGTATCAGAAATAGCCATGGGGCAAGAAAAGAAATTGCAGCTTCTCGAGCTCCAAGGCATAAGACACCATTAACAGATGTGGGTTAGAAAACAACTGTCGCTATAGATTGGATCTTTTACAAGATCTCTGAATATCCCAAACATCGAACTGGCCAACTTTAGGGAGAAGATACTTTCCTAGTGAGGTCTTATTTGAGATGGTGATTCTGTGCCTATATGAACTAGTCATTTCCTCAGCTGATGAATTTACTGCACCTTAAGCAATTCTGCTCTTGATTGGCTGTATAATTCCCTAGTCGGGAGCCCGGGAAGGGCAGCAAAGCAGCTCTGGGGACGTTTGGTGTTACGGGAGTTTGTTCTCTGCCCAACCAAAAAGGGTTCAGGTCTTCACTGGTGATTTACGGTGATATTTACACAGAACAAGCCAGTTCTGAGCACATGGGGTTTGTGGTGGCTTTTTGTTTCTCTTTTGAGAACACTGACTATCACATTAAACCCTAATTTAAGAATTTTCACTAGCAGTGTTGCCTGTGCTGTTAACAAACTGTAGATGCAAATATTTTTCCCACTCCCTGGCTCCTGAGGAGAGCGTTCCATTGATATGTTAATACCTTCTTTTCTCTCCTTTCCACGACCTAAGATCTAAACAGCCACAGTATTAGATACAGTACTTGCAGGAAACACAAAGTAATGTATCATTCTTAGTTAGAAACTGAACTTTTTCTGTGATTTTTTTTCTGTAGGACTGTTGGGCTGAGAAATATTTTCATGTGTGGGAGTTTTCGGGTAATAATAAATAACACATTTTTATGCAATGCAATGTGCTATTTACAGCGGGGATGCTCACGTGGCTATTTGTCTACTGCCATTCTTACTGGTATTACAATAAAACAGATATAAATCAGGGCATAAATGTTCATTTTTAATGTAAATCTCATTGGTTCGAAGTGTTAATATGTGCAAAAAAAATAGTAAATGGGATGCTTACAACTGAAGAGAATTTGGGTGTTAGGTTACACCAAGAAACGTGGTGGGTAATTAGAAAGCAGTAATGTGCCCTGAGTGGGACAAAATATTCAGCTGGAATTTGGGAGACCTGCATTGTTCAGAACACAGAAACTGCACTTGGAACATGCCAACTGAAAATTAGAAATACTCTACTCCATAGGGTTTGTAACTGGAGTCAGCAAGTCTCTATTCTACGCTGTGATAACTGAATTAACTTGTGATCTTGAGAAAATCGTGTCATCTGTAATTCTGCCTCAGTCATGTGCACTTTCCTTGCCACAACTGCTTTACTAACAAGCAGCACAGCAGCTCCTGAGGAACTGCAGTGCTCGAGGCAGCTGCCGGAGAATAAAAATACTGAAATTCAGCAGAGCTCTGGCTGACCAAAACTGCCACCTTTCATGCTCCAAGCTGAACGAATTGTAACATCAGTGGGAATACAAGACCTCCCTTCTGCAGACAGATGCAGGACATGATAACATGCTTCAAATTTTCCCACAGAAAATGCCCTCGAATATTTTATGCAGTAGGAAGTATTTCTTAGTCAGAAATCCCTTGTAACAAATTCGAATGCTGCCCATTCTGCAGTCATTGACACATACCCTAAACTTTTTTACTGTAAGTCGTGGCTCGAGGGGGTTTTGTGCCTTTGTGTGCAAGCACTGCAAAAGAGTCATTAAGATGCCGATTGAAAAGTAAAAAAGAAGTTTTGAGTGTCTAAATGGCTTCACACAATGTGTATGTCCGAAATTTGCATGAATCAAACCCATGAGCACTCACCTATTTGAAACCTCCACTAGAGCCCAACAAGTAGACACTGGTATGAAGGAATTTTAAACTATGCTGAGAGAGTGATTCTCTCATCACCTGCTCCTTCTTGAAATCAGAACCAGACATTTCTGCCTTAAATGTAGTTCTGCTTGGCCAACAGATACAATAGTTCAGTTTATCAATTTAGAATTTTTGCTGTCAGAGCCTCACGCTGTGGTTGCACGAGCACTTCCATAGTTTTATAAGCATATAAATGAATTTATATACAATTGACAATTTGAGGAATCAATAAAAAGGGTATTTTAACTGAGATATACCACAGAAGCAGGAATATTGTAGGACTTCACCCCTGGGTTATGGCAAGTTTTCTATTACGAGCTCTCTGAGCTGCCTGGCTGGGGAAGCAGCAAGCACTGACTGTCAAAAGCCTTACAGCTTCATACCCCAGCACGTCCTTCCCCAGCAGGCTTTGATAAACGGGTGGAGCTCCAGGGATATTTTTTTTAAAATAGTAAAAAATAGCCCAGGACAAATTTGAGGATGTTTTATGCAGTAATGGGATGGCATATTGTATATCCACGTGGAACTTCCCAGCTTCCCCTTCACTTTCTGATCCTGCACAGACCCACACTGTATGTGCATAGCAAATATTTAGCTTATGTGATTCAGGTATGCAAAAAACTGTGAGAAGAAAGAAAAAATAAAGCCAGCAAATCTGCACTATTGACCAAACATCTTTTAATGCCTGTGCTGGGCTTCTGTCTTGCTGTGTTTACATGCAGTTATGTTCAGAAAGAAAGCAGCAGGGGACATGGTCCTCTATCTATCTATCATCTATCTATCTATCTATCTATCTATCTATCTATCTATCTATCTATCTATCTATCTATCTAT